>JAWMRA010000001.1:94151515-94225336 GCA_035584735.1 Pseudotriccus pelzelni | reverse complement strand
CTTCCTTCCTTCCTTCCTTCCTTCCTTCCTTCCTTCCTTCCTTCCTTCCTTCCTTCCTTCCTTCCTTCCTTCCTTTCCTTCCTTTCCTTCCTTCCTTTCCTTCCTTTCCTTCCTTTCCTTCCTCTTCCTTGCCCTCTGCCCCTCCCCCTTTTTTAATTTTAAGTATACAATCAGACCTTTCTAGTTTACCGATCTGTGCAGAGCAAGGTACAGCTAACAGTAACAACCTACCATTCTGAGATTATTGTTGTTATTCCTGTGACATAGGGACATGAAAAGCAGTATAAAAACATTCAGAGTGACAGGTGGCATTTGCTTTGTTACTCTGCTTTTGCACGTCTGTGACATCTCTTCATAGACACAGTAGGGCTTTGATTCCTCAGTGTTTTGTATTCATGTACTTTCCACAGTGCTGCTATGGATCTACAGTATGCTAGGAATTGCAGAAATTCAAAGCATGCATGTAAAGGGATAAATGATAAATTGTTGATGGGGGAAAAATGGCTGTGGTCAAGCATGGGAAATAATCCATGAGAGATTTATATTCCAGAAAGAGTGTAAACTTCCATGGGAACATAAATGATCAGTATTGTTTGTCCTACAATTTTCAATCATTCCAGAGAGGTTTCCTACTAATACTAATCTTAAAAATAGTTGGTAGTTAACGAAGGCCACAAATGCACCCTCTCATAGTGGGGTAGTATATTTTAATCCTCTAAGTGTCATTGTGCCGCTCTCTGGTTCAACGTTGGTTTCCCAGTTTAGTATTCAGAGAGCTAATTCATTTTGTAGCTGGCAGCAGTGCATTAATGATCAAGCTACGACAATGAACACTGTCTGCATAACAAATGTGTCTTTCTCAAGCTGCAGTAAATACAAAGTGATTAACATGAAATAACTGCTCCAGCAAACTGCTTCTCTGCTTTTAAATAGATACTAGTGTTTTTATTTAACCCTGCGTTTGTCAGATATGTCTTGAATGGGCTTGTTTGCATTTATTTTTTTGCTGAGTTAAAAGCAAGGCAGGGCAATTGCTTCCTTGGAGCTTTATTTTACAGAGTGCATTCTCTGGGAGATCTGCTGTTAGCATACTGGATGCAAATGATTATTAATACTGTGTTCTCTGCTTCTGACATTTACTAAGGCAGAAGCATCAAACAGAACTAAATCACACCATGCTCGTTCCAGCTAGCTTAATCCTGCCATTTTATCGAAGGTAATGAAAATAAGGTTCAAGCAGGTTAATGTTACAGTTGTTAATAACCTTTAAATCTAAAAGAGCACAAGGTGAAGTTGATTTGCATCCCAAGTCAGAGGGAAGGTGGTGAAACAAGAAGAATCAAACTGAAGTTGCAGCTCCCCTTGCAGCTCCACCCCCGGTTTTTATTCTTAATCCAGGCATAATGAAAGATCTGAGCAATGTCACTGTATTATAAAGAGATGGGATTATTCTATTCTTAGAAGGAGTAAGACAGAGATAGAAACAGAGATAGACAGAAACAGAGAGAGTTGATTTGACAGCCAGTGTCCCTTATCCTTGTTGCCACTCAATCCCTGTTGGGGGAGCCCCTACCTGAAATGTAACAGTGAAAAACGAAAAGCAGAGTGACTTCAACAAAACACTTTGAAATGGTTCTCTTGTCACTTAGACAATCCTCTAAAGCTGTGTTGTTCACATTCCTGCTGTCATCTCACTTCATCTCATTATAATGTGCCAGTAGCGTAGACTTTCTTCTCCACAACAGTCTTTTAGAGACAGAGTTTTATTAGTAGATGTTGTACAAGAAAGCTGAAGTGTTCTTTTTTTTTCCCTTCACTCATTTTCATCATGTATGTGACACTTTTGCAATTGATTTACAGACCTTGAATGGTTACATTTTGGAAATATGTGTTTCCACTGTTCTATGAAGGTCATCGAAAGGTCTATCTCAGTGAAAAATAAACAGCATCATAGTGACACATATTCAAGAGTAAGACAAAAGGAAAATCAGAAGAGAAAATTTTGGTTTCTCCAGGAAAGTCACAAAAAGTATTAGCAATATGTTGGGGATTTTTAAAGATATACTGACCCACTCATCAGAAGTATTGAGTAAAATTTAGACAGTAGGAAAACAAAAAAGTGTCTTCAGGCTCTGTTTAAAAATTTGAAAGCAGTTCCTTTTTCCTCCATTAAGCACAAGTCAGGTTCATGGGAGCCTTTAATCAAAGGAAAAAAAATCCCACTATTCCTAAGAATACAAATTGTTCAAATGCTATTAAAAAGAAAGAAAGATTTGGGAAATATTTTTTCTTGGAAGAGAATGCATATAGACCTGTGACTATAATATAACATACCAAAGACCATAAGTAGTGAAGAAGGGAACCGCTGATAAATAGGCAAAACAAATTTCCTGAAGCATTCCTCTGATAATCAGAGCCTCAAATGTAATCACATTTAAATAAGATCAACCGAGATGTGCTGGTTCAGAGAGAGGCATGAAGCTTCCCACAATTACAATCCTCAACTTCCATTTTGGTAAGTTAGAATAGATAGTTTGAAAGTGGCATCCAGACAGGGTAAGGATGAGGTGTGCCTCCTGTGCTCAACAGAGGGAGATCTGGAATACCTACAGCCAAAAAGACCCACTGGCATTCTTTCCTGCTACTTAGCTCCCTGTTTTTCTCTGCTTCACATGCTGAGGCTTGTAGTGTGTAGGGATGATAGGCAGACTCTCCTAAGTTACAAAGACAGGTTCAGGAAGACTGAGAACACATACATCTGGACCATAGGCCCTGTTAATATTTGTCCCTGCTCTTTTACAATCATGTCTATTAAAGTTTCTCGTTAAATCAGATTCATATTAGGGTTGTTTAGCCGGATTTTTTTTTTCCCTTTTGCTTTTTTAAACTAGGGGTTGTATGCCAAGCTTTGAATGACAGATCACTAATAAAAATTCTGTAATTAATGAAAAAATTAGATTTTTATGATGAAAAATGGCACCATAATATGAAAGGAAAGAAAAACCACAGGCTGAAACTCTTTAAAATAAACAACATAACTGACTTAATCACAGACTGAGTTATTGAATGAATCAACAACTAAAAAAGCACAAAAAAAGTTCTAATTGCCATGCACTGATGATAAGATGAAGGTATCAAGACAGCATCAGTTTTCAGAGAAAGCTGTTGAACAGTAAATTACACTGGGGCCAACAATCATTGTTTCTGCTGGGGTTTATTGCAAGAGGTACAAAAATTCCCATAAAATCAAGGCACAGTTCTTGAATACCATGGACAAAGTCATATAAAAGAAAAAATTTCTATTGTTTTATGGAATCCAGTTAAATTTTGCATTGATAAGGTAACCCTTATTCTTTGCCTAAACTATTTGGACAGCTAGGTATGTGATCAGAAAATCAAGAGCATATAATGTCTCACACTAAGAAAACTTTGAAAGCATGTGTAAACCAGCACCATGTGCACTCTTACAGGGTATCCTACAGCTTTATTTATGGTAAGATCATTAAAGAAATGATGACGGTAGTGATCAGATATTTTTAAGAAAACTTAAGTATCCATTTTGAATGTTCCTTTGTCTGTTCTGACTTTTCACTGGAGCACTGTTAAAACCAAAAAGCATTTCTTGGCACATGCACTCAAGCAGGAAAAATGGCTGTATACTGGAGCTGAGGTAGAGACTTTCAACCATAATGAATTTTACTTTTAAATCTTGGTCTCCTTTTCTATTCTAACTTGCTTCATGCAGACAGTTCTTTATTTTCTCATTTTTCCTTCATTTTTCTTGTTCACAGAAGACTCAGTGCAAAGGGAAAACATCAAACGGGTCAGAGCTTAGTAAACAGTTTTGGTCATGTGTTGCTGTTAGTTGCGTGCTTTCTCAAACCACTTAACCTTACACTGTTTAATGCAAACATCTTTCTAATCCAGGTTCTGCCTTCTGAAGCAAGTCTCTTACATTATTTACATTACTGAATCAGTTTTTCCTAATTTTCATCAGAAAAACATGTTATGTAGTTTGTTTCTTTGCCTTTATTGTCAGCTAACCTATATTTTGCAACATTTATCAATAAAGTTTTAAGTTAAAACTTGCATTGTATGTCATAGAAAATTGCATTATGTCCTCTTAAAAATTGTGTTGACTGGATGCCAAATTGTACTTTGTTTACACAGCCTCCACTGGAGTTCTGCAGTCTATGGAAAGCTACATAATGTTTGGGGATAACAGATTTTTGAACAGCTTTTGGCAGCCACTCTGAAGCACTGATAAGAAGCATTAAGGAAGAAAAGAGGAATAGAATACCACATGGAGGTTGCATTAGTAGAGTTGTGATAAATTGACAGTTTACTGCTTGCTCTTTTAATCATGTCCTATCACTGGGGAGCACTGGGCTGCTGAAGTAAACATCATGGATGGAAGAAACACACATAGCATACTGCACTGCTACAAGCAGGGGACGATTTGGGAATTTATCAGCATATTCTTAGTGATTTTCCTTCCCTGGTGCCAGGCAACAATTTCTGCCCAAATACTGTTGCAGGTTCTTATTATGTTGCTTACATTTCTTCTGAGTTGCTATGCTAAAAATAGGGAAATCCACAACAATATTATGTCTTCACTAGCATGAAATTTTAGTATTCAGAATAGTTGTCATATGATAGGGTGCATCACACCAGGAGTATTGATCTCTATGGAAAATCTTGTGCCAAAAGGCTAATTTAAACTATGAGTTCACGGAAATGTTAAGAGACAGAAGCTCTTCAGTAAAAATATATGACGATTTTCTTTTAAACGTCCACATTCTAACATATTCTTCTCATTAAAATAGGCATCTATTTAGTTCAGTAGACAAAGACCTGTTTTTATTGAATTCTGAGCAGAAAATAATTTACGGTAAGTTTATAAAGAAGGTTTACAAGCAGCAAAAAGATGCTAAAATTATTGTATGTGTTTTGTTTGCTATAAATAAAATAGACTTGTGGATCACAGTCCTAATGATCAGAATAAGAAAGAAAGAAAATTAAAAAAAGGTAACGCTTCCCTCCCCGCAGTGGTTGCGGGTTTTTGTTTGGTTTACTTTGTTGAATTTTTACTATTCCTATTGTTCACATAGAGTAGAAGGAAACGAGGTTCCTGACAACCTGTTTTGATGCCTCTAGATACTGAAGAGGAGCTGCTGGATTCCTACTGGTTGCCCCTGTGGATTAATGAAGGGTGAGACAGAAATTGCAGAGCTGCCATGCAGAATGACCTTACCTGATAAGGCTGTTCTGCCTTCACTGCAGTAGGTGAGAAGGGCAGGCTGTATGCAGCAGGCTGTTTTTTCTGTACCGTAATGAGAAAAATTGACCCGTTTATCCACCAGCTGTCTTCTTTGTTTTTGATTCAAGTCATTTCTGGAGAACCTTTTCTGGTCTTACATGTTGAATTCAAACAGAACCCTCTGAAGAATGGCTTACTGTCAGCAAAATCTGGTGGATTGCTACAAAATGTGGAAAAATATCTGCCAATAAATGCATTTATAAGACAATGATATTCACAGACCACTTCAAGACACATAGTATTACTGAATTTATTAGACATATGAAGTAGTATATGAGTGAACAAGGGCTTCTTTTTCCCACCTACTAAACTGTTTTTATTGTCTTCCATAAATGTTTTGTATAGCTTAGCTTTGCTTTTTTTTTTCTTACTGTATTTTAGGATATATATGGATGAAAAAAATAAATTATGAAAACCTCCAAATTACAGCTGGTGGTGGTTTGGTTTTTTCCACGTAGAAAATAAACACTTCAATACTGCAACTTTCCTTGGTTTTCCTTTCATGCTGAAAGATAAGTATTTTCTAATACATGCAACACAGCCTGTGTCTATCAGATCACACACACACAAAAAAAAAGAAAATATTTTTTAAGGTTACTGAATCAAACATTGAAAAGGTAGGAAATGCAAAAATAAAGGTGGAATGAACAATTTATAATTAACGTAAACTTAACAATAACCCATTCCATTGCTCTTTTCCTGGATTTCACAGTTCTTGAATGCAGTATCTTTGTGTAGTTCAAATCTCTCCCCAGATGCTCATCTTGGCATCTGATTCCTCATTCAGCCATTAGACTCCTGCTGCTTCCTTACTTGTTTCCAGATCATGGAAACATAGCGGCCTTTCTCTCCTAGAGTTTTGTAACGTGCTCAAACTCTCGCTGTCACCATCGCTCAGGTTGTGAATAAACAGATCCAAAACTAACACCAGTGTTAATCCCTGAGGGGCATTACTTCTAACCATTCACCACTGTAACTTTGTACCGCTCAGCACAATGCTTTAAAGCTCCTGGTGACCCAGCTGACTTTCAATTCACCTTTCAGCTAACTTGTTCAGTCCATAAGTCAACAGTTTGCCTGTTGGAATACTATGGGAGACCATACAGTAGGCTTTACTGAAGTCAAGGTAAACAACACACACAGCTCTCCCTTCGTCCTCAGGGCCAGTCATCTAACAGCAAAGGGCAATCAGTTTTGTCAGACATCACTTCCTCTAAATAAAACCATTTTTACTGATCCCAGTCACCTCCTTGCCTTTCCTAAGGCTGGCAATCACTTCCAAAATTAGTTTCTCCATCATCTTCTATTATATTGAGGTGAGGTGGACCAGTCTGAGTATACCTAGACATCCCTTTCTGCCCATTTTTGAAGAGGGGTGTGAACTTTGCCTTTTCCTCATTTTCAGGAATCTTCCCCAGTCACCATGATCTTTCAGCTCACAGATAGTGCTGCACAGTGATACTGGCCACATTCCTCAGCACCCTTGGATGCACCCATTTGATCCCATGGGCTTTTGTATGCTCAGTGCTCTCTCACTCCACCTTACATTGCTCTGAGTAATGCCTGCTCCTACAAGTTCCACTAAACCTGTGGGCAAAGTTTTACCTTATCCATGAAAACTAAGGCAAAGCAGGCAATGGGAATTTCTGCCTTTCCCACAATTCTTTTCATGATGTCCGGTCACACTAAGCCACGGATTCACAGTTTCTTAAGCCTTCTCTTGGATGCACATTTTTTAAAGAATCCTTTCTTTTTGCCCTTCACATCTCTTACTCCTTTTAACTACAGCTGAACTTTGGCTTTCCTAATTCCTGCCTTTTTTTGTAGAGATCACTTAACTTTAAAGGTAACTTCCAGCAGCATATCAGACTTTTTGTGGCACCCTACACACTCGGACAAAAGTCACATTATTAAAGCCTTAATCTGCAGATGGCTGATTCAGCTCTCAGTGTCCACAGATGAAGTATCTTTTACAGAGTATACTAGCAGAAACTAGGCTGAGTTGTATGGTGTAGCCCATATCCACAGCAGTAACCTTAAACTCTCTACTACTCAAAATGCAGTTTTCTGTTTGTACAAATTGTCTGAGTTTTTGTTTTATTTTTAATGGAATGTTTGGAATGTTTTAAGCAACTATATGTCAGTCCATTGGTTCCTTATTAATTGTGTTCTGAAGGTACTGCTTTTAGTAGTCCCTTATCATCCATTGATCTTCATGTAGCAGCACATAATTCCTATCTATTATGATGTTTCAGATATCCTAGTGCTTGGCAGAAATCAGTTTTGACAGCTCCCTCAGACTCTGGGACTGTGTGTATCATCAGCGTTCACAAGGCTGTTAAGTTCAGTTAGCAGATAGTGATATATGTCAGTATTACCATGCTTGTACCACATGATTAGTAAGGACAGTCCAAGTCTCTCAGGCTCATTCATTTACCACTTTGTGATATCTACAGTATACTTTTGCCACTTAGACAGCCTCCATAAAAATGTATCTAAGAAAGAGTAGAATGCCACACAGTAGTAAGAAGTGAAGGAAAAAAAATACAAACACCAAGGAGAAAGAAGAACAAAGGGAGGAAGTGTTCCTGAGGCTGGAGAAGGGATTCCTCTGCAGCCCATGAAGAGGACTGCATGGGACCAGATACCCACACTGCAGCCCAAGGAGGATCCTATGCTGGCACAGGATAGGACTTGGGGCACTTATAAGTGCCCTGAAGAAGCTGCAGTCTGTGGGAAGGGCTGTAGACATAAGAATCAAGTTCCTGAAGTTCCCCAGTGTGCACTGACTACACAGACATAACTGGACCTTACCAAACCCTGAAGCTGTTGGCTTCTCAGTAAGAATGCCTCGATATTTGGGTGGTGAGGGCAGTACACATGCCCGTGCTGGTAAGTCTCAGAAATCATGATGGGCCTCTATAGGTGACATATACATGACTTGTACAGCCTGATCTATGTAGTTTATAGCCATTTTTCATCATCTCCTCATTTTCTTCTTTCCACAAAGTTCCACATCCTCTCTCCAAGCTCAGTCATGCTCTGACTCATTCAGAGGCTTATGCCAATGGATCTGGTCCATTACAGAACAGGACTTTGTTATCCTGAAAATCAGTGACATCACCTCCAGAAGTTTGAGGCAACCTTAGAGCATCTCTGAACACATTTAACATAATTTTTAGATAAAGGTGTATTCTGTGTGCCAAGGGCAGGGCAAAAAGTTGCAGTAGCATGTTGGAGGTGAGTCCCAGTGTTGGCCCTAATTTCTTGGCTAGGAAGACATTTCTGACTATGCCAAGACATAGACTTATGACTGTAAATCTTTTCTAGGATAGGAACCCTGCTGGACTGTTAATTCTGAGTGAGCCCTATAGAGATCCTTTACTTTCTTGACAGCATTACAGAGACAGTATAGACATGTTCTGTGACAGACAAAAAGATAGAGAAGACTGGAAAATGAAACAGTTACTGCCTCACATTTTCAAAAACTTTTCTGGCCTGAACCAAAAGCTCACAAATGCTCAAGTTCCCTGAGCTGCAGTCTGACCCAATGGAACTGTCGTTGGCACTTACAAGAGCTGAGCCTCATCACAGCATCTTTCTCCTGCACAGACGTTAGCAGGAAGTGTGGAGTTAAGCTGAATCATAATGCGCGGTTTTGAGACAATTTTCCTGCTCCATCCCTTTGGTTGCTGTACATTTTCATGTTTTTCCAAAACCTGTCAATTTTTCTGTCATGTGGGAGCTGAAGTGACCAGTATTGGCTAATGGTATCATGGGAAACCTTAGGACTTGTGTTTTAAAGGAGACTTACAAACAAAGGTTAGCAGTTGCTGGGAGTACATAGAGACAGTAGAGTGGCAGGTTGTTACTTGGCCAGTTCTGCTCACTGGCTTCTTACCAGATGTGAGAAGTCACAGCGTGTCTTCTCATTCCCCTGTTCTGTCCTTTCCATCTACTCTAGGGTAAGTAGAGCTTAAGAAATAGGCATGCACGTGTGATCTTAGGGAAATTATTTTTAATAGTTTCATACACAACCTTTCCCTACCTATTCCCATATCACATAGATGAAATGCATGATTATTTCAGTTCTTCTGAAGAACTACACATAATTTTTCTGTTTGTATTATAGCTTGTTAACAAGTAGGAGTTTTTATCTTATTTGATACATGCTATTATAATAAAGTGCTGTTCATTTCCTCATCTTGTGGAGGTGAAACCCAGAAACCTGGGGCTCATTTTTGCGGAAATTAAAGTAGAGATAATGACATCTAAATTTCCTACTATCAGTCAGTTATTAGGTGGAGGTCCTTACTGGAATCAATAGGAATTCTACATAAAGAGGATGTTTACCACATCCTTTTATTATTGGAGTAGGGAGATATATTTTTTCCTTTTCTGCTTTTTCATTAATATAAATTACAATTTCATGTGAAAAGTTTTTTTCAAAACTGAAATTAGTGTTATGGAATTCTATATGAATAGCTTTTTGTTATTTAAAATTATTTTTGTAAGTTAAATCTTTCATCATAGATTTATACGGTATTGAAATGTGGTCAAATGGAATAAGTAATTTATTTACTTGCTGTAGTTTAGAACAGAGACTGTTGGGCAATCAGCCACTACAATAAAAGGTATCAGCTTCCATAGCTAATTTAATACTGTCCTGTGGCTTCATTAAGAAGAAGGTATGCATGAAAAAGTATTCTGCTTTTCCAGCTGACTTTATATGCCACATTCGTAGTGCTGCTAATGAAGTAAAAAAAGGAAAACAAATCCCTGCTCGATGCTGGTTTGTTCACTGACGTGAAAGGTCTCATTAAAAGAATGGCTATTGTGTACAAGTATTCCACAATATTTTGGAAATTAATATTAAAATAAGGAGTGCAGTTGGGAACTTATTACATTTTCTAGCCTTATCCCACTGTTTTTTTTCTAAAATAAAATTTGAAAAATTTCATTACTACATACAAAAGTAACATTCCTGGCTTAACATAACAGATATGTATTTAATAATTAAAAACTTGTTTCAAGCAAACAATGCAATTTTTTAAAAAATATTTTGCCGGCAGTATTGCTGTGGCTTTATTTTGTGTGATATTTTATTTTGTTCTGTGCACTTACATACTCTGCCCCACATACATGTAATCGAAAAGCTTCTAAAAACACGGTTTTTTGTATTTTAAAACTAAAAGGAATACACATAACAGCTTCTACTAAGTTTAAATATGCTGCAGAAATGTCCTTGCTGTTAGACAGCTAATAATATTCCTAAAATATTTTTCATAGATGTTTATCACCATAGAAGAGAAGCATTCTAACTTTTCCAGATTGCTTTGTTCAAGAAACTTTATGATAGTTAGGAAGTGACTATATTACAGTAGTCACTGAGCATATTAACTCTTTAATTTCATTTTCAGAAAGTGAGAGAGGAAAAGAAAGTTACTATTTTGTTTTCAGACAGTAGTAGCCATTGGGCATACATAAAAAGCCTTCATGCAAAAAAGAATGACTCTGAAAGTTCTAAAATGACAAGAAAGTTGGATAGGGTGGAACAATCCAAGCAAGTAATTATCCCCAAGAAGCATTATAACTGCAACAGACTCCTGCCCTTCCCAAAAGTTATTGTCCTTCCTAAAGTTAATTCCCTGTAGCTGTGCAGTATAGGAGTCCAAACACTTCTGGAAAAGCAGGACTGATGAATCTCAAATAAAAAGTACAAATCTACTCTTATAATGTACTAAATCCACCTCTACTGGAAGAAAGGGAATGAAATGTGGAGAGTCAATGAAGATTTAATTTGGCTTTACCATCAGCATATGGAAAATATGTTACCACACCCTATCATGTGGTCATTCAGTTCTACCTCCTCTGAAACAGCCTTTAATCCAGCAGCCAATATTCTATGCAGATCAATTACACCCTCACAGTCAGGAAAAAAGACTTCAGACAGAGAAGTAAAAATCATTTTTTCTTGTATACTACTGCCTTGGCAGGCAGACAACTCTTGGGCTGACAGATTCTCCAGTCTGGTGCTGTGATGATCCCATAAAATGTCCCAGCCTTCCTACCCATAACTTTATGTAGTGTTAATCAGATTAATTGCAAGATACACAGGGGCAGATTTGGTTTACCTATTTATTCTATTTCTAGCCATGACCCTGTGATTTTTCTTTTGATTTTTTAGCAGGCACGGATTTACTTCAATATTTTCAGCTTTTCAAATGAAACTGCAGTGGTGTTTTGGAGTTACATAGATTAACCCTCAAGGGGACTTCTCATAACAAAACTTCATGCTCTGTGACACTTATGATTAGTATTTTTTGTAAAAATGGGAGATTAAATTCTCCTGACCACACCCTTCTCTTTCTAATACATCTTTTTTATTAAGCACCTCACATTGGAAAGGATAGTTTGGTCATATAACTGCGACTTAATTGCAAATGGTTACTCTGCCATTAAAATGAAATTACAATTTGCTTTCTGATTTTGTTAAAAGAAGCTTTTCTTGACAAAAGTTGTCTCACCCAGACAATTTGTAACTGAACCTTACGCCTGCCCCTCGCAGAGGAGGTGTGTTCTCATCATTGTCATTTGCTGCATGGGTGAGGTAACATGCTCGAAATTCTGACTTCTGGTCAGGATCTTGAGGAAGCTTAGAAAATTATCTGCACAAAAGGAAACAATGTCTTCATTTAGTGAAAATTTAAAATTTTTCAAGGAATTTAATTCAGGCAGCTAGAGAGAACATAGTAGATAAAACATACTGGTAATCTCATGCAAATTGTTTGTAGTAGCAACAGTTAAATACTGACTATTGTGGAAATGGTCTGTAGATCTTTACTTTCCATTATTGCATGTAAAAAATCAGGTATCTGACCCATCAAAAAAAAAAAAAGTAAATTAGACTGTGCAAGCAATTCCTCACGTTGGTTCAGAGCTACAAAATACTTTATGCCTGCTTAGTTATGTTTGCTTTCATGCATATACTGTGTGCACCAGTTAATGTGGTGATCTTTTAGTTGAAATGTATGTGATGAGACAAAGGAAGTTGAAGGGAGGAAAAGTTTCAGTCTTCTGCTAATGACTTGTGATTGCATTAACTTCCCGAAGGGACACAAAGACTTGTATCTACACCACATAAAAAATTATTTTCAAGATTTAATGGAATTTTTGACGCATGTCCTCCTCCATATAGAGGTATCTTTTTTTTCTTTGTACTTAAGTATTGATGAACAGGATGCTTTCTAAATAAATTCATAACTAATAGAAGACAGAACTTAAGGAGATAATTACAAAAACATGACTAGAAGCAAAATTTTATCTCAGTCTCCATCTACAATTATTACTTTATTGGAAATGAAAAGCTTTGCTAAGGATTTTGCCAAGTGAATTATGCAGAAGAGAAGAGTAAGATCTTAAAAAGCGAGAAAGAATACAAAGATTTTCTGATGACATTTGTTTTTTGGATGAATCAGTCTAGTTATAGTTGGGTTTAGAGCTAAGGAAGGTTGAAGGATGCTTTTCCAAGAAATACGTAATAAATCACAAAACCAACTATTGTATTTGAGAAAAAAGGAACGTGCACTTTCAACAAGAATTGCAATACAAACCACAATACTTTAAAATCCTATGATGGTGTCCATAAAACTGTAAAATCTTCTAACAGTCGAAAATTTAAGCCTCAGGCACTGCAGGAACGGTAAACATTTAACAAAAACAACTCCCATCTCATTTTTCCTCCCCTTGCTATGTGCAGTTTAATTCATTTTATTGTTTCATATTTCAGTTGATTGCACACTACCTTTTCCCTCCCCACAATACTAGTCAAGAACGTGTATGGTAATTAGATAGCATGCCTCTGGCACAAGTTGTTCACTGCAGTGGAGTCAGAAAGAATTTCTTCCAGTGCACAGTTCAGAGCTGCATTATGGGATAATTTAATTTCAAACCCCTATGTCTTTTCTGTGGTGAAAAATAAAAAACATTAAATGAATAAATATGAGACAGAGGAAAATAAGGAATTCAAGGTGTTTTTTCCTTAAAACAACCAGAATTAGGCATAGTTGAAGGCACAGATGACCAAATGAGGCTTCCACATGCCACTGAGGCTGGATTTAGAGCGAACCCTCCAATTTCATTTTCGCTGCATACAGATTTTTTTTTCTTCCCACTTACATTCTTTCCAGCTCCAGCACTTCTCCCAGATGAATACATCTTTTTCCAAGCAAACTCCCACAACTAATCTTCAGAGATTCTTCACATTGGAGTGAGCGCCTGGATTTTCCTCTACATATCTTTTAAAATAGACAGTAGACATAGTTCAGGAACCTCTGGGCAACAGAAGTTATTCCTCCATATAGGAAAAGCCAGCAGGAATAAAATAGAAAGGAGAGTAAATACCAACTGTGTGGCTGTACAAAACAATTCCCTTCCAAAAAGAAAATGAAGTTTTATTCTACCTCCTTTAGGCCCCAAAAGTCAGTACAGCAACATCTTTACTCACAAACTGTAACTGGCCTCCAAGAAATTCAGAAGTTATTTTTAATGCTTGAGTTTCTGATTTCTTAGGGTGTTTTCTGGAGTGGGGTGTTCATGAAGGCCTATGGAAAGCTGATGAACTTCATTTTTTCAGACATGACTATGGTACATAAAGTAAATAGTCACTTTGGTATGCAGACATACCTAAACTAAGATAACTACATGACAAAATGTGCTTTGGGGTATATTTTCCCTTAGCTCATTTTTAGAAACATCAGCAGAGTCTTGCTGCCCTCAGAATTTCCAGGTGAGGCTGGAATGACTGTTATTTTACTATTTTGCAGGTATCTTTCACACAGATGAAGAGAAGATGAGGCAGACAGTGGAAACCTGTCTTAATAGCATTATTCTGCCAGAACTTCCCCGAGGGAGCCAGTAAAATTTTCCAGCTGGCCCAACACCTGACTTTCAATAATGATTATACATTGGCAGAAGAGATACTCTCAGCATGCAGACAGTGCCAGATCTGTTCCTGGTTTGGCCGCATCCCTGAGAAGGAGATGTATCCCAGGAACCATAAAGAGGATGATAGCACTATTTTTAGTCTTCCTGGATGGTGGTTATTGTATGTAAGCCAGAATGCATGTTGCTGGGCAGGACTGTGACCAAGATGAGAGAAGTGACTTGGCACATGGGCAGCCCCCGGCTAGGAACGACTGTATTGACCTACAAGTATTGTGCGTTATCCACAACATGTGAATGACACGTGGATTAGATTTCTTATGTATACCCATAAGTTAACTAAAACTTGACTTGGGTATGAGGCAGTTGCATGTGGGTTTCATCAATCTCTTCCTAGGCCTTGGCTCCAAGATTATGCAAGATTAATTGTTTAGATTATAAGGGACCTCTGGAAGTCAGTTGGTCAAGGCAGGATTAAATTAAAAGTTAAATCAGGTTACTTAGAGCCATAATCAATCAAGTTTTAAACATCTCTGAGGACAGATTCCACAACATCCTGGGGCAACCTATTGCAGTATTTAACAAGTTTTTCGGTGATGTCACCCACTGCCACATTTTGTCCAGTCAGAATTTCCATTTTTACACTTGTTGCAAGAATTGGTTCTTTTTTCTTTCCTATCTGAAAATAGTTCAGCAGTGCTTTTTCTGTAATCACTTATTAGATACTGGAAAGGAGCAATTAGATTCCCCTTTACTTTTTTTTTCCTCAAGGCTAACCTCTCCACCAGCTCTCCAGTTTATCAATATCTGTCGTGCAGCAGGGGGCCCATAAGTGGTACAATATTCAAGACGAAAACTCACAAGTGGTAAGTAGGAAAGAAAAATAATTTCCTCCAACCTGCTGGCTGTAATCTAATAATGCAGTCCAGTATTCAATTAGCCTTCATGTCTGCAAGACGTACTGGTGATTCAGTCAGCAGAGTCTTTTTTCACAGAGTTCCTTAACTAGCCAATCCCTGGCCTGCATGGACATGTGAGGCTATGCCGTAGGTAAACCTGTGTCCAGCTGTTCCTGAACTATCATTTTGTTTTACCAGTGTGATCATGGATCTGACTCACTACATCAACCACTCCCGTGATCACTGGAGCACTGAAAGTGCATGTTGCTATCATTATCACTGTCCTGCTCACTCCGCTCAGACTGTGCTCTGTTGCAGCAGTGCAGCACCCTGCCTGGGCAGCCCTGGGTCACCTGTGCTCACCCAACTCACCTTCCATGAGGAGGAGCCCTGGTTTAACCACTCCCAAAAACAGGCCTCATGAAAAGGCACCCTTCCACTTGAACAAGCCAAAGTCTGTTCTGCTGTAATCTGAGATCTCCTGTCTCCAGCTGCTCTTACTCCATTTCCTCAGACTCTTAAGTTTTGCCATCTCATAGTTGCATCAGTCAAGGCTGTCATCAGCTGAACAGTTCTTTCTTATCGGTGTGTGCATAATACATCCCCCAATGCACTTTCCATTTTTGTCCTTTCCAGCACAAACATTTAAAGACTGTACCTAGAACACTCGAATTTTCTATATCAGCATGGATTGGAAGTTCAAAGTCTCCTATGAAAGAAAAGGCTTTCCTTAGCTTTCAGCTTGGGGAGGGGCAGGGCATGCAGGAGATAGGAAGCATGGGACAGCTGGGCAAGAAGACAGTAGAGTCATAAGCTGTGCAGCAGATGGAATATCCAGATCCAGATCTGGAGCACATACTCAAACGGGTGCTTCCTGGGTGCTATGATTATGGCTCAGATGTGTTCCAAGGACTACTGGAACAAGGACACTATGGAAACAGAAAGGAAACTTGTCCTCAGGGATATATCTAAGATTATAGAAAACAGGCAGTGTAGACGTAGTAGCAGTGTTAAGTGTTCTCCCAAGACAATCCACTTGAGTCCAGGTTACCTGAGCCTGAGCCAAGTGCTGTCACAGCAACACAGTCATTCCTATACCTTGTGCTGACTTCATGTGATTGTTCTTTAAAACATTGTGTTATCCAAGATAAGTAATAACTTTTGTTATTGAAGTTAAAGTTGATAAGAACTAACCAGAACTACTTGAAAAAGCATCTCCTAATGAATGGTAAGAAGCAAACAGCAAAACTAAGGAAAAGAAACAATTCTCAGTATCAAAGGTCATTTCCTAGCTCTGTATCAAGTAAACTTCTTCTATAATTTGCATGAACCTCTGCAGCCCTCATTTTCTTCCTTCAGAGTTTCTCACTTAAACTGTCAGATAAAACATTAGAACCATCAGAAAAAAAATTGAGGAAAAATGTAAAAAAACCCCAAACAACGAAAAAAACACACAAACAGAAAAAAATAGAAAACCATAAAATTTAAAAAAATATATGTGGGATTCTAAATCTAAAGATTCTTTATTTCCACTTTCTAAATGTCGAAGGACAAACTATCTGTTATAAGAGTAAAAGGTAGTAAAGAAGAACTCAACAAAACCAAAAATGCCAATGATAGATTACCGGTATATTCTATTATTTAATGCTTATACAATAAGCTACATAATATTTCAATTCTTCCTTTAATTCTTTTTAATTTTTAGATTATACTTCTCTTAGATTTTCAAACCTCACTGCTGCAGTTTAATAATTCTATTTGCTTTGTGTGTTGCAATATTTGTGATTGAAACTACAAGTCATTTGATAGGAAAATAAGATACATGTTCCTGATTAAAATGTTGAAGAAAATGAAAATAAAGAAAAATTTAAGCAGTGATTTTAAACTTTAATGAGATGTATCACACAATTTTTAATTTTCTTTCTTCATTTAAGTAGACTATGATGACAAGTCCATTTACACAGTGTCCTATCGCAACCCTGAACATAGATGCTCTTTACATTAAGGCTACGAAGTGGTAAAACAAAAGAAAAAGCTCTGACAGTAATACTGTCCTACTCTGACAGTTTAAAAAAGCATGCATAGATGGAATGTAGGCTGTTGTTGCATGAAAGCTCAAGCAAGGTACTAGCATGAAGGAAAGGTGGGAATTCCAGTTGCCTAACAAGTATCTACTGAATAAAAGACTTAAGATACCTTTATATTCAGTAGGAGATGTGTTGAAAGTTTTAGAATATGACTCATACAACCTATTTCAGATGCCTATGTGAGGATGATATGAAACACAGTCTGTAAACAACTCTTTCTGCTAGCTAAAAGCAGAGAATAACAATTATTCAGCTGTAGATGTCTGTGTTTAACCATATGAACTCTATCCAAAAACTTATTTTCTTATTCTATTGACTTTGACAGAAGGTCCTACTGATTTTCTTTTCCCTTTTCTAAAGCAAGAATATTTCCCTATAACTTTCCCTGAGAGATTCATTATATTGCACTAAACAGGATGAGACACAGCTCTGGCCTCTTGTCCTGTATCGGTGTGATGGTTTTTGAGGAACAACATACAAACCATTCACATTTCCACAAAGAAAACCATTATATGTCTTGTTAAAGTCAAGTCTCCCACATTTTCACATACAAAAGCAAAACCTGTCCCTTAGTTGTACTTATTGGTTACTCTAAACTAATAAATTGAATAACATCAGGTCATGTTCCTGGATGCTGAGATTCAAACATCCATGATCTTATATTATTAGAATGGTCCCTGGCATGATTTTTACAATGGACCAAAAGACATTCTCACAGGCATCTTCTGGACTCATTGTCCAGAAGACAAGGGATAATCTCAATATGCAGTCTGTATACAAGTGCCCTGTTTGAGGAGTTAGGAAAATTCAATCATGCAGACACAGGCCAGCGCATGCCAAAGGTTCTAAATCCTAGGGAAACGTAAACCTTCTGGAAATATTTATTTTTCTACTGCAGACAAAATTCAACAGCCTAGGTGAAGAAGTTCATATTTGTCTTTCATGTTAACATGCTTATCAATATCTTTCTTAATGATACTAAAAATTTTAATGAGAGATAAGCTTCTTCTGTAACATCCCCGTCCTTCTGCTTTATTTTGCAGCAAGATGCAAGTGTAATGTCCAAACCACTCAATTTAATAATGGTAAAGCAACTGAATAAAGCAACTGGAAAAAATTAGTTTGTAGTAATAGTTCAGCTTCAAAGCAGCCAAGAAGGGGATAAATGATAACAAAAAGATGTATCACAATTCAATGTGTATCTTCAATTCAATGAAGTAAATCTCTAATAAATGTAACTATCTGCAAATAGGACCACAAAATTGTCATTGGAGGAGAAGATTATAGAGATTTAGGCATGTTTAACCTGAAGGGTAAAAGCTTCAAATAATTATCTATGCAAAGGGGATAGAATTTCTAGTGTATTTTTCCAGTTTTTTTCTTTCATTTTTTCTAGCTCCTTTTTTTCTTCTGTTCAAACTGAATTGTGTAAAATACTTTCTGTCAAATGTTCAATGCATTCCTAAAGTAAAGCCATTATCATATATTGAAGTGTTTTTTACCACAAAGCAATATGTAAAATACACTTGAGATTAGTAAAATTATATTATACTTGGGGCTACATCTTCACTTTGAATAAGTAGTGACTGTAATTAAAGGAGCAAAAATGGTAAATGAAAGTGCAGCATAGCTGTTACTTTAGTTCCTTAGACTCTGTGGTTTACAACAAATCCTGAAACTGTTTCCTAGAAGCAGCATGTAGTTTTAGGTGGTCCCTAGCACAAGGAAAATAATGGTGTTTGGACTCATATTGCCTTCCCATAAATAAATAGAAGTCAAAAGAAGACAACGATCTGGTCCCAAATCTAATTATGCGGTCACCTTAGCACATTTCTGGTTTTTTTTTGTTACCAAGCTCTAAAATTCATGTAGAGTTTTTTTTCTTCTTATATAGTTCTTTATGAAGATCACTTTTAAATGAATACTACTTGGTATCTAAAACATAACAGATTTGACTCCATTATATGAAAATTATAATCATGTTGTATTATGTAGATATTTTTATTTCTTTCACTATTCTAATCATGTTTTGATATTTTCAGTGTATTATTGACATTAGAAAAAACCCCTTCATATTAAAATTGATTTACAAATCTTTAAGAGACTCCTTAGTGTTTTACATCTGAGACACTTCTTCCTCTCAGCAGATCATAGCAGATCATTCTTTTATTCCCCTCACCTCTCTTAGAACAAGAGTTTAAAAACATCTTCTATAACAGGAGTTAAAAACCCCCCAACAAAACAAACCTTTCAAAGAAGTGTATTCAATCTGTTACATATTATCTTTTTTGAGTGATAGCAAAATCAAAAGTGAAGGAGTTTATTGTTTAAAATATTAAGCACAATTCTCTTTGGCATTCCAATGAGTGTTACATATATATGCATATCTTTTTCCTAGGTAAAATAACATTTCTAATAAGGTTTAATGAAAAAAAGTTATACTTATTTTGCATACTGTACTTTAAAAAGTTCTAGTTATTTTTACAAAGCAAAATATTTATTAAATATTTAGTTGACCAATGATGCGTACATAAGAGTTTAGCTTCAACCTGAGAAATAGTTGTTCATAAATCTAAACCCAAAGATTACCTTCAGTGCTCACCATCAAGTTAGTTTGCAAGTAGTGCATACATACTGTGTTATTAGAACAAGTAAGAATTTTCTAACAAAATATTTCGGATATTATTATGATATTTCTCAGTCCTAAAAAGCTAGGTCAGTCATGTCAAGCTCCGTGTTACCAGGCTTTTTGGAAACCAACAGTAATACAAATTCTTTTACTCACTTTTTTTAAAGTGCAGCCAAGAACTTTTAGTTTGAGCAAACATATTTTCACTATAAAGTTACATACTGAGCTTTAATTTGCCTCCCAGTCATCAGAAGACATTCCAGTTAAAATGTGTGCTCTATTTTCTGTAGCCAAGCTGAAATGCAGCTTGTGATGGTTTCTTTTGCCACTTCTGAGGCATGGCTCTGCATGGCTATATCTGCTGGGTATAGACATTTCCAGTTTGCAGTAACTAGTAGATTTACAGACATTCTTTTTATGTGATATGATTTGAAATATGTCTGTTTCACCTATTTTGCCATATTTTGCTGTCTATCACAATACCCATTGCTGCAGAACAAAATGATGAAGAGGGGACACAATGCCTCCATACTAACCTTCACAGCATTGTTAGGATATTGATATGGCAAATTCCAAACCTGTGAGGAAAATGGTGAAAGCATTTCTAGGTGAAAGCATTAGTCAGAGTATTCCTATTCACAGAGGGGCATGAGAGGTTATGATGTCCAGTTCCCAAGAGTCTTCACTAAAGAGTGAAGAGATGCTCAGTTTCTCAGCTTTCTGTCCTGCAGAAGGTTAATTGCAGTATAGCTACCCAATTAGATGCACACACAAGATGTTAGTAATACAAAAGAATCAGAAAGGACTACTTCAGAAACTCACTGGACTAAAAATCATCCTTCCAGATATAATTCATCAGGATTTCCACAGACATTACATTTAATACAGCCATGGGGCAACTGCTTTGGTATATATTTATCTTATATTTCTTATCTGAGAATATTGTCCTTCAGAGCATTCTTGCTAATTTCATCATTTTATATGCGAAACTTAATGAACTGGATTCGTATAATTTTCTGTCTCTGCATGTTTGGTAACGGTGAACGCTGCATTTTTTTTTTTTATTATATTCCTTCAAAGTCTAGAATTGTGGATACTACAAACCAGCTATATTTTTCTGTTTGTATGATTTTCCTTTATATCTCACTGTCTCATAATCTTGTTAAGTATTCCTTGGCAACCTGTTCATTAAAAAAATGCAGAATGTAACATCCTCACTAGAGAAACAAAGTTAATGAATTTTCCTATGACTGTGTTTTCTGGGGTTCTTTTTTATTCCTTTGTAATATTTTCTTACAAAGCCTAAATTTTTTTGGTTTTTTCACCTGGTTTTATTGTCTGATATAGATTAATTTTTCTTCCTTTTTCAGTGTTCATTTTCAGTGTGAATAAAAGGTACAAAAAAATTTTAATAGACATCTCTATTCCATTAATTACTGAGTCTTGAAGAAATTTCTTCTGATGTTTCTGCTGCAGAATGATGGTTTTCCTGGATGATTTTCCAGGGATTATGGTGATGCTAGTCTTTTTACAGCACTAATGGAGTTTCTGGGAAAGCAAGTTTTGTGCAGACTGCTGACTGATCATAGTTCTTGAGTCTTCAGCTTAAGTATTTTTTCCTCATTTTCTTGGTTTTTTTTCCCACTCCTTCTCCAGTGCTGTGGGAACCTCCCACCCCATCCCTCACAAACCCAGAGAGAAACTGTGATATTGCTCCCTTTACTCTTCTAATTATTCCTCCAAAATCTGAAAATACATATTGGGCCTTTTTTTTCATATTTGTTGCTCACATGCACTAGGAGTATGCTTGTAATACAAACACTTCACATTGTAACTCTGATAATATCTATTACACTAAGTAGAAAACAAGAACTCTGAATGGAAAATGTAAATTACAGTGATAGAAGGATGAAAAGTAGTCTGATAAGCGGAAAAGTAAATTGCTTCATCTTAGCATCTGCCACTTTGTGTATTGAATATAGCTTATAATTTTGAATCTTGGTATAAAACTTTAGCCAGTGAAATGTTTACTGAAGGAGGAGGAAAGAAGTATTTTAGATGCTACCAGAAGGTTGTATTTTTCCTGATGCTCATACTTCACTATTGCACCTCAAAAAGTGAATATTGTTTAGCAGTAATACTGATGGGTTTATCTTCACCTATAAATACTCTTTCTAAATGTAATTTCTGGGTAAGATCAGTTGTTTACATAATACCTTTTTATCAGTAATTTTTTTTTTGTGACCATATCTTGACTAATGAATTTGGAACACAGTGTTCCCTTCTAACTAAGTTCAAATTAAGAGCTGTTGCCATTGGAGCTAACACAAAAAGTCTGCACAGATGAGAGATTGCACCTTCATTTGTCATCACCGCAAGATTGTGCATCTGCAGTCGCCATTTGAATATAGTGTTCAAGACATGATTATGATCTAAAGATGCTGGGGAATTAAAAAAATTTCCAGTTCAAAGAACATTCTCTGTGGGATCTTGAGGTTAACAGCAATCCCTCAAAGCCCCACTTCCATCATGCCTGCCGTAATGCCTAGCACTTGGATATCCAGCTGGGGACCTTCAAGTTAAAGATACAGATTAATGATTTGACCTTCAGTGAGATTATATACTCCTAGTGTTTTTAGAACAAGTTGGAGGAGACATTAAAACCACTCCTGAATGTAGCTGTATTTTCTGTGATTTTCTCAACAGTTTTCAGTGGTTCTGTGGAGCCTAACTACCCTGATTCTTTTTTTCTAAGGTGTGAAATCACTGTCAACACAGTTCCATCCACAGGGCCAAACAACCTAAACTTGTGATCTACTGATTCATTTGACTGAGACTGTAGTATAGGATTTCTTTCTATCATAATTGGTATAGAATATCTCCCTTCTCTTCCACAATGGTTAATTTTTCCTGCCTTCTGGCATATAGACCTGAGGTTATGCTTAGAATTGTCTTAGCAAAGCCTTAAGCCTTTTCAGGTTTGGATTATAGAATTCACCCATGATACAAATGTTTATCTTTCCAAGAAGTTTCATACAAGAGCTTAGCACGTGTCCAAGCATCTATAGTCCTTCCAACTTTTATTTCTGTCATAAAGGCTAGTATTCTGTATATAAACATGACAACACTTTTATGCAGTCTGAAAAGGTGGATAAATTAATATGCAGCATTTGCTGGAACAGTTGCCTTGGAAAATAGGCATAACAGGTGGCATAATTTTGTATTCCTAGGCTCGTCTGATAATTAACTCTTTGTCTTTAATGAGTACTACCAAGCTAATGTTAGATTAAAAAACAATTGCTTCATCTTTGTTGCAAAAAACAGTCAAAACAAGCACTTTCCTCAACTGCCTTGTGTAGAGATTTATTTATAAGGGCATAAAAAACTAATCCCACTTTCATTTCAGTTCCATAGTTGTGTGAAGCAAATACCACAGTTCTGTTTAGTCCACACTGTCTTCAGTCTGTCCTGTCCCAGAGTACAGTCCCTCAGTAATGACAGTGAAAATACTTCCATAGTCACAACCCTCTGCTGATTTTGTAATAGTAATATCCCTTCACTGCTACAGAACGCAGTTTTCCTTTTCTCCTTCCTCCCAGACTTCTGTCTGCTTAAGGTACTAAAATCAGCTGGCAGTGTTAAAGCAGTAAGTTGTACTTATGATGTTACATGCTAGTCTTCAGCCTTTTGAGCAGAAGGTGAATTATGCATCACTATTTCCCAAGGCAAAAGTTAACTTCCCTGTGGTGCTAGAGCTCTGGTCAATCCTTTTAAGTACTCTAAAAATTTGATTTAGCTCTACACTATCCGTAAGTTTATGCCCTTCTCTCATAACCTATTTCTGTACAGAAAAGGGTTTCTTGCTCCAAGGAAGTTTCTTAGATTTGTTTCTATCCTGAAATGGGACAGGAAACTGATGACTTAGATTTCCATAAGCACATTGCAAAAAAAGAAAAACTGATCAAGATATTTGAAAAATTTCAAGTTTCAAATATTTTTGTTTACCTTTTCTTCATTATAACAACATCATTCTGAGAAGAAAAACATTAAAAATTGATGAATGAAACTTCGACTTTAAATGTTAGAGCAGAATCCTTTAGAAGATCTTTACTTCTTCTTCTTCGATTTTCTTTTTTTATTTTTTGATTAGGGCATCACTTAAATGTAAATCCTTCTCTCAAGGTGATTTTTTTGAAGTCCATTGTTTTCTGTTAAAAATGTTCAGTGGAATATTTTGAACCTGTTTTACCTGTACAATCAATGATTCTTCATAGATATTTAACAGGAAGGGATGCACAAATGTTGAAATGTAATCAGAGACCAGTTTAGAATAAAATATAAAAAATAAAAAATATCAATATATTTGAATTTACATGTGAAAAAACTGTTTAAAATAAGCTGTAGAGAATACCAGACACACAAAGAGCAAAAATTATAAAACCCATCTTATGCCATATTTTCCAGATCTTTAACCTGAAATGTAAAGCATGGCTGAGAAATCATATCTGAGAATCATGCAAAAGCTTCTAAGGCCTGTAAAAGTATAGATTTTAGAACATTCAGAAAGATGCAGTATTATATGTTAATCAAAAATCTTCGCTTTGATTGTTAGGAAATAACCCAAAACAACAGCAAACAGACAAACTAAGAAAGTTGAGAAACTGTAAGCAAACTTGAGAGGCAAGCCTTGCAGAAAGCAATCCAGGAGTAAAAGGAGAGATGTAGCAGATGCACAATTGCTACATGCACAGGAGTATGAATCTAGGAAGATTGTATCCTTTACTTATTGATTGACCAGTAAGGAAAATAAAACAATTAACCCTAAAAAAAAATAGAAGGAAATTAAAAGAATCCTTTGAAAACAAAAGAAGATGGTATTGTTTTATTTAGTTCTGTGGCCTTTATTAGTAACAGCTCTGGTCTTGATCTCAGTTGCCATAAATTTCTGATAGTAGAGTTAAATGGATGAAGTAATAACAAAGAAAACAAATGTTAAGGGACACTTAAGGTAACTAATTCGCAGGACAGTAACAATACATATCTTTGATTTTGTTAGATTTTCCATGAAGCACTCTTACTTTGCCTATTTTAATACACTTTTTCATGTGCTGCTGGTTAAAGCACAGTCAGCAACCAGTAAGATGAACATTTCTAAATGTCTTCTTATCTGTATTTTCTATCTGAAATTTACATTTATCTTTTTCTTTTGTGTTTATAAGATAAAGTTATTAATGTGTGCCTATCAACTAGATCCTCTGGTGCCATGAGAATTTTTCTCCATTACTTCTTTTTTCTGCTTTCAACTTTTTCTCTTCTAGTCAAGTATTACAGATTCATCTCCTGCTTTTGTTTCTAATTAAAACTGTTCTTATCTCAATATATATTTAAATGCACGAAAGTATTTAAAAGCTGCATTTCAGATCTTATTATCTTTTTACATTCTCTACAAATGGAGAAACTCTGTGATTTTACTTGAGTGACTGCTTTGGCATCTCTGCCAATTCAGTTTGAAAAGATGATGCTGTCTTTCCCCACAGAGGTGGTCAAAATTTCTATTTATGGAAATTTTGAACATTTTGATAAAGCTTTAATTTCTAACTATAATAGAAATGGACACCTAAAACTTAGAAAGAAAAAAACACAAGCAAACTACAGCCAAACCACGTAAAATACAACTTAAATTTTTGATTTCAGTTATAAAGAAAGTCCCTATAGAAGATATTCAACATCTCAAAAAATATTCTTAAAGTTTATATGTTTTCTTAAACTAGAAGACTCTCTGAAGAACTGGACCCATTAAGTGTCATAAGGACAGGTCTGACAGGAACACTTTGAGCCATGTTGTACCTGTGAGCATCCAGATGTTCAATGGAACTGAAGTTTCTAACCCTCGTACAGCAGAGACATCAGCAACCACACTGCCCAGGGCAAGCTTCCAGCTTCCCTACCTGAGGCTCTGTCTTAAATCAATCTTGTCTTTTAGAAGAATTTCTCAAAAATGTCTTTTTGTTTTGCTTTGCCAAGACTAAATTTTTCACAAAAAATGTGATGGAATTCTTGTTTGTTTGTTTACTTTGTTTCCTTGACCCATTCTGTTTCCCAGTATATTTCTACAAGAGATAAGTACTGAGAAGCAGGGGCCCGCCAGAACCAACAGGCTCTATCCTATTCTGGAAGTCCTTCTGATCAACATTCTGCCTCATATGTAAGTGAGCAAATCAACGATATCAACTCCCTAACTTGTTAGCACAAACTAAGACGCAATGTTGCCTAAGAATTATATTTTCATTGAAACAAGTCTTTCATGACCTAAAAGGAGTCTTAAGTCATTTAAGGAGGAAACATTCTTGTACTGATTAGTGCAATAAATCCAGCTCTTCACACTAAAATAAAGCCACAGAACTATATTTCCTGCTTGATTAGTTCTAGCTGTGTAGGTGTGGTGGGCTCACAGTTATCCTCTCATTACCAAAGGTGACATAAAAGTCATTAGTACTAAACGCAATAGTAATTGTTTCATGTTATCATTATCTTTAAAGAATTCTGAGTATCTAGAACCAGAAGAGATCTTTCTTAAAGTCAGCCTAGCCCAAACATTTTAATACTGGCAGAAGGAAAAAAATCCAAAATACCTCCTCTCCAATGTGACAAAATGTTAAATGTTTTTTTTTCTAAAAATCCATTACATATCGGGATTAACAGATGACCAAAACATTAGGCAAAATAGAAGGATGTATAGTATACTGGTCTATGCTTAGGGATGTTATTTACAGAAGCAAGTGTTCTGAGTGCTTGTCCCTGCTACCTTACCTTCTTACACATTTGTATCTGGTAGTTTGCACAAATGAAACATGAACAATCCTAGGATGAGCTAGTAAAGCTTTATTCCCCTTTTCATGTGAATACTTCATAACTCAGTCAACAAAATACTATTAATTCTTGTGATTCCCATCTCTGAATGATTCTTGTGTTTCTCTCTGTAAAGTTTCAGCTGGAGCAGTATTGATGCTTGTAATATTAAACATTCCAAAAAACCCTGTACCCTACTGATGAGCTGACCCAACAGGAAACAGGAGGAATTTGATTTTCTGCAAGCAAAATAGAAACTTAAATTTCCCACATTCTCCATGCATGCTCTGACCATTACACTAGACTGTAAAAAGATCAAGTAACTGAAAGAAAGGGGTATCCTGCTAATGAGGTTTCTCTGTAGCAACCATAAGAAGAACAAGAAGGCCATCCAGGGCTTAAAAAATACAACCAGTAACGCCTTTCTGTATATTAGGAAGAAAACAGCTCTTTAGTCCAGAAGCATTTTTAGATATTCAGCAATTTCTCTGGTAACAATTAGAAATTCACTAAAGACAAAAACTTGGGGTAATTGCCAAGTCATCAAGTGACTTGCAGCATTTTAGCTTTCTCTTCAAAGAAATGTCTGAAACCCTCAGCCCTGCTGCACAGTCCAAAGGAGGCAGACACAACAAAGAACCATGAAAGACTACTGAACTGTGCAAATTCACAGTATCTACAGTGGTTTGCTTGCTGTGTATGAGGGGCACACAATCAAAAATGGATTTCCCAGTCAAGAAGCAATCAATGTTTTACTGTAAACTAATTGAACCAAATACCACAACATTTTTAAATGCCTCCTTGTTCTCTACCACAGCTCTGCTCAGAAAAACTAGCTAAAGAGCAATGCAACCAATCTGCCATTCACATTTACTTCAGGGCAAACTGAATAACTTTTTGACCACAATGACTGATATGAACTCTGAAAGAACTTTAAAGACTTAGCTCACACATAACTCCTCAGTGGCTGAGTTGGGATAAGATTGATCCTGGGCACAAAAAAGATTTAAAAAATGCAATGGCCTTGAGAAGGGGACTATTCAAAATTTCTAACCTAGGCATACAAAGATACATGTAGCCAAAGGTCTTATGAAGGCTGAGTTTACTACAGAGTGGATTTTATTATGAAATATTAGTTACTATAATAATTGAAATTATTCCTTTAAACTGAAATGCGTAAATAATGCCAGCATAATAAATATGTTATCCCCGACATATCAGTGTCAGAAGGCCCATTACAAAGACTTTGGGTTAAAATAGGCTTTGTATCAAAAAATACAGATAACATTTTAACTCATAACTTTAAATGGGCTTCTTTTCCACTATTCTTTACTTCTTCTTTAATCTGATTCATAGCTATTTTGATATTAAGGACTTCAAGAGAAGTGTTGAAATAATTTTAAAATTTAGAATATTGCTTTAAGATTCTCCAACGCCTCTAAATTTTCCCTTCTTGGGATTCCATTATATGGTCTACCATAAAACTTGATAAAACTTCATTCTCTCTATCAAAAGGGAAGACATATGACAGTAAGTACATGGTGGTAAATTTTACAGTCATGGAGCATCAACAAAATATAGAAATATAGCATTCTTCCAGTACCTAAAAGAGGCTTACAAGAAAGCTTAAGAGGAAAGAAAGGCCCTTTTTAGAAGGGCATGTAGTGATAGGACAATGGGGGAAATAGCTTTAAACTGAAAGAAGGAAGGTTTAGATTATATGTTAGTAGGAAATTCTTCTCTGCGAGAGTGGTAAGGCACTGGAACAGATTAACCAGAGAAGTTGTGATGCCTTGTCCTTGGAAGTGCTCA
The DNA here is from genome assembly GCA_035584735.1 of Pseudotriccus pelzelni. NCBI lineage: Eukaryota > Metazoa > Chordata > Aves > Passeriformes > Tyrannidae > Pseudotriccus > Pseudotriccus pelzelni. The sequence goes on along the minus strand of JAWMRA010000001.1, from coordinate 94,196,797 downwards.
AGGCCAGGCTTGATGGGCTTTTGAGCAACCTGGCCTAGTGAAAGATGTCCCTTCCATGACAGAGGTGTTAGAACTAGATAATCTTTAAGCCCCCCTTCCAACCTAAACCATTCTATGATTCTATGAAATATGTCACAAATTTCACCTCAGTTGACCAGCCTCATATTGAACACTTAGGGGCAAGATACCATTGATTCATGTACACTCTGAATATGGTAGAATTTCAGGTACCGTTTGCTCTCTTCAGTTCCTGAAAAAAATGCAATTCTCCCATACCATTTTTCAGGTAAACAAGTGATATTTTATGTAGGGGATTGCTGCAGGCACAACTCTGTGTCATCATGACCTCATCTGCACTATTCTCTGACCTCTATGAGCATGTAATTTGTTCCTGATATTCTTCTGAGAAAGTGAGTCCATTCACATACGGTTTTTAATTGCTGTATCCAGTATCAAATTTCATTAAACTGCAAAATTGGAAGAACATTTTGTTTTCTTCTCCTGGCTTTTCAGTCTCTTAAACTGTTGATACAACTGTAGCATACAAATGCTGAAATAGAAAATATGACTATTTTTTATCACTATTTGAAAGCCAAAGTTGATTTTATATTCCGAGGCTTTTCTGTATGATTTTTCACTTTTATCCCTCTGTTCGCATGTATTTTGTCATTCTTCTGCTGCTTGTTTGGAAGTCTGCAGGATATTCTCATATTTTCTTGTTAAGATTTCTCCCTGACAGAACTCATGTTTAGTCTCAGGGTTCAGCTTTTGGAACATGTAGATTTTTCCTATTATCCCAGCTTAACCTTCTTTGGTTCCTACTGAATCCCCTACAAATTTCTAATTCTATTTGTCCATTTAGGAATTCACTTAACATGGCCAAAATAGAGTTATTTTATTTTTCAAGTTTCCCATTTTTCTTCTTTATGATAATCTCTACAATACCTGGTCATGCAGATATTTTAGTAGCAAGAGTTTGGTTTGGATTGATGAAACCATAGTCCTCATTTCTGGACTCAAAAACTCCTATGTTAACCTTTTTCACATAATACAAACCATTTCTAAGCAAACTGACTTTCACAGTGATCAGTAAGAAATGCCACTGATATTTTGACTGCCTCACACAATCCTTCAATTTCAACATCATTATTTTAGCATTACTCTATGTAAAACTATTTTTCCACATAATCAGTTCTTGTTCAAATATTTGTGTGCCTAATTCATGTATAGCCTCCTACATGTATAACTGGCCACATAATGTCTATATTGAAAAAAAGATGCAGCTACAGTTATACCGAAATGTTTTATCTTTTCCCACCATTATATAATATTTTAAATGATTTCTTATTAATTTTTGTCTTTAAATCTTCCATTATTGTTATGATTTTGACTGACTCAGAGCCAAATGGACAAAAATATGGGAAGAAATAATTTAACCAATGACATATATAATGCATAATAAAGAGATCTTGGATAACAACAATTTAGAAGTCCCACCAAGTGATTGTAAGATTAATGTTTGCTCCCTTAATTAAAAAAAAAATCATAAAACTGGAATTACAAATAATGGACTATAAATTCTGTTTAAAAATATCAATGAATTGGCAAATATAAATAACAGTATTTCAGTTTCTGCTCCCATATTAAAAAATTGTTTAAGCTCTAATGATCTCACTGTGAAAAGTAAAGGCACCATTAGCAATGTACCCAAAATTTACAACACAGTCTTAATACCTATATTAATAACCAATAAAAATTGAACCATGGATAGACATTTAAGTTCATTGTATCTGCTTGGTGTTTGTCAGTTATCCTTTTGTTTCATAATATACATCTGTATATAATTGATTAATTGTATTAATTTTAAATGCAAATTGAGGGACAGCTCAATTGCAACACCACCAATCGAAAAATCCCCTGTAGGAAGCATATAAACTTTCAGTGAGTGAAGATATAGGTCATATGAATTTATCAGGTGGAACAGAACTGAACCAGAAGTGAAGGGAACAAGACAAAAGAAAAGGAGAGAGTGAGCTAATCATCTGAGGTATTCACATCTGGAATTGTCTCTCAGACAACTGCTCCTGGGAGAGAAACAAACAGTGGTTTACATCTGTCACAGGACATGCTTTCCCAGAATTTAGCACAAGAGGGGCAACTTAAACTCCCAAGTTGCTTCTTTGCAGCTTAACAGGAATATTTTTAGTTGTTTTAATTCAGTAGCCACATGTGTAAGTCAATCCAGGATAACATCATGCACTGCTTTGCTTGGATTTTCTACTTCCATGCAGCTAATACGACATGGGTTGCTCTAAGTCACTGGAAAAAGCAAAGGGATAACTTAATAATTTAGGCTCATGGGGTCCATAACTGTCTTTTGTCCATACAGTTGTTCTAGATACCTCTAAAATAACAGCAAGTGTAGAGAATAAACTAGCCTTCAGTGGCTCATGGAGCTTTTCAGATTTTAGTTTCAGCTGCACACACTTTCAGAAACTTTCTGAGGAATTTTCAGGTGTCAGTTCCCTAAAAAGTCCCCCCAAAAAAGCTTCAGCCAAGCTTCAGAAGACAAATTGTGCAAAATTTTCTGTCTGCTGTAGTGACAAAATGAAAAGACAATTGAACTTGCTTACATTACAGGAAGCGCAAGTGTAGTACAGGTAAGATCACCAGACACTCCACCATGCAGTCATTCACTGGGAACTTCGGAAGCAGATTGGTTTTCAGGATCACAGTTCATCAGTAAGAAAGTGGTCTAGCAAGTTATTGTCTGAGAGGAGAATTCCTTCTCCAGATCTATTCTATGGGGCTATTCACATATTCTGTTTTCACTATCTAAATGTATATAGTAGGCTTCTGTGTTACAGTCCATGGAGAGAATAAAACACTTCTAAAGTGTGTTTTATTTAATTCTAAAGAAATATTAGAACAGGCTCTATACTATGTTAGCAACAACTGTCCATTTTTTTCTCCATTGTCTTTGAAGGAACTCCAGGTTGAGTAGTTCAGATTTGCATGTGTGGACTCTATATGGCTATTAAAATTAATTTTTTATTGCATTTCTAAAGCTTTCCAATTCTCTTACAAAGTCCCACTTCACAAAGTGTTCTAACAAAATCATGTTGAATTCCTGAACATGTTTCACTTGTCCTCTTTTCTGGTTTCTGAGTCTGCATACTACATGCGTACCAGACTACCACATTGCTAAATGTACAGGTTCCGGAAGATCATCCTTGATCCTCCAGACCACATATTCTCTCTCCTTAGGGATAACCCCCTCTGGTGAAGCCTAGTGAGAGCCACACGAACAGCATTTTGTCCCAGGTTATCTCATGAACGCCTGATGCATTTAAAGGCTATTACACTTATGTGTTCCTTTTATCCTATTGATTTAGTGGTGAAGGTGTCAATAGCAGTAATACAGACATTTGTGTGTACATACAGAAATACAAGATATTTACCTTGGGATTATGTTAATTTGGAACAAGTCCTGGCTCATTTAGACGATGTGTACTGTCCTTCAGAGAACATGCCATTCAGTTCCTATCTGTGGAAGCAACATCCACAAGGACTCTGTCAGCACCTTTACCTATTAACATCCATTGCTCTTTGCACTCTCATTTCAAGCTGATAACTGAAGGGAATAAATGTCTTTTTAATGATACAGTCCTTTTCCTATTCAAAAATTGTATTTGGTTACATCTAGGAGAAGTTATTCCTAGGTAATTTATAAGGTCTATTCCAACCCCTTAACATTCTATGATTCTATATGATATACTTTGATCCTTCAGAGTCCAAGACACACGTATTCCTATGTTAAGTCATACACCTGACAGTGTAAGGTCTCAGACTACATCTCTGCAGTGTGAATATTTTTCAATTGTACTCTAAATGAGGTCTTCTGCAACATTCTGCTCTCTTTAGCTCATCTGGAGACATTCATGCAAAATTCTAAACTTTTGATGTTTAGCGATGAATCATAGCTCCAAATGTTCTCATCAACTCAGAAATTTCAAAATACTTGTTCTAGACACAGAGTTAGTCAGGATTTTGATATTAGATGTCTCTGCATCATCCTAGAAGAGCATGGCAATAATTTCTTTATTTTCTCTGTGTCAATGCATGCCTATTACAACAAGATCTGATTTTCTTCATTAGGTGAAACAAGTAGCTGAGTGTCTGAATCACAGTCCTAGTGTCCAAGAATTTAAAAACAACATCTGATAAAACATGCTCTAAAAATTATTGCTGCATAATTATTATTAAAGTTTGACTCACCCACTGAAAACAGTTTTCATAATGAAACAATATTTTCATCTAACACCATATTTTCTATGATCAGAGTCTGCTACCTGCATCTTTAAAGGTATTCTTTCTTATACCATTTGTCATGTAAAAAACCCACCATTATTCTAAATTTTGTCTTCTCCCTATCTTAAGCATTCTAAAAAGTTTTGTCTACCAAACTCAGGTGGCCTATTCCTACTCATCTTTGATTAATAACTGGACACATTCTGCTTTCTAAACAGTTTGCATACCTGAAATTGATAAACTTAGAAATGTAGTGTAATTGCAGATGCTTTGTTTAAATTATTACCTTTTTTCTTTATTCTTTTTATTTTTCAAAACAATGCATTTTGTAGCAGAGTACAAAAGTATAAATGGAAAACCCAGTACTCATACATCTTGTTCTTTCGTTTCTATCTCTGACATACTAATCTTTGTAGTTTAAAAAGAAGTAAAATAGCACCTCTAGAATTATGTGTCTGGCTTCAGACCCTGAGTCCTCTGACTGTCAGTTTTCTGTTTTATAAGGCATGTAATGCTCTTGCTCAGAAGGGTGCTCATATCAGTCTAGACTGACCTCTTTTTTTCATTGGTCAATAACTTGTCAATGGCTTACTGTGCACCTGCTAAATGAGTTTCCTTTCAGAGAAGTTTAAAGAGGAGTAAAGATGCCAGATGGCCATTTAACTTAAAAGCTGTCTCTGACTGAGGCCAAAAACAACTGGCAAAACAAACCCTGAATATACAAGCAGATGCAGGACAAGCACAACAAGAGTTCTTTCCAAAGGGAAAACACACAAGGCAGATAGGAGAAAACCAGAACTATTAGTGTGATATTATAATGGGACATATTTTGACAGCTCGCTCAGAAGTGACAGCTTCTACCTCCAGTTCTGCCTCACTATTGTGTAATCTGCACTTCTTGTCTAAATTATAATTACTCAAGATCAAGATTTCATGGACATTTTTTTCAGCAGTTAGTTGGTGACTAGTGAAATTAGAACAAACATGACTATAACTTGGGTTGTTGGACATCTTGTACCAGTGTGTGTAGTACTAAGAAGATAAGCATCATATGACAACATACTACAGTTTAATCTGATTATTACCTAAATCAGTTAACATTCCTGTTCCAGTGATAAACCCACACAGAGGTGTTCATAGTACCCTCATTGCTATAGGTTCTGTCAGTTCTTTTGTGTCCAGAAGCTGGATAAGATATGAATACTTGAGGTGCTTTCTAAGACTGTATTTTAGTTGAGAGAGAAGAAGCATTTTAAAACATAAAGTTCCAGTCCATTCAAGGGTCTTACAAGCAATGATGAACCTAACCTCCAAACTAATAAACTGGTATTATTTTTGATTTCAAAGAGGTGTATGTTCTCCCTCCATTTTCTGATCTTTCATGAGGTCTACAATCCTAAATTCTCACTAAGATGAGATTTCTTAGTTAACATTTCAGGGTCACATTCCCTTCCTTGGCTGTTGGTAGCTGTTGTGAAGTTACATATTTTTCAAGATTCCACAACATGCTACAAGATTTCCATATAAATAACCTCTGGGTTATAAGTAAAAACAATTATCTACAGCAGTGCAAGCTATATGCTTACTTGATAGTATAAAGCAATGTTTAATTGGTTGCTCTTGGTAACTATCCTTCCTCAAGAGCCATTGGTTCGCTTCTTGTTTACAAAATTCTCCTCAGGTCTCATTTTATACATATTGTAAAAGATGGAGCTATATTCATGAAAACTTTATATCTTCCATAGATGGCAGCTAATTTAACTTTGCAATAATATAACCAGAGGCTTCTTCCCTCCCCAAAGTAGTACATTACCAGAAGGAACAAAATTATCAGAGTCACTGATACTCTTGGCTTTGGTATGGGAGGAGAGAAATTAATTTAGGTTATTTTAATAGACATAGAAAAATGATTGCAAGGTAAGAAAAATTCAGACAGCTGTATTTCTTTCCCGTTTGTTATCTTTTAATTTCTGTCAAAAATTTTCAAATCAAACAGAAATCTCTTTAAGGGAAAAATAAACAATTTATTTCAAAGTAAGTGGCAGGTATGTTTATTTCTTTTTTATTTATATAAAAGAGTTTAAATTATTAATTAAATTATTAATCACACTGTGACATGTCAGTAGTCATTTACAATTTCATGTCTTATGTAATGCTGTCACAGACTAGACAAGAAATAGTCAAACTATAGTCAGTTATAACTTAAAACAATCCTGTTATTCAATTAAAAATTTTTCAGAACAGAAGATATTTCTTAATATTACAAATTTCTTAAAAGAATTAATGCAAAAATTATCTTTTGAAATGGGAACTGCAACATTTTTCTCTCACAGTTCTGAGTTTTGACCAGCTTTGAATTTAATTCTCCAAGTTGAAACAAGAAGCACAACATCAAATCATAAAAGCTGGAAAAGTGAAGCAACTCAACGTGCAGAGCAACTCACCACATTGTGTCATCTCTTCCACCTTAGTTACATCAGTCTTGAACCATAGCAAAGCAACGAGTGGAATAGCAGTGGATAGGAACAGGGAGAATTAACAGGATGAGTTATTTAGCTGTTAAAAAAATGCAGTCCTTGTAACTTTCCTAAAGTCTTTCCTAAAGACTTTCCTTAAAAAGCCCTTTGATCTTATTTAGTTTCCTCAAACACTTAGAGAAGGGGAAAAACTCAAATAAGAATAGTCATAGAAATATAAGCGCTTAATTGGTACTCACAGCTGAAAATCTCAAAAATGGCCTACAAATATAGACTAATCATGAGAAGATAATTTCTAAAGGAGAGATGAATGTTTCCATGCTAATAAAAAAGTTTTAAAATATTCCCGAATATCAAATGTCTTGACTCAAGGTTAAAGAAAAATAGCCAGAGAATCTGGAGATTAAAGATTCATAGATCTTCATTCATATCCCATGCTAAATTTAAGTTCAGGGTCAAAAGAAGCTTGTAATTAACAGAAAAAGAGAAAATTAATTACATTGTTGACAAATTGTCTTATGACACAAACTTACAATTATACTATATGAAAACTTCCATACAATAAATTTATAAGAATTTTTAATTATTATTATTTATTTAAATTCAGGAAACGTAAGGCTCCAATTACCCTTTCCTCACAGAAGAAATGTTCCAACCCTCTAATCACTTTGGTGGCCCTCCTTTGGACTCACTCCACAGGTCTTTCCTGTGTTGGGGACCCCAGAGCTGGATGCAGTACTCCAGGTGGGGTCTCATGAGGGCAGAGTAGAGGTGCAGAATTACCTCCCTTGACCTGCTGGTCATGCTGCTTTTGATGCAGCCCAGGATACAACTGGCTTTTTGGGCTGCAAGCACACTTTGCTAGGTCGTGTCCAACCTCTCATTCACCAGCACCTCCAAGTCCCTGTTGGCAGGGCTGGTATTCATCTGTTCGTTCCCCAGCCTGTATTGATACAGGGGGTGGCCTGGTTATCTACACTCACTACCTGTATTGGTTATCAAAAGAGTTTGAATTTTGATGTCAAGCTGTGCTTTTTATGCAGAAATTGTTTCACCCTGACAGGACATGTCCTGAATACTGAGACACTCTCCAACCCATGTGGCATGACTGTTTGCTACAGAAATTAGAGGGGTACAAAATAGTCTTTGCACACTAAAGAAAGCACCTTCAACTGACTTTTTGAGAAGCTCTGTGCGTTCACATGAGATTCCATGGAGGTAATGTCTCACCTTTGCCCACAAAAGAGACATCTGATCCTGCTGACCTGCACTTTAAAGGCTACAAGAGAAAAGAGGGGGAAAAAAATTTTGAAAGAATTGGGATGTGTCTACCTGGAAGCGAAATCTTAGACTTTGTTTGTCATCTCCACAACTGAAGACTCAGAGAGGTGTCAACTGCGCATTTTATATCTACAGAATATCTCATCTGTGAAGGGTGATTATTACTACTTTTCATGTGCTTTTGAGCTACTAAAGTCTTTCTCCAGCGTGAAAGAGAAATAATCATCACCCTTCACTGAAGAGATTTTATATGTTCTCAAGAAGCCATGTCTTCATAAAAGCCCACATTTTAAGACTGAATTAGTAAGCATATCAGCTTCAGACAGCCAGTTTTTATTTCAGCTTGCTAGCAGGGAGGAATGCCAGCCCTTACCTCTCCTATGGAAGGAGACCATGCCTTCTGTCAGAAGGATAAGTCCTATGGAACATCAGGAATGTACATGCCACAGGGAACAGCAACCCACAAGCTCTGTCGAGCTCAAACTTTTCCATTAGCTGAAAGTATATTATACATTGAATGCTTCTTCAATTTAAAAATAGTAACCATTTTTTGAGAGTTTTTCAAATTCATTGGCCCTTCCCCCATGTCTTCATGTCTTGAAGACACAGGTTTCCATTTAAAGCATGCATATTAAAGTTAAATGATTCCTGTGATGCTTCTGACAACTGATTTTTTTATAAAACACATATAATTTTCAAGACTATGTGTTCTGCTTGCTAGCTGACCTAGGAAAAACTAGTGCACAGCTGTAACATAACTTCTTGATATCCCCTCAAGTACACACAAATTTTCTGTGCTACATTTCAAAGGAGTATTTTGTGCATTGTTAAAGATGCCTATATTGCATCAGCATATGAAGTACTGCATGGTATTGTTTTGTAAATCAGAAGTACTAGTGGCACTGAGTGTTGTATTAATACATTAACACACTCAGTATCGTGTTGTTTCTGACTCAATAGAGACTGCACTTATATGTTTCTAATTTGAAAATGGATGTAAGCTGTAAAATTCAGAGTAGACTTTCAAGACTCTAATCCCTCAAAGAGGAATGGCAACATCATACCTCAGAGAGTGCAAGTAGTATTTGCTTTGACGTTTTTACTCTTCATACATGAAATAGGATTGTATTAACTTCACTGAATTTAGAATCTATCTTCCCAAACACTTAATTCTAGTGTCTTCACTCTGCAAGTATTATCTGCATGATTTCACGTTTCTATTCTCATTTTAGTCAGCAATTTGCTGTTTAAAACATTTAGCAGGTCTAAATGCACTTAGGAGTATAGAGCCGTGTTCTCCAGATTTTAAGCTTTTGCCATGCTCTCCACTGAAAATGTAGTCACTGATCCATGAGCTTCATAATCTGGACCTTACTGTAGCTTATATTTACAGATTTCCCCTAAAACCTGTATATTGCAAAACCCCATTTGATTGCAAAATTTCCATTTGTAATCGTTAGAAAACCATAACAAACTATAATATTCATGGTAAATCCTCCCCTGCTTTGACACTTAGAAAGCAGTGAAATGTACTGGATGTATTCACAAGTAACTTCACTACTACTGACCTGCTCCTGAAAGCTGACCATTTGAAGAACCCCAGGTTGGTTTGCCTTAACACTGCAAGCCCTGACGTAAGCTCCAGAGACCCCAGAGTCTTCCTTGCTGCACATAACAACATGTGTTTGGTCCCAGCAGCTACCTCAAAGTCTCTGAAAACTCCCAGGAAAATCCCTGCCACTCATCTCTAATTCTGAGATCATTTGCCCAAATCCCATAAAACCATCATGAAGCTCCAAGTGAAGTGTCTTGAGCGATCACCCATGTTCTGCACAATGACAATTGCAATGGGATGAAGGGAAACAATTCATAGCTCAAGAACTTGAGGGAGAATCAAAGGAGGAAGACAGAAGAGGAGAGACAGATTACATAAACCTTTTCATAAGGCTGTCACATTTTCCAAGTTAGCACAGAATGAATTCATTACTGGCAGAAAGACTAGTAAAGACACTGAATTTCACCTCTCTAAATACAGCTTGAAAGTTAATGAAAGTAGAAAGTAAGCCTTAATTAAACTATATCACAAATTTGAATCAAAAACCAATTTAACTCCACAACTGGAGTTAAACTCAGTTGACTCTATTGACTAGGTAGATTAAAATATGGCTAATCCATCAATTCTGAGTTGTCACATATGTTAGAAGAAATGTTTTGTCTGGGAAGATTATTAGATGTTAAAAAGGAAACAGAAAAGGAATATATTCAGGAAAAAATGCATCATATTAGCTGTTATAATGTTTCCACTGCAAGTAGATTAATGAGCAATGATCAAGTGAAAGGTATCTCTGCAAGAATTGCTAACGGTCAAAAGCCAAATATCATCATGTTTAAGAAATGCTCTACAGTCTTCAGAACTGAAACTAGGGCTTCCTTTTCATTAGCTACAGATAAAAGCGATAGTATATTTTCATTATACAATTTATTGCATGATGTATCCAGCTCACAAGAGCTCATGCCTTTCAGATAATTAATAATGACTAATGGCTAATGAGGAATGACATCTGATACATCCATGGTTTACCTTTTACTATTTGTCTAGCTCTGCTAGCTAGTAAAATGTACTTTATGCAAGGGAATTAAACTTATTTGGCATCTAAAAGAAATCACTTCTTAGCAGATTTGCTAATTATTAAATATTGGTCAACAGGTGAACAACACCAATGGCACACTGTGCAATTTTCAATGCTAACCACAGTGAATACAAATGTGTCTATATTTAGAAATAAAACAAATTTCTGTAAACAGTAGAATACTACATTCAAGTCTATTCAAATAAAATGCACTGAAAAGTTGAAACGTCTTAGCATATGCAATGTAAGATTTACATACAGAGAGGAACTTCTCATGGCCCAAGTTCTGGTTTTGAAAAATATCATGTCAGAACAATAAAGAGAAAATTCAGAGCTCTGTAGTTTTCTGTCAGACCTTTTCACTAAGGTCGTGCCACTACAAAGGAGGAAAATGCTTTCTCAAAAACATTATCTTTTTTTTTTGGAGTAATTTTTAGTAGCTGCTGCATAACATTTGTGACGTTTTAGAAACAAGTTAAAAATTGTCAAAGGTTTACAGTACTTACCACATTGTGTTTTAAAGGACAGAAGAAGGAAATGCTGCAGAAAATAAGTACAGCATATGAACACAAGTGGCCTAGTTGAGAAATTTCCATTTTAAGTCCTTTTTGACAGAATAAGACAAATAATCAGCTAGGAGTGAGTCAGGAGAAAAGACAACTTGTTTCTCAGTATATCAAGGAAAAACTTTATAAATCTAAGGTGCAGCAGAACAAGAAATACAAAGGTTTCGAAATCACTGTCTTTGGAGTTGGTTGTGGCAAGACAAGACACACCATCAGAGAAATCAGTTCCCCGTCTATTCAGGATTCACTAAAAAACTAACCAACTATAAATGTTTTTTACCTGAATATTCAATGACTGTAGAAAAATCTCAGAAGTTAAAATTTTATATTGAAAAGTAGGTGCTATACATACACAGTTGGACAAATTTGGCTTTCTAATTTTCTCAGTCTCTAAGTAAGTTCTGATTAAGAAAAGCAAGTTAATGGCAAACTCTCTTGATTTATTTCTCTCACTCATGCACAGATTCCTGCTCAGAAAAAACATGCAAAAAGATGTTTTCCTCTCAAGATCTGAAAATAAATTGAGCTTTAATGAAGATGAAATTAAAGCTTAATGGAATCTTTTACAAGCTTCATTCTTATTTCCCATTTTACTTACATGGGACAAAAAGAAAAAAAATAGCTCTAAAATGTATTTGGCTTTACTAGTATTTTGGCTTAACTCAGCAATAAAAGTCTGACAACTGTGAAAGAGGTGTGAATATTCTGAATAAATATATTAGCTTTTTTCATAACTGCATTACTTTTCTCTGTGCAGGTAAAAAATTCTACTGACTTCAGCATGGCTACAGTAGTGCAGATGTGAGCTAAAACAACTGGTCCATTGACTTTGACTACTCATGCATCCAGAAGACTTTACAGCTTTCCATTTACCAGTTACAGGTATGTTAAAGATCTAAATCTGCAGATATGAATAGTAATATTAACTCCAGTTTCTATTTCTGACTAAAGTAGAAAAATATTGTATCAAGACTAATGTTTTCAACCAGCCCCTGATTACAAGGAAAACCACTTTGACCAATGTGGATTACCAAGCCTGAATTAGGAAGGAGCTATTAAAAACAGGGAGACGTCTCAAAACAGGCCTTTGTGTTCCTCCTCAAGATGTCTGATTCACACTGATTAGACAAAGCAATATGGTAGTTGTGCAGTTTTGGCCTTCTCATTCATTCCCCTATTCTACAGCTGGAGGTTGACGGGAGGCACCGTTTATTCCTAGGTTGTGATCCCCCATCATGTTATAGGGCCATGACCTGAAGATTCTGGTGGTGCAACTGTCTAACTGGGTCAAGAAAGATTTTTTTGCCTTCTAGGATGAAAGTGGCAAAACCTTAATAGTTTTTTCACCTATTTTCACCTCTGTTATAGCAGTATGTAATCAATTAGGTTTAGAACTAGATAGGTTTGTTAGTTCTTTACAACATGCACCTTATGCAGACTGCAGACAAAGGAGCCAGGTCATACAAGTACAAGAGCCCTGAGGTACTAGTGAACGACAGAAATTATATGGCTAGAGCCTGACAACCCCTCATAATGCACGTAAATGCCTTATATATTAAGAGGAGAAGGAAGAGCAGGTCATTCTCTTCTTCCTCGAGTGGTATACGATAATTAATTATTTATTAATTAACTGTCTTTATACTAATTTCCATATGTCTTGATGTTTGCCTTTTAATTTCTCATTCTTGGAAATAAGATATTAACTTCAGCATAAAATGCATAAATAGAACATGAGGAACAAAAAAAGTAGAACATGAGCAAAAGTCACTTGTGTGAATGTACCACACTGCCATGCCCTTTTTACCGCAACATGACATGTTCTTAAAGTAACTCCAGGCCATTCCAGTCTCATTTCAGACTGCAGAGCATATTACTGCAGATTGCACTTGCAAGTGCGCACTCTCTTCAGCTCTTCTACTTGTCTGCTTCATGCACTACTGCCCTCACCTTGTTGTAGTTTAAAAATAACTCATAGCAGAGGCAATGCTTAATGCATTTTGTCCTGGTTTCAGCCGGGGTGGAGTTGGTTTTCTTCCTGGTAGCTGGTACAGTGCTGTATTCTGGCTTTAGTATGAGAATAATATTGATAACACGCTGATGTTCTGGTTGTTGCTGAACAGTGCTTATCCTAAGTCAAGAACTTTTCAGTTTCCCAAGCTCTGCCAGCAGGCAGGTGCACAAGAAGGTGGTAGGGAGCATGTCCAGGAGAGGTGATCCAAACTGGCCAAAAGGATATTCTGTGCCATATAATATCATGCTCAGTATATAAAGTGGAACAAGTTGGCTGGAAGTGGACAATCCCTGCTCAGGGTTGGACTGGACATCAGTCAGTGAGTGTTGAGCAATTGTATTGTGCAATACTTGACTTTCTTAGGTTTTATTTATATCTGTCTCTCCTTTTCATTTCATTATTTTTATTATTAAAAGCATTATTAGTATTATTGTGTTTTACTTATAAACTTTAAATTTACTTATAAAGTTTACTCATAAGCTTATGCTTTACTTAAATTGTTCTTATCTCAACTCGTAGGTTATACTTTTCTTTCTGTTCTCCTCCCCATCCCATGGGTAGTGGGGATGGGAGGGTGGGAGGGAGTGGCTGCACAGGACTAAGCTGCTAGGTGGGGTTAAACCATGACAGTCCTTTTTGACACCCAATGTGGGGCACAGAGCACAGAGATCTAATTAGACAAATCTAATCAGAGTGTGGAGTACTGATTTTGTGCTTCTATGACTGTAACCATGCACACCTAGTGTAGTAAACACATGTGCACCTACTGTAACTAGCTCCAAAACAGTGAGCTTCTGACACACAATAATGTGAAACAGACCTGCCTTTCTTAGGGGATCTTAATCCCCAGCTGTCACAATGACAGTGACAATTGTCATGACTTCATTAAAAATATTCAAAAAATTCCTATTTTTAAATTTTTAAATGTAATGAACAGCACAAAGCATCATAGTTTTTCCATTATTTAGGGTTTTTATTTTTCACTGTATTTTTATGATTTGACACCCTGAGACTGCAAATAATCTAATTGATTAAAATTATTGCTCAGTTAACTAATTCTACTGTACTGCAAATATAATATAATGTATAATATGCATTCATATGTTTGTAATCCCTCCTCAATAAGAAATCATTTAAACTATTGTTAATATATTGGCAAATATAATCTTAATTTAACTAACAGCTGTAAGATAATACTTTTTCATTCTTGTCCCTATTTCTCACAAACTGAAACATGAAATTTGTCTACTGTATTATTTCAGAATACGTTTCAGAAATTTATTTTTATAGGGTTTTTCTTTTTTTTTCAGCTAAACATTAAAAATATGTTCTTGTCTTTCAAAACAAGATTAAGGCTCACCAAACTATTTCTTGACTTGCACACTGACAACTTGATCAGGAAATTTAAGCTTCTTAGATCTTTGGTTTTGAACGTTTATATAATGTAAATTATATGCTCCGTTTTATAGACTTGCTTTGAGCTTGTAATTTGTATTTCCTAAGAGACTCATTGATGAAAACTTTTTTTTTTCAAAAAAAGGAGAAAATTATTAAAGTCAATAACAAGTAAAAAACCCCCAAAATTCATAATTTTATTAAAGCTAAAAAAATCACAGAAAAATGCATAAATTTTCAACATAACATATTACTTGACTCAAAAGCACTTGTAGTATATATTTATAAGGAGGATAAATAAGTTCAAATATCTAAATCAGACATAATTTTTCTCCTCTATGTAAATTTCCTATTCTCCTACTTCATCCTTGCAGTATTTTAAATTAAGATACTCCCTGATCTTTCATATACTAAGGGTCTCAAGCTAATGCTCTGTTTACAGCATGTTTTCCAACACCTCTTGCCTTTTGATTCTTTTTCATTCCCAGAGGTGGCTCCAAGTCTTTGCTTTTGTAAATATTTGAGCTGAACTTTTCTACATGAATGTGTATAACTACCAAATATGTTATTTACCAAGTGACAGAATTGTATGTATTGAATGAGGTATATGAACTAAACACAAGGCAGGTGAGTACAACTGAGAAAGGACATTTAGCTGCTGCTTTTTAGCACGGCAATAACCATAATTTCTCTCAGTCAGATAGCAGTTTTATAGTAAAACCTATTTGAACGGCTTTTAGCATCACATCTTGGAAATGAGTTTGCTGTTAAATAAAAAGCTTTTTTGAGCTTTTGCAGTGAAGAATTTTTAATTATTAGTGTGGTTTTGTTGGTTGATAATGTGAAGCAAACTTGTTTTTTGATTTGTGATAAAAGAACATAATGCTAATACCTTAAAAATTGCATTAATATTTCTCTGCTATTTGGCTTATTAACACTTGGTCCATAAATTACTCTTAGTTATACAGCTATTTATAACAAAAATTAGAATAATGATGTTTGAAGCAAGCATCAGCTCAAGAGCAACAGATTAAAAGACTGCATGCAAGTGTGGAAAAACTGCTTCTCGTCAAACCCAAAAAAGTAATCTTGCACTTACATGAAAGTAATACAAAAATATAAAAAAATCATGTCTATTTCTGTGGAAGAGAGTTCCCTTGCACAGTGTGTTTATACCAAAACTAAGTTCATAATTAATTTTAATTTTAGTACCAAAAAGACACTCTCAAGGAGGGAAAATAATGTTACCCTGAAGGTGTACCTGTGTTCCATCTCTCCTGAGTTCAGAGGTCCATTAAGGAGGATAGAGATGTAGTTATGCACATCCAGTTATCTATCGTCTTGTTTGGCTACTTATAATACCAGACTGTGCACCAGAATGGTGCAAGTGTCCTGAAAATCCTGTTAGCCCAATCTTGAAGTTTTCAGTACCAACCCTAGATGAAGAGGCTCAGGCTGCAGAATCACTTCTTCAGATTTCTGAATAGTAGGGATAGGATTCAACTTAAGAACAGATGTCCTAATTTAGGAGTATGTAGGAAGGTATCAACAGATGAGCCAAGATCTCACTCAACTGAGATGTGGTTAAAATAGATAATGTAACCTGCAGAGATATCAGATAACCCTAAAACAGTTACCTATTGGTCAATTTGACATTTTAAATGCCAACATTTATTAATATTTTAAGTGACTTAATGTATCCTCTCTGGCCTTGGTTTTACTTGTCCTCATCCTCTGTTACTTGTGTTATACTGGCATCCCAGATAAAACATGGTATCACAAATATCATTAGGTTCTTCTACTTAGTGATTAGAATTAAACTTTTTACGTTTGTTAAAGTAATGTAACTATGCTTATAGCACAAAAAGGAGTTATTGCTTCAGCTGAGATTCTTTGCAGAGCCCTCTTAATATGCAAATATCATGCTTGTGAATACTGAAGGACAGCTCACAGAAGCTTTGAGTCTGTATTTACCTTAAGTATTATAATTGTTAATAAACTATCCAAGATATTATACTAAATTCACCACTGTACAGAAAATATTTCTGATTCATTCCATAAAAAAATCTTTCTCCTAGTTGTAGAGTACAGTTTCTATCACACAATGGACCTATTTCAGAATTGTTACCACTAGTCACATTGTCTAGATTTTGATTCCTTTCAGACAACCAAGTTGAAATTTCTGTTAAATGACTTACTGGAATGACTATGTATCTCAGTTCTTACCTATTTAAAAAATTAAGCTTACTGTTTTCTCCCTCTAAAAACAAATATTGAAATGTCACAAAGCAATATATTCTACCTTATCTTAAGAAAACAGGATAAGTTCAGCTAAGATGAACACAGTTCTCTGTGTTTATCTTAAAATTGCAGAAATAAAGATACAATTAATTTCTGTAGTACCTGCCACATAATCTATCTCTACTTGGTCTTCAAGTTTCAAAAATTTGCATCCAGTCAGAGCATAAATTAATTTTGCTTAAAAGGAAACTAAAGGAATGCCCTAAATTGTAAACTACAAAGGAACTTTTACAGAAGTTAAGAACTTCGATTAAGTTAGTAGGATTTTATTCCAGATGTTCACACAGGCATTCATTTCCCTGTTATGATGGTGAAGACAAATTAGCATTTCCTTTAAGACATCTACTTCTGTTGAGATACCGAATTTGGGTTCAGGTATCTGGATAATAAAAATGTCCCCCTAGTAAAACATGAGCTAGATTAGACAGAGAGGAATCACATTCTTAAATCTTGGAGGTTTTAATCCTAGTGCCTATATTGAAACTAACTAATTAAAACAAATAATTTTTGTTAGTTTCATATTTGTTTGCCCAAAGCAGAATGCTTGTTCTGGTATTTTGTGTAGGTATACACAACAAACGATCAACTGCATAAATACATGCATGGCCATGTGGTCTACATCTTTTCAAGGGGTTTTGAAGAATTATTATTTTAAAGTCAGCATACATACCTGCAATGAATAGATATTTAAAAAATTTCACTAATAATACAGACAGAAACAAAAGTTTCTTTGTCTCATGAAGAGCTCAAAGCTTTACCGTGATGTTCAGCAAAGTTTATGAAACCTTCAAAAGACTAACACATATGCAGCTCCTCAGAAAACTCTAAAGAGACAGCGACGCTCAAAATCTCCTAACTCCAAGAAATTGCTCTTTACAAAGTCTGAAATTTTTATTGCTGGAGGCCACAGGGATCAAGAGCTCCAGAAAATCTAGCCATAGTTTAAGGAACTTAAATCTCCAAAGACAGTCTGGGTAGAGCAAGTAAACTTTGTAGGCTAAATACCCATGATTCAAGAGACTTTAAAGTTTTAGCCACAATTGGTTAAAAACCTCCAGAAGATGCACCATTTAAATAGCCCGAAGTTTTTATATGAAAATCCAGAGACCTAACACTTTTTTTTTTTAGGAGCTATGGGTGACGAATGGGAACCACAGTTTCACCACTTGAAGTATTCAGTGGCAACACTTTTGTCACGGTGCCTACCAGTCGGCTCCTCACTCCCACACTGTTGAGTGACACCTCCCAGTTGTGCCAAAGCAACTACTTGTGAGTTCAGCCTGGAAGGCAGACAGAGGCTGAAATGTTTTTAAAAGAGATTTTCCATTTCCACCTCTATTTCAAGGATGTTTTTTTCATAGATCAGTTTTTCATCCCACAAATACTGGTGTAAGAATGACTGATAAGTGTTAATTTGTTACTGGCAACAAGAAGCCAAGGGTTGATGGCAGGGTGAGAACTCCTTGCACTGGGACTATCACAGACAACACTTGTTGAAGACTCATGATCTAAAACTGACAGTCCAAGTCCAATACTCAACTGTTAGGTAAAAAAAAATTCAAAACTACAGTGAAGGAGTAGCTACTTTGCAAGTTATTGTATCATTGTCTTCCCAGGGCTCCAACCACCCTATTCATGTTAACTACTTGTGTTAGCCACATCTGTTTGCAGTTCTAACTAGAGAAGCTGACCAGGAACTCAGGTTAGGAAAAAACCCTAACAAACTAACAGAAAGCAAAATCAAAAACTTAGAGAACAGAAAAAAATGATGGTGCAAGATGAATTTGGAGAATGGGAATTACAGGCTCTGCTTTAATGTTATGAAACATCCAGGGAGCAACTGCCTTATCTAACATATGCTTCATCTATTTTTATAGATGGGTAGTTAGGGCAAAGCTGAAGTATTTTCTGATGACTAGATATACTCAGCCACCTACACATAAGGTAATGTTTGTGTATATTGCTTTATTTATTGATTTTACTCTTTCAAGGAAATAGTAAGCAGAGTATTAACGAAATAACAGTCTTTTTTACTAAAAAGCATCAAGTGCATGCTAGGGTCATACAATAGACGGGTCTTTCTCTTCTGTTGTTCTTTTAAAAAGACATGATTTCAAGGTCAAAACACAGAGTAGCTTTTTTGTTGCTTTTCTGTTTTAAATATAGATGTAAAGTAAGCTATGCAAGAAAGCAATCTTGTATTATCTTTAGAATCAGTTTTTCTTAAGCTTTCATACCTGCAAAGTCAACCACTATGTAAATAATTAGAGTTTTCAAGAAAAATTATGGCCTTCTATAATTATTCTCTTACCTTTGAGAATATTGTTTATTCACATCTGTTAACTGAAAACTTGTATGAATAGACTCACTTGAATAAATTAGCTTTCCTCTAATAGACAAAGGCAGCTTAAATTCTTACTGTTGTTATAAGAAGTATCTTCCCTCCATAATTATTATAAAAAGAGTTTTTTCAAAAAGAAATGTTATGATTTACATAGGTAAAATGCAAACTGATTTCAGAGCACTTAAAATAGAGACACACCAGGAAATCCACTGAGGAAGGAAAAATCCCAACATACACTTTTGTAAGACCCCAATTCTCAAGCGACGAGCTCATCAGAGGAGTTTTACTTCAAAATATACAAGGCTCCAGAAATTCACCTGCCAATTTATTAGAAGAGCTCTCAGGGTTCTTTTAACGCCTTAAGAGAGAGGCATAAGAGAAAAGGTGCACACATTTTCTCCAGGGGTACTTTTACTGGTAAACTTTAGGATATGGGAGACCTTGGCAAGCAACCAAAATAAAACATGCCATAAAGCATTGACTTAGCATATGCTAACACAAACAGCATAGCAAAATCAAACTCATTTGATCCCATGTTATCCAAAATATTAAGAAAGAAGATTAAGGGAAGAAGAAGAAGTAAAGAAAGAGAGAGAAATAAAGATACCATCTATAGGTCCAGTTACAGGAGTCTAGAAGATGGAGGGTTCAAACAATGTGGAGGTCATATGTCACTGCTTCTGTTGCTTTGGCCCCTTTTGACTGCCCCTCCCATGTGGGACTTCTGGCCCATTTGCCATACTGGGGCTCTGGGTTGGGGTGAGGGGCTGTGCTCTCACTGTCTCAGCCAAGCAGAGGCTGGGTGAGGAGTTCCATGGGAGTGACAGATGCCCTGGGGTCACTCCAGCAGGTGCTGAGGTGTGGGACAGGGCATCACCTCACCTCCATGAAATCTGATCCGTCCCTTCCCTCACCTTCCCCCAGCCTGAGTTGGTCTGAGCCAATCATTAATATTGGTGTCACACAACTTTTAAGAACAAATAAGAGACAAATGGGAATCTAAACGTCTCAAAATCTGTCCTAACTGTGGTTAGGTAACACATTACCTGTAATGATAACACGTTATTCTTCGTCATTACATACTAAGTCATTGCTCGTGGTGACATTGTAGAATTCCAGGATAGTCCACTACATTGTCCAGATCCTTGAATACTGGGAAAGCACTATCATGACAATGAATAGTAAAAAAAAGATCTCACTTCAAAAGTATTGAAATTAATTTATGCCCTGCAACCACCTCCAACAGTCCTGGCAGTTTGACTAGATGTGCGCTGTAAGTCCCTTCTAGCTGAAAGTATTTCTGTTCTATTCTTTTCTAACCCCAATTTATCCTTTCCTAAGAGGAATACTTGTCAGAAAAGCAAATTAGTCTTTGTGACCAAAACATTGACTTGAAGATAGTTGGCATACACTGTTCATTGTCTCTGTCTGTCCCTCACTCTTCCTTGCATTTACATGCCCTCTAGATGACTTTCCCCAAGCTATCAGGCTGTACAGTAGCTTCTAGACTATATGGAAGAGTATGAGAAAAGATGACTCCCTGAACACTGAAAACCAGACACAGAGACTTAGACCTGCTCACAGAGGGTACTGCTTTCAGGAGGGCAACAAACAACCGGAAGCCAGGCTCCGGAATAACTTGGCACACTCTCATTTCGTAGGTGTCTGTGTAGGAGAGACAAGATCAAATCCAGGCCAGGGGTAAAACAATCATCTTGTAGAGCCACATAATGAACTCACAGCCTGTTTCCAACCTCTAGGTATAAAAGAAAAAAAAAAAAGTGGATGTTTGATTGTGAAGGGTAACATCCTGACAGCTCCAGGCAGAGATGCCAGAGCCAGGCTCTCCTCAAGCAGCTGAGAGGTTGAGAATTACAGAAACCTCTGAATGAATAAAGTGTATTAACAAATGCATGAAATAAAACAACAAATGTCAGTCATCAGTTCAGAAAGATTGGTAGGATCGATTGTAGAGGTAGTCATCACAAATTAGGCCCAAGGAGAATCTGTCAGTACAGCAGCATTTCAGGAAAACATATGAAATTCATTTTCACCCCTACCAAGCTCAGACTTTCAAGGCAAATATAATTCTATGGAACATTCAGTTTAGAAAAAGGATCAATAGGCAACCAATATATATTTCTTCCCAGTGAGGATGTTATTAGTAGCAATTTGTTGGAAGAAATTAGGAATTATCTTAGAAGGAGTGATTTGGCTAGAAATAGTCAACAATAATTCACTAGAAAATACAATGGCTGGATTTTGTTTTATTAACATGTAGGATTTCTCAAAGAAATTACAGTTACAATCAACACTGACAGTAAAATGTATGGCTGATTTTTTTATTATTATTATTTTAAACAGTGCTGTGTGAGAGGTGTACTGGATCTGGCTGGAATGGAGTTAATTTTCTTCATACCAGATCACGTGGGCCTGTGTTCTAGATTGGTGACCAAAACCAATGTGGATAAAGCATTCATGTTTAGCTGTTGCTGAGCAGCGCTTGCACACTGTTAAGGCTCCTCACTCTGTGTCCCCCCAGTGAATAGAGGGAGGTGGTGGGGTGTGCACGCACAAGAATTTGGGAGGATGTATGACTAGGCAGATAACTCAAATTTGCCAGAGGCATTCGCTACCATGTAATATCATGCTCATCAGTAAAAAGGGAAAAGAGGAGGCTTTAAGGAGGTTAGTCTTCTTTTACTCAGGAAGCAGATGGACAAGTGAGAGATAAAAGTGATTGCCTTTGCATCACAGGTTTGGTTTTTTTTCTCTCTTCTTCCACTTCTCCTTCACTTATTAAACAATTCCTATCTTGACCCACAAAGTTTCGGCTTTTAGTCTTCTTCTCCTCTCCTCCCATCTCACTGGGGGTGGAGGGGAGTGAGCAAGTGTGGAGCTTGGCAAACCAGGTTAATCCACAACATGAGGGTAAGAGGGCACACACCTCTGCACAGATAAAGAGGTAGAAACTAATGCTGTTGTGATAAGCAAAGGGTCACTTGAATCAATACTCCTTAGGCTGGAAAAATGTATGCCTGAGTTCCAGGGCAGCATTTATGGCTAGAACATCCATTTCTTTATCTTTAGAGCTATTTAATTTCGTATATGGATTAAAAGAAAAATCCAATCAAAATTAAAAAAAAAATTATGAATGTGATTCCAATATAGTTAGTAAAATTATGCCTTCAATACTCACATATACCCCTAAAATTATCAGTTTGTATAGAGATCGTGGCCATGATTATTTAATTTGCACTGTAGTGGCAGCACATGTTAGGTATTTGAAAAAAAAACCCCAAACACATACAAGAAGTATATAAATCAGCAGCAGCATGAAACATTTAGCTCTAGATTGTGCTAACTATAAAGCATTATTACACATTCTGCCTGCTTAACATATCTTCATTTTCAATCTGATCCACTTCAGGGGAAAAAATAGAATGTGTCAACATTTCTGATTAAGCTTTAAAGAGAATAACCAACTAGTGTTTTCAGAGTCTAGTGTTATTTCTTTTTAAAGATGAATATATTTAGTAGCACACTAAAGAACAATGCCCTAGCTACTAAAAAAGGTTAAGTACTTGCATAATGGTTCCATCCCTTCATTTTCTGAAAGAAGTATAATAATAATAATTACACTTGATAATAGAATTTAGTGGCTGCCTAACCGTGTTTTGATTTCTCAGGATTAGTAGTTGGTGCTGTAATTGTTATTCCTTCTGATTGCAAGAGGCACAGCATTTAACCAGTCAGTTCTTATTTAGCATTGCACAGACTGCATCCTTTTTCAGACTGATTTACAGGTAATGAAGTAACCTATATTTAAATATTTTTCAGTGGGTGATTCTTTTGGTATTTTTAGTTGGGTGCACATTCCAGGTACTAAACTAATAATGTTGGTAATATGCGTAAAATTATTGGATTTTTTTTTTAAGCTACAATTTGAAGTCTTAGATAATTTTAATTGTGTTAGAACAGAGAACAAAAAGTAGACTTTATATCTGCATTTTATTTAGTTGGAATATTCACCCTTCCAACACACAGCGTGTAAGACCAGATCAAGTATAAGTTTCATAAAATGGAATACCTGAATCCTGATTAGGTGCTGAATCAATACTTATGTCAAACAAATCTGCTAACTTGTTTTACTTATTGGATTGTGTAGCACCTGTCTTTTGACATTTATCAAAGTATGACTGAGAAAGAAAAGATGGTCATTATTAAGATTTCCAGTTTTCCTCTAAGTTTGTCTTTTCCATAATGTAAGTTAAAGCATTATCCTGTTCTTCCTTAGTAACAAAATAACGTTGCCTCTCAGGCCCACAAATTCCTGATGATCTTCTGTGTGGCTAGGATATCACCAGTAAGATTCAACACAAAATATAGCCCAATAAATGTTGTTTCAGCTTATTCAACATTAATATATACTGTTTTAAACATCACAGGATTGTGGAAAGTTTGGCTGGAAGGGATCTCTGGACATCACTATCCCCGTGCTTTCATTGAAGCAGGACTATGGCCAAGAGCAAATCGGCTCACTCAGCATTGCTTGGTCTTAATTGAATCTTAATGGTTTACAAGGATGCAGGTTTCACAGCTAGTGTGAGTAAGACATTCTGCACAGTGAATTTTCTTTTCTTCCATGGTAAAATGAGTTGCTTAAGATTCTATCCATTATCCCTGCTGTATTTCTATCTCTTACAATGAGGAATGTCTATCTCTGTGCTTTGATAATGAAGGATATCACCATGGGGTGATACCTAATCTCTTGTTAGATAACCTGAGGTTTCTTGATCATCTTCACAGGCTGGCACAGGACATGTCAGATGTCTCTAAATCTTAGAATCAGTGCTAAAATAGTGATCCTGTAAGAGATACTATGCAAGGGATTCTGGATCTGCTGGAGATCCTATACACAGGCTGTAGGAAGTCAATATGCAGTGATCTCTTCTGGTAGATAGGTATGCTAAAGTTCTAGCTGTGTTTAGATTAGAGTAATATATTCTGCATATATAAATTTCTAATTTCCTGTATTAATCTTATCTTTGTTTCCATTCTATTGGATTGGAGTAAAACAAATTTGATCCACTACAGTCTATGTGCTGGTCTTGTATTTTATTTCCCTTATGGCACTTCAAATAGTATAAGACAGAGAGAGCAACGAAGGAAAAGCATTTTGTTCTTGGGGATAAAAGTCAAAGGACTCCAATATTAGTAATAATAAACATGAACAGGGTTAAATCGAGCCTTCATACTCTTTGCTTTTCTATTATATCTCCATGAATAAGGAGTTATGGCTTTGAAGTATTTAAATCATTATATGCACCAATCTCTTGATTCTTTTTTATATGCAGACTGCTAGTAATGTCTGTTGAAATTGGTCTTTACAAAGGTCCATCTAGAGAGAATAAAAATGTAGCACATGAGAATTTTGTTTGCTGTTGTTCCTATGTATTTTA
The DNA here is from genome assembly GCA_035584735.1 of Pseudotriccus pelzelni. NCBI lineage: Eukaryota > Metazoa > Chordata > Aves > Passeriformes > Tyrannidae > Pseudotriccus > Pseudotriccus pelzelni. Next base: position 94,172,019 of record JAWMRA010000001.1, on the reverse strand, counting down.
GGACATGACACTTTCTAAGAGTATGGAAGCACCTAAAACTACATGCACTGAGACAAACAGTGTCACAGTAATCTATAATGGATCAAAACTAGGAAAACTCTTCTTCTACAACTTTACAAACAGCTCACTCCTGTGTAATGATATCAGGAAGAATATCTTCTAATACTAGAGGGTTGTTTAATGGGCATCTTTATTTTTTGTTGATGCTGAATTCATCCTTTTCAAAGGGCAAGTACAAGGTCTATAGACATTTAGGTCCCATTTGAGTGCTCAGAGTAGAACCAAATGGGATGTAAATGGTCTTGTTACAGACTCAAGGTAAATTCTACACTGATTAAATAGACTACAGTGTCTCAGTGAGAGACAATGGTTAACAGCAGAAAGGGCAGGAAAAAGCTGTTCAAGTGATAATGTCTGTATAAAGTGCCCTCTTTGCCACTTCAGAAATGTAAAATTAAGCCTGATGAATTTAGGACCTTGATTATAGCTTCCACCATGAAGAACTTGCAGAAATGCAAACTGCTATCAGGTAAACTGGTGTTAAGTGCTACCACCTAATTTCATAGAATACACATATTTACCACAATTCTTTTCAAACCTCTCTGCTGGTCTGTGTTTGTATACGCTGTTGCTTTCCCTGTCATCTATTAATCCACTTGAGAGACTACTTTCTGTGTTGCCTCCCACAAAGCCTGAGTGTCACAGTCCTGAAAATTAACACTAAAGCTTTAATTCTTGGTGTTCTAATTGTAATTTATAAATAAAGGTAAAAATCTTGTTTTCATAAAATATAAAATAAAGACACCTTCTACATAAAAATAACTGTTCTCATTTGTTGGTTCTTTTATATTCAAAACATTTTCAGAGTTAGAGGAATTCTGTTACAAAGTAACTGAAAGATCTGTAGATATGTGTCACAAATGTACAACACAAGGTCAGAGCACATTCATAATTTATCACATAAATTTTCTAGAGTTCATTAGTCACATTTTCAAGTATCCAGAAGAGAGTTATCTGTGAATAATCAAAATGCTTTCTTTAAAAAACCCTATCTAATAAATATATCTTTATTTCTTTGATTATAAATTGATTATCCTTGTTGCATAGCTGAATGGCATGATGTTCATAGATAGCCTTTTTGATATTGAAGTCATGAGATTGTTCTCAAGAAAATGGACAAAACCAAATTATAAGAACACATTTCTATGGTATTTATAAATCAGAAGACTTTGGTGTACTCAGCTTTCTCATTTCTTTTTGGCATTCTTTGTTTAAAGAAATGTGGATCAAATTTTTATTTTTATTAGAAATTATCACAGTTTTTTGCTCAAGAATTGGTATTATTCTGGGATTTTATTTAGTTTACCCACTGGGAAAATTAAGTGCTTCAATGTGTACACAGAGAAGTAGTGAATGAAAATGGATTCCCAGAGAGATTTCCTAGCAAAAATTTACATTTATGTTGTGTGAACTTGGTGGCTAGCTTTTAATTATTTCAGTATTTAATTTATAGTAATATTTTTTTAGTGCAGGTTTTCTTAAAACTGAGAGCAGTGACACTCTAATGTTCAGAAAATGGTTGACAGAATTATCAGTAAGTGTAGTTAGTCCACCTTTCTGTGTATCTGTACTCAGTGCCTGCTTATATTCCTACAGTAATTATGAAATGTGAACAGACTGATAAAGCCATCAGTGTAAATATGAGTAGCTTAACCAGTTTGAACACTACACTCTGGTATATAAGCTACTATCCTAGAAAATAGTGTCTGTTTTTAGCAACATTTCAGACTAAGCCATCATTCATGGATCTCTGTTCTTATTTCTTTTCTACCTGTTTCTATGATCTCTGCTCCATGAAACTGTTGAAATTTTCATATTGTTTTTTCCTATATTACCTCACACCCCTGCTCTCTACTATCATTTTCTTGATCCTCTCTGTTGATACTGTTGACCAAACCCTACTTCTAAAGCCCACTGACACCTTACATTCCTTCCTGCAGTATTATTCATTCCCATCTGGTAACAGTTTTCCACCTTTATACTTATATCCTCATGTGAAGCACTGGTGGTCTCTCCTTAATGTCTAATACCCAAGTTGCTATAAGCAACCAAACTGCCCAACAGCTCAGCACACATGAACATCCCTCCTCCAAAGCAGGCAGTTGCCATGTACTGTCACTCACCACTTTCTCTTGGTGTTGCTTTGGGACTCAGTCTCAGTTTGCTTGGTTTCTTCATTGGACACAGCTCCCAGCTCCTAGCTTGTCACTGCTACCACTGCTTTAGCTTGTCACTAAACGTACTCAACAGCTGCAGATCTGCATATGGAACTGCATCCGTCTTCCTGGTGCCCGAAGTTATGAGTTTCCAGCCTTTATTCTCGTTTTTCAACCCAACAGGCACAGGCCTTGCCTGCTCCTCCTTTGGTACAGGTGTGGAGCATAAACCCTTGTACCCTCAGGATCTCAGAAAAGCTAAAGTCACTCTGCTTTTTGTCATCACTTACATGCTGCCTCTTGACCTCCATCTGCCACTCCTTTCCTTGGTGACACAGAGGCTTCCCCAGTATACGCTTCCTGCGGACAAGTAAACCCTGCGACTCAGCAAGAGGCACCAAACACCCAATTGCCTGGAGACGCAGAGCTGTCTCCTCCCTCAGGACCTCACTCTGCCACAGCAGGAGTAATTGCTGTTGCTTGTGGTGTCATCAGCACTGCAGATCCTGTGTGTACTGCCCTCACCTCAGCTACTGGTCTCATTTCGGTGTGCCCTTCTACTTTGGCTACTGCCATCACTGGCCATGTTCTCGACTAAACACCCCTAGGCACAAACTGAAATGCTATCTGACTCCCTGTAACCATTTGGAACCAAGCTATTTGACCAGGAATAGCTGTCAAGGCTCAAACTTGCTTTGTTTGTTTCACCAAATATGCCTCTCAGGAGGGCAAGGGGGGAAGAAAGGAGCTGCCGGCTTTGACTCAGCCCTGGGAAGGATGAATGCTCTCAGCATTAACACTATGTGCAAAAGGAGGAAAAATTATTGCTTCCTCCAGGCAAACTTGACGATGTACTCTCCTACTCATGCACATGTTTTCATTTCCAAGTTTTCAACAGAAATGACTCATAACTTCAGAGGAAGTTTCAAGAACACAAACTTCAAGTCCGTGTAAATGTGTCATTGAAACTCTGGGCAAGACGCTAAAGTTTGAGAGTCATTAACTGGTGCCTGTTTTATTTTCAATTCAGAGATATGCGTTTTCCCTGAAAATATCCCACTGGGTCTTTCAGAAGGATCAAAATCAGCATAATATAACTAAGCCCACTGACAGCACTATAACCCACTCATAGAGCTGCTTCACTAGCTAGGAGTGTGACAATTTGCAAAGATTATAACTAATATGAATAAGCACATCAGCTAACATCAGTTGGTTCATTGCTTTTCAGAAATTTATTTTTTACAGGCTAACTAGATTATTAAATAAGGGTTGTTTTTTTTCCTTAAGCTTATAATTCAATTGATATTATTATTTAATAAATAACAGAAATGTTAAAAAGTTACATTTGTTGTTGCTTAGAGATATTTTTTTTGTTTAAAGAAACAAAAATACCCAAAAAAGTCTTGCTCATTAGCAGATCCAGGAACTGATTGAATTTGTGCTTCATTATACAAATTCCTTATTACACAGTAAAACAAAACCAGAAAAGTCAGTAGAACCTAGAATTTATATAAGGAAAAGTTATACAATTACGGTTACCAGACCAGCATTAACACTGCCCCATTGAGTTATAGAATATTTTGTCTCCCAAATTTTACAATAAAATTTATAATTTTCTTTGTGTTTAGTTCATTAAAGATATTAATGAATGCTAACCATACTCCTCTATTACACAGCTTGGAAAGATGGAGTGACTATATGCTTTTGCCAAAGGTAATAATGTCTATTTAAAATTAATAGGGCCAAGATGAGAACTCATTTATTATTTAGTATTTTGTGGTGCTCATATGCTCATTTAGACACTACATAGGGTTTCCATTTGTTCATTAGCAGACAACTGTGAGAATATTTTTTAAAGGATATTTTGGTCCTTATATTGTCATTATAAAATGTGGGTACAAATGCATCTGGACAGCTGCAGAATTATATTGGTTTGATAACATCTTAATCAGGAAGCTTTCTCAGATCCAAGATAGACAGGAGAGGCAGAATTATACTGGACTGGGATATTTCCTGGTGGTTATAACCTTCACCTGAGAAAACAGAGACATAGGCTTGGATTCTAGTTTTGGTTAGTGAATGCAGACTATGGTTGAAAGGATAGATACAGTCTCTTTTCCACTAGCCTTCTCCCTCAGGAAATAAATTAGAAAGAGCCAAATCTCTGGCCAGAGAGACAAGAGACTACATATTACTTGACCGTTTTCTCCCGCCACTGGATTATGATTATTTTGGGTGAGATCTATTCTCCTTGGACTTCCTTGATCTATTTTTTTTCCAAATGAAAGATGAAAAGAAATCACAATCTCATCTCAGTAAATTACTCAGGTCAGTAGAGATTATTTCACAATTGTTCTTATGTTTGCAAAAGGCAATTAAATTAACTCAACTGGAAAGTCTGAGTCTAATGTAAGTGAGAACTGGCACACCAACATTTCAGCTTCCTGATTTTTGGGAGAATAATTCATAACAATGATGATTTTTTTTTTAATTGATTAGAATAAGATTGGTTAACAGGAGAGGTACTGCTTTGTCGGAGGGGATGGCAGACCACGGCAGGGGGTCCAGCAGCAAAGTCTGGAAAGGCTTCTGCCCTGCCATTTAATGCTGAGTAGAAGAGCTCTCTGGCTGAGCACACTGCAGGGCATGGGCTGCAATGGATGAAGAGCAGAAGTAAAGCATAAAGTCACTCTGCAGAGTCAGGAAAAAATGCACTAATTATCACTGTGGAGGCACCTGCTAGGGAGTCAGCTGGATAGTTCACCAAGAAAGGGGGGATGAGATAACATGAATCTGGTTGGGGAAGAACAATCTGGGGACAGGGATTACAAAACTGCAACTCATTTTAAACAGGCAACCGTGAACCTTTAACAAAGATTTGGGGAGCATTGTGAAAGTGTCCTGGAAGCTTAATATAGGAATACCATTTTTGATGTTCTTGTTGTATGTTTTATCCTCTAATTCCTCAAAGTATGCCTGTAGCACCTTTTATCAGAATTTCTGTAATGGGATTTAAAGGGTTTTATTTCACTGTTCTAAATTCTTGATGTCTTTCTTATGACTTTCAGACTTTTTAGGAGTTAAGCATTTGGTATTTCTCCATGGTCTGCAGTAATATTGTTTACTTGACAAGTCAGCACTGTCAATACTAAAGGTTATTTTTTTTAAAATTTATATTTCACACCTGTTCTTGGCTGAACTACCTGATGATGTAAGGCATACGCTTTTCCCAGACTCCCTTTAATTATCCTTCAGAAAACCCATATAGGTAGAAGAAATGGCTACCATATCCTGGCAGGTATGCTATACTATTGTTGATTGAAGAAATTAATTAACTTTATTTTAATTTTAAAGAGGAAATACTACAGACAAGGCACTTATAGACTAAGGTTTCAGAACTGTTGCTCAAGGTAAAAAGAGCTGCAGCAGGTGGAAAAGCTGTGCAATTGCTTCAGGGAGTTTGGAGTTGATTCTAGGATTGTCCCATGAGTAAGGCAGGAAAATTAGTCATTAAAAAATACTTTTTACCCTAATGACTGGATTTTCTAATTTTCATCCAGTAAAAGTTGAAATTAAAAAGAAAATCTGTTATTTATTACTAGAGTGAAAACTGGAAATGAAGACATCAGTGACGTTATATGTCTTTGATATAAAAACATTTTTCAAAGAGCATAGGGTTGGAAAATTAGTGACTAACAGAAAACATTGTGGTTTTCTGAGTGAAGGTAACTCAGGTGTTTGCTATCAGGGCACAACTAGTAGGAGTCCAGCCTCCCTTTTATTCCTGTGTGCTCTTAATCTGGCATCGAGCACCAAATCAGAGCTCCTCCAAATGCCTTCTACAAAATGCCTGTCTGCTTTATGATGTAAGCATGCACATTAAATAATGGAAAAATGTTTCCTTTCTGTTACTTTTTGACGGCTGGAGTTTTATTAATATTGAGTTTTATTAAAGTGGAGGTGCATTTGTATTCTCAGTAATATTCTTGAAAATCAAAGACCTTCTTTATTTTTTTGGGTAAAAATTAAATAGCACTCTTTATCTTCCCTTGACTTTTACTTAAAGCTGGTTGAGAGTAAAACAGGTTGTAAAAGGAAGATTGGTGGAAAAATGTTCAGGATTTCCGGTCAGAATAATCCTGTAAACTGTCTAAAATAAAGCAATTTGAAAACATATTTTCTTATTATTCATGTTGTCCTTTATTTTATTCATGTTTCCAGTTATATTTTAACTGTTCTTTTGTTCCACTGTGCTTACCGTCTTTAATCTACCGCATATGAAAATTAGTAAAAATATTTTGAATTATTTCATACCAGCATCTGGAAAGCTGAAAACTTTTCACGCATTCTTAGAGAAAAACTTAGCAGTTAGAAAATTACCCTTTTTTGGGGGGTTGTCAAAATATGAGTGCCATGTTTCTAGGCAAGAATAGGACATTACTGGAATATTAATTACAGACCTGGTCATTCATGTGATTAAACATGGTTAGACTCAGAAGAGGTTGCTGGGATATGTAGAGACTATGTTATAAGAGTACATAAAAAATATTGCTTCTTTAGTTTGGTAAAGGAAAGCTTGAGGAAGAACAAAATTGCTTCCCACAAATGTTATTAAGTAGTTTACATATATCCTAAAGCTGGCTCTGAAAAGGGACTGTGTTGTACTTATGAAAGGATTTCATTATGCAGGTCTATGAAAGCTATAAAAGGGTCCAAGCTTTTCTCTAACCCCTACTTTGTGTCAATTTAATTTACCTCTGTAGCAACTATGCATTTACTTTTTCTGTTCTGTTTTGCAGCTTAGTCTTCCTTTCTTACAAGGAGGAACCATTCTTCTTATAGCCTTCTCATACTTTGTGTACTCACTTTCCTACAACTTGGAACCAGCAAGTATTACTAAAATTTACTTTATTTACTTAACTTCCTTCAACATTGCTTTCTTTTTACTGTTTCATGGAATCTGAAACAAAGCCTTCCAGGATACTAATATTGTGCATTTTCCCAAGTATAATCTATAAGTATTTGAACGACTGTAAGCATATAATGGGTGTTCAATAAATAAACCCTATTAATCAGTTTTCATAGTAATAGAAAACCTGCTATCTTGCTGACTTTAAAAGTGCATGGTAATATTCTTATTCTCTTTCTATTTAGAGATATCAGTTCTATAGTCCTTGAAAATGTAAGATGATAAGGATCTGTTTGCCTCCTCTTCAAGTTTGTTCATTAGCATGTGAACATCTGCTGCTGTGTAATTACTGAGTGTAAAGAAGGTGGAATATTTGTGATGTATGTCTAATTCCATTTTACCTTTATGAGTAATCTTTTTTTCAAGTTACCTATGTGTTTTTTAGAGTCAGGATTTTTACCATTAAAAATAGATGTTAATTACTTTTGCAAACTGCAGTTTAAAGGTGCCCACGTTTGTTGCATATGCTTATTGCATTTGAAATTTTTCTAGGTATTTTTGTTTGATAATTTAGGAAAAAAGGTACAGCTGAATCACCCTCCAGCTTTATGATAGGAAAAAATTGAACTGTACTCATAGAGGAATACTCAGATCTTTTCTAAAGTGTTGATACAGAACTTTGCGGAGAAATCAGAAGCTATAATCTCAGGTTAATATTGTGGTGTAGAGACCGTGTTTTCTATGATATTGAAGTCCCACTCAATATAAAATTAATCTTCATGAATGCAGTGAAAAGAAAGAGATTCTGATCCTTACTGTGTTATTAGTATAAGTTAGAAAATTTGTGTATAGCACAACACAGGTTTAGTTGTTTTTCTAACTTAATATTGACTTCATACTTTGAAATTTTTATTTTTGGGGGGAGGAAAATAGCATTGTATTTTTCAAGTACTGTTCAAGACAATTGCTCTGGCTTGTTGTGTTGAGATTTCAATTTGGACCTCCACAGTGGTGATAAAAAGTGAACAGAAACCCAAGGGAATTGCTGACTCTGGCAAAGTAAATTCCTTTTACAGTCTTGATGTATTTTTCCAGTGACTTTACAGAAATCAAGATAAGAGCCAATAAAAATGTAAGGTAACAATAGCTATGACTTTTTTTTTTTTTTGTGTCAGTGTAAAGAAATCAGTAAGGTCCTACTGAGGATCAAATTATTTGTGGTGCTTCTGCTGCCAATGGACATTTCCTTTTTGAAGGTGCAAGAAGAAAAACTTAAATGCCAAAATGACACACTGTAATCTCTAGAGTATTCAGTTTTGCACATGGTAAAACTACCTTTCTTGGATCAGAAAGAGAACTAGTATCTAGAAAAATGTACAAGTCTCTTTTTTTGTTGTTTTTTTCAGCTTTCCTAATAACAAATGGCTGATAGGAGAGGAATGCCAACATAAGCATAAATCCCTGTTTATAGAAAGAAATTCACTTGGGGACAAGAAAAGCAGATAAAGATTCTTAAATTAATTCCTAGAAGTGAATATATTCACCTGTCTTACAGAGCACTGACTCCCTTCCTGAAGCTTGCGTATGAGTAATCCGTGAGGAACAAGACTAGTTCTGTTTTTCTTATACAGACAGGAATGGAAGAAGGAAAACACTTGGAAAACAACCAGAAAGGAAACTTAAGGTCAAGGAAGAAATTCACACTTAAAATATCATACCACAAAAAGTATCATGGAGACATTAATTTCTTTTTGCCATCATCTACTGCAGGAATAAGAACAGGACCACCAAATATTTTGACTCTGTTACATACCTCCAGTATTTGCTATATTTTTCTGTCATTAGGGATAATGTCACCCATTAGAGTTACCAGAAATCAGATTATGAGATCAGAAAATTGCTGGGAACTACTGAAAAAAAAGTGGATGGGATTGGTGGGGTTGGAGAATTTCTAAACTCATGGTATGTTCCAGAATGAACAGCATCCTGATTCATGATAATTTTGTATAATGTCCTGCAAAGTTGATTTTTTGGTTCCTGTTCTGAACTCTGCATCTCGAACTATTTACTGGCATTTCTTTTCCTTCCTGTTTAAACATACACATTCTCTATCCTGTTCGCACCCTCACAGAAATTCTCTCATGGAGAAGTAATGACAGAATGACCTTGCCTTATACATAGGTAATTTTTTCTTCCTGACTTCCCTGTGGTTATTGCCTTGACGTGTTCCATGCTGTTATAAAGACAAGACTTCTAAATCATAGTTTTCTTCTCAAAATGGTTGGGTTTTCTTATCACTTTTATTACTCTCTCTTTCTCCCTTAGCACAGAGCAAGCCTGCTACACTGGATTCTCCAAAGGCATAACAGGAATTTTTATCAGATGAGTTGGGAAGACAAAGATATCATCGTGGCTAGGCTTCGCAAACGAAGATTTGGGAAGGGCACTACCCACGTTTGCTACAAGTGCGCTGATGGCTAAAAAAGGGCAATGCGAGACAGACAAGTCCGGTCGCAAAAGGCACAGCAGAAAGACTCCCCAGGTGATATCGACAAGACACGATTCTTTCTGCGCTGTCTCTTCTCCTCGAGAGTGATCCTGTGCGTGTTCTCAAAAGAAGCAGCGGAATCAGAGAAAAAGAGCACTTTGATCATGAAGGGGTAGCAAAAGAAGGAAAGTGACCTCACAGAATATATCTTCCTTTTGCTGCTTTCTTTTGCTTTATAGCACTGGGAGACTTTTAAAGAGTGAGATGAATTTTCTCTGCTGCAAAAAATAATTCTCCACTCTGCTAAGCTGAAAGTTTCAGGGCACTACTCTCATCATTGTAAAAGTGAACTCAGTATCTTACCTTTATGAAATTAAAAATAATCCTATTAACATAGCAGATTCCATATAAGCACTTCTGTTGCATGTTTGCTATTACTTTAGCATCCTCATCACTGTTTCAAGAAATCACAGTAATAAGGATGATGATGATGATGATGATAAAGTAGAAACTGTCCTTTGAAAACTTAGCAGTCATCTATGTTATAACTAGTCTTGATAGTCCCCTTTCATTTATTTATCCTAGCCATATTTCACATAAATATTCGCTCTCAATTTAAAATATAAAGTCCTTATTACAAATCATATTTCTAAGATTTTAATTTACATATTTTCTGCTATGTGGTTTTTCTGATGTCTTGTGTTTGCATAATATAATGTTTCAGAAGACAATCATATGAAAATTTAAACTATGAAATGCATAGCATAACTTAAATCATATTTAGCTCTTTTTAATAATTGTCTGTCAAAGAGTATAACTTTTGAATTTCCAGTAAGTCTGGCAAAATAAAAGCTGAATATACATGCCAACTTTATAATAATTTTGCAATCAATTCCAGAAAGAGTAATATATTGGAATTATTAGAATACTGGTGCTTCTGTTTACTTGAAGAAAAATTCCTTCCTTCCTTACTTACTTGCTTCCTTGTTTGCTTGCTTGGTTGCTTACTTCCTTCCTTCCTCCTTCTCTTGCTCCCTTTTTTTCTCTGTTTTATGAGATCTGGTAAAGCATCCCACAGACTGGTGTGTGAAGAATGCTATGTGAATGAGATGTTCCGGCAGAAAAGAACAATTCACTGCCTATTTATAACAGAAATTCTCAGTAAGTAGTTTGGTTCTCCCACAACCAACCTCTTGCAAAATACAATACTATTTTCTGAAAATATGCTGTTTAGTGTTATTCAAAAAATATACAGTTAAAACCAAAATTAATTCTATAAAGTGATGTATTATTCTTACTATATCATACAAGTTTTATAAATAGCTATAATGGGTATTATGACGAAAATTTCAGAGATTCAGCTGATCAGCGTGTTGGAACATATTGACTAGACATCGTCTTTTTCAAGAAAGGTTGGACCAGGTGATCCTCAATTTCCCTTCCAACCTGGTATTCTATGAATCTATGGTGATTAGCATGTTATAACTGACAAAACTGACTATATGTTTTTTCATGAAGATACATACAAATATTAGAACTACATGAGTTGGAAAAGATATGTATATTCTCAAATACATTAATGTCTTAAGGTATATTGAAAACAAAAAAAAAGAACTAGAGAGCATTTTATTTTTCACTATGAACTTGGCAGTGTAGCTGGACAAGACAATTGTATATTTTTAATTGTATAATTTAAAAAAAGCTAAAAAACTTTTTTTACCTGAAAAAGACATTAATATTTATATTACATATTATTATTTAGAAAATAAAATAATGGGACATTATAGAAATCAAAAACTAATACAGGCTAAAATATTACAACATTTTAGCTTTAAAAGCTGATTCGTATTTAGAGGCATATAAGATTGTTTCTTGATGAGGAAGGTGTCTTCTTCTGACTCCTCCTTCCATGATAGGTGGTAGGACAGGAGGAGCTTTGTAGGAGTTACCCCCTGCCCAGTCTCTGGTATGCTCAGGAAGATTTCATAGAATCATAGAATAATAGAATCAACCAGGTTGGAAAAGACTTCTGAGATCATCAAGTCCAACCCTTGATCCAACACCACCATGTTTACTAGACCTTGGGATGGCTTTCTCACAGGCTTTCTTTCAACACTGCCTCATATACTGCTCCCTTCCTGCCTGTCCCTGACTGAGATACAAAACAAACTGCCAGAGTTTGTTGTCAAACTTTGAGGAAATTCTCCAGTCTTCCTCCTATGACACACTACCACAAACACAAATAATCAGAGAAGCATTTGATTCTACTAAAAAGATGTACATTTTAGACATTTTTTGCTCATTTATATTTTAATATTTCTAATCTTAAAATATTAGTTATGGATAGCATAGATCATTATAAGCCCAAGTGAACCCAAGTACTGTCAAATTTGCAGATTTTAAGATTTCATAGAATAGAATATAGAATATGCTGGGTTGCAAGGGACCCATTAGGATCATTTAGTCCAACTCCTAAAGCCCGAAGAATCACATCATGTGCCTGGTTTGAACATTGTCCAAAGACTTCCTGTGCTCTGTCAGGCTTGGTGCTATGACCACTTCCCTGGGGAGCCTGTTTCAATGTCCAACCACCCTCTGGGAGAAAAATCTTTTCCTGATATCCAACCTGAATCTCTCCTGACAGAGCTTCAGGCCATTCCGTCGGATCCTGTCACTGGTCACCACAGAGAAGAGATCAGTGCCTGCCCCACTTCTTTCCCTCACAAGGAAGTTACAGACTGCCATGAAGTAACCCCTCAGTGTCCTCCAGGTCAAACAGACCAAGTGACCTCAGCCGCTCCTCATACAGCTTCCCTTCAAGGCCCTTCACCATCTTTGTTGCCCTCCCTTAGACATTCTCTAAGAGCTTAATCTCTTTCTTATATTGCAGTGCTCAAAATTGCACACAATAGTCAAGGTGAGGCCGCCCCAGTGCAGAGCAGAGCGGGACAATCCCCTCCCTCGACTGGCTGGTGATGCTTTGCCTGCTGCCCCCCAGGACACGGTTGGCCCTTCTGGCTGTCAGGGCACTGCTGACTCAGATTTAATTTGCCATTGACTAGGACCCCCAGGGCCCTTTGCAAAGTGCTGTTCTTCAGCCTCTCATTCCCCTGTTTGTATGAACATCCAAGGCTGCCCATCCCAGTTGTGGAATCTGGTACTTTCCCTTGTTGAACTTCATAGGGTTGATGATTGCCCAGTCCTCTGATTTGCCAAGGTCTCACTGCAGGGTCTCCCTGCATTCTAGGGAGTCAACACTTCTAAATGAAACTGCCTTGATTTGATCAAATATATTTCCATTTCTTGTTCTAGTTATAAAAATGGAAGTTTTAAGCAGTCTTATCTTCTTTTGGAAATGTTCAAAATTAGATGTTAATACTGTGGCTTAGTTGACCAACAGTAAGAATGGCAGTCAGATGTCTCATATTTACAACTTTAAGTAACTATTTTATGCCAATGAATTTTTGCTATAAGCAATATTTTCCATTTAATTTTTTTTTTAGCTTAAACCTGAGACATATAGTTTAGGTCTGGTGTTTGCACCTTACATGTAAAAGCAAATCAAAGAGTTATGCTCTGTTTTCTATTGAATTCAGTTTCATCACTGTAAGCACAGACAGGGCAGATTAGGAAAAAAAAAAAAAAGAAAAAATGGTCCCAGTACTCACTCCTTAACACTTACACAAATATTATATGGCTGAAGGTACAATACACTCATCCAAAATTGACAAAATCTCTAGACTGACCCCAAAAGACATAAGCTCTTCTAACAATGACACCCAAGTACTTAACCTTCTTTCCCTACTTTAGCTTCTTCTTCAAATAATGGTTCTTCCAGGGACATGATTGCAAAAAGTCTCTGCACTTCCTGCTGCACACAAATTAGGATGTGAAAATCAATGTGTCTGTCCTCAAGGAGATGCATTCTGGCCTTATGACCTCACACAGTTTCCAGGTAGCTACTCAGTCTACTGACCTAACTTGTTATCTTAACATGCTCCACTTTCACATTCTATTTTTTCAGGTGCACTCCAGTCCTGAACTCACTTTTAACTGACTTTCAGCTTGTAATTTTCCACCTATTATTTAACTGCTTAACCCTTGTTTTCCACATAGACCAGGTGTAATTTTGCTCCAGGAATCTATTCCCTTATAAATAGACATCGCACAAACAGAAGCCTAGCCTTATTTATTGTGTGCCCTTTGAAGTATCATTTTGTCCTAAGTTCTCAGTCTTCCTGAACAGAATTAACTACACTGAAGCATTTTATCTTCTAAAGGCAAAAAATATTGTATTCAAAACCAGAAGCCTGTAGGATACACTGATGAATGAAATCATGCTTGGAATATTTTGGGGTTTCTTTCTTTAGCTTTTTGTGTGAATTTATTCAATGTAGAAGGAAAAGGGAACCCCAAAGAAAAAAGGACTTTGAAATACAGTGATGAATAAATCTGATGAATAAACTGGAAGTTTCCTATGAATGAATGAGAAACACAGAAGTAACTGTCCAGCCACAGATTCAATAGGTAATATAACCATTTCAAACCAAACAATAACAGTATGAAAATTATTTTCAGAAAGTCCATTAAAACAAATCATGTCAACGAGCACAGAAACTTTATTTGAATCAAATAACATTCAATTGTTGCAGGAACCTTCTAGTCAGAGGAATTGGCATCTGGGGATATAAGCTTCAGGTCTCTGAAGGAAGATGCAGTGAAACAAAACAGTAGTAAAGATCAGAGCACCTGGTTTCTGGTTTGTGGTTGGAAGTGAAGGTGTGTCATTAGGAGTGATACAAACCAATGTTAGCACAGGTAGTAATAGTCAGAGCAGCATGTGTTGGCATTTTCAAAGCTTGGTAAAAGATGTCAGAATCCATCGGAACCTTTTTAACCCTCTCCCACACCCACTCTCCAAGAGGTTTGAAGCTTGAAATGCATCTCTGTAATATTAGTATCAGAAGTGAAGGAAAAAGGATTCAGAAGAACACCGATCCATCTGCCAACCATTGATCACTCATTATTTCAATAAAATGAAGCAACAAAAATTAAAAACATGAAAATTGGCACATGAAATGGTCTAAAGCTCATAAAGCATCTCTCCAAAAAAGTTACATTAAATATTTTCTTGTTTATGTTTACTACATGCCTTAGGGTGTTCTGCAAACTTTATACTTTCAAAGACTCTAGACCAAAATGCACAAATTATTTTGAATGGAGAATAGGTAACTGCTACTTGTATAAAAGATAGTATAAGCCTTTCATCTTCCTCACAGCATGCATTAAAAACTGGCATCAAAACACAACTACTCCCAAAGTAAATTGAAAGCAAATACATACACACAGCTGCAGTCTCATTAAAAGTTCCTAAAGTATCTGTGTCTACAGAAAGGAACTACCTTTATCCTGAGGGCAAAATAGTTTCCACATTCTTCTGACTTTGCCTTTGTCTTTCAACTTCAATTGTAAATCTACTTATCTGGAATATGAAAGGAAAACATATTATCTTAATCTGGGTTAGAAAAAAACTATCAGGATAAAAAAAACAGGGTAAAATAGATGAAAAAGTAATGTTATAATTAATTTTTCAAATAATTAGTAATTTCTACTTCAATAATTAAAGTAATTAAATAATAAATCAATAATATTTATTTATTGATGTATCGAATAAAAAACATTATACTACTGAACAGGTAGGTCTCTGGATCTGCAAGGAAGAGCAACCTAGTATAACCTCATGGTGGAAAAAGAAAGGCTCCTGTATTTGTTGCACCACACTTAAGGTGCTTTAAACTTGCAGCGTTAAGGGCCCCCCACCTGCAACTCTGTAGCCTGCCATTCATTGATTTGTTACCTTAGGATCTCTCATCTCCACGTCCTAAGGCTGCCAAAGAGTGCCATTACCCTGGTGTCCCAAGTACTCTTACTCTCATGGCACAGCACCAGTGGAGTGTGAACCATTATCATGCTGCATTTCTTACAGGAAATAATTGCCACTGATCACACTGTTGTTTCCCTAGATCCTCAGACTTTTTGATCATAGCTTTAGTCTATAACTCTGCACTAAGACCCCTTCAATGTACCCCTTGTAACTTTTAGCCTATTGTATGACAGGTATATGCAAAGTTTTAGGAGTGGAGGAGCTGCAGAGGTGACACTAGTTGAATCTGTTTTGGCCATGATGATAACTGGCAAGATCCTCCCTGTCTTTATCTTGATCCACAAGTTTTTCATGAGGAGAAGGAGTGAGTGAGCAAATGGATGGCATTTGGCTGCTGTTAAAGTTAACCCACTGCACCTATAAAATCATATTACAAGACAGTTTAGAGATAACAATAAATTAATAGTCTTTTCAGTATTTGTTTTTTCCCAGTAATATACTTACACAGAATTTAATGACTAGCTAGTGTCCAGTACCCAACCCTAATTACAAATGCCACAAATAACACTGATGGAATCATAGCCAGAAACTACCAGCCTGAGAAGGTCTCAATAAAATGTAGCTGTACTAGTGAGAAAGCGTCATTACTATGTGGTGGTGGACAAGATACCAAGAGAAGGAGACTTGTCTGGGGTGCCTATTGCTATTCATGGCAGGCCACTGGGGAGGATGTTTCAATTTTCTTTCTCTTCCCTTTTATTTTTTTGTTTCCATGTTTGATTTGGTTTTATGTTGCTTAGACCTGTGTGGCTGAAATTGATGCATCCATTAGCTGTAGGGCCCGTAAAGGAGTCTCTGCAACTGTAAGCCTCTCCCAGTTTTGTCCTTTACAGCATAAGTAACTGACTTGTTTTTTTCTTTTCTTTTTACCTTCTTTTTTTTTTTTTTTTTTTGTGCGAAGAGGAATGAGGGAATGGAATAAGAAAACTGATGAAGTGCTCCTCCACAAATTATTTGCAGTTAAAAGTGTGTTAACCCCTATTGCAGTAAGAAATAAGTGATAGGATGAGTAAAGGAATCAGGTGTTTTTTGAAGAATAGTTTACAAAATAATCATAAGGGTTTTTTTTTCCCCTCACAATTCTGCTCTGAACTGAAAATAAACCTTACATTTTATGTTAAAAAAAGTGAAAAAACCCACAGAAAAAGACAAGTAGTTCACTCTGAGCTTCAGTTTTAGTTTCTAGAAGAGTTTTAACAAATTAAAAAAACCCAAGCAAACTTCCTCAAAATCCACTCAGTCCATATTTTAATCCTTCACAGTATATTTGAGTCACTGTTTTAATCAACAACTATATTAAAAATACATGCTGTTTGTAAGAACACCTGTGGGAAATAAAACTACAGCTAAAAGGAGAAAATATTTAATA
Source organism: Pseudotriccus pelzelni (assembly GCA_035584735.1). Classification (NCBI taxonomy): domain Eukaryota; kingdom Metazoa; phylum Chordata; class Aves; order Passeriformes; family Tyrannidae; genus Pseudotriccus; species Pseudotriccus pelzelni. The sequence continues at coordinate 94,155,093 of JAWMRA010000001.1, read as the reverse complement.
ACAGAAATAGTTATCTCTTAAAAAAATGAAGAAGCCAATATGATGAATAGCTAAAAAATCCACAAAGTAATACTAGGAAGAAGTAATCTCACATCACAATGTAATAAGGATACTTTTTGATGACAATAAAAATCAGTTTGAAAAATACAATATATTAACTAATCAAGAATGTGGTCTACAGGCATGTTTTTTACCAAGGAAGTAAAAATCAGAGGTTTTTTGAGATCTGAATCATAAAAGAAAAGCCATCTTGGAAATTATAAGACTAATCCAAGAAGCTGGCACTGTTCATAAATATTTAGTTATAAGAAACAAGATTTTCAGCCTTCCTGATAACCAGTTTTGTATCTGGAGTTAAGACAAAAACAGTAACTTGTAAAATAAAGATTCTTCTCACAGTAAAGTAAATTAAGCAAGGTACAAATCCAAGAATCCATGACTAAAAATTCTATGTGCCAGATTTCATATCTCGCTGTAATGTTCCCTTTTATGTGTTACTGGTCAGGGTGGATTTATTGGCAGTTGTTATCCTCTCTCACTGATAGAACTAGACAATGAGATACCAAGTCTTTGTCACGTAACAATAAAAATGCCATGCCACTCCAAGACCTGCCATGCCCATACATATGGATAATTTTTGCCTCCAGTCCAGATCATGTGAAAGGTGACTTGATGCAGAAAACAAGAAGGGTTCCATGATTCAATGTTATCTCTCTTTTTTTCCAAAATTATATCATCAAATAAAGTATTTAGCTACTAATAAATTAAATTAATACTACTATTATAATAATTTAGCTGGGTATAATTAAGTGGTATAACCACAATTTCACACAGGTAGTAGTTACTATTTACAAGCAAGTAGTTATTCAGAGAAATCCTGGATTAAGGAGACAGAAAACATAAAGTAAATGACATACTCATTTCTTGGCAAAGAATAAGAGACCCTATCATAAGTATTATACTTGTCTCAGCAAAGAACTTGGGACATTAATAACACACTCTAAATCCCCTCTCAAATTGAACCAAAAGACCTGTGGATATGAAAAACATAGGAGAGGATAACATCAAAGAAATTGATAGATAATAGAAAGCTTGTATCAGTTTAACCTGTGTGTTATTTTAACAATTGTCATAGCTAAACCAATGATATGTCTGGTTAGGCAGTTAAGATGCAGTTGTAACTAAGGTTTTAATTAGATTAGCAGTAAATTCCTGATTTGGTAAATAAGCTCTGATTCTTATGGCCCACAGCAAGATTTTGAGTGTAACAGCTGACAGATATGACAAAGGATTTATGGAATTTCCTCTTCTTTGAGTACCTGGTGTTGCACCACAGGTGCAACATGTGGTTATGTGTCTTACATTTTACTAAACACCTATGCTTCAGTAATTGAACATTTTTTGGTTGATAAATCCTTATGTTGTCATCCATTACTCATTAGACTCACAATTACCCAGAGCTGTTAATTTCATTTGAATTTTCAATTTCATGCTTTCAGTGCAAAATTAATTTATAATTGTCACTTACCATGGTACTATTCGGGTTCTTATTTATTTTTTATTCTCATAGCTGACTCTATGTCATAGCAGCATTCTTATCTGCAAACTTTTGTTTGCCATTTCCCACTTCAAAGATGTTATGTGACTTTGAAGGTTCTTTGAAACTACTGTTTGCACAGACAAATTAGCATGAGATTTTTCTCACCTAACTTTAGACATCTAAAATATAATTAATACTAAGTTCCCTTTATAGCCAGGAAGGAAAACTTAGGTTAGATTGGCTGCCATATGTTAAATATTTATTTTAGGATAAGATTAGGTATTCTAGAAGTCCACGTTTCTGCCTACAAAGGCAGCATAAGTGACTAGTTGATGTCTACTTTTACTCAAAGTCTACACTTACCTGTTATCCTTAGGTTTGAATGCAATCTTACTATGTTTTAACTCATTTTGTACAAGAAACATCATGATTTCTGTGTCTTTCATTTGTTGGGGGTGTTGCTCTTTCTTTCTTTTTTTTTTTCTTTTTTTTTTAGCAGCAATGATGCAGAGTAAAATCAATAGTGTCACCAGGACAGTAGCTGAAGGACATGGAAAACTGATGTGTAAAGAAGATAATGGCACACAACTTCTAGCTATTATTTCTGGGTTTAGGATGGATTGGCTATAATGTTAAGCAAATACATTAGCACCGGACTGTAACTTTATTGACAAAGATGCTGTACAGCTCTGAATAAGCATACAAATTAACACAAATATATGTGAAAAGGAATGGATAAGAAAATGTCTCAGAGACTTTGGAGAAGTGATTTCCAGTAGCATATATATATGCTTGAGTAGGAAAGCCAAACTGTACCACTTGCTCCTGTATTTTTTCTTTTAAATACATGCTCATAATGCATACAACCATACTTAATCTTTATTGTTTATTTGTCTTCAGGTTTAAAAGGATCTGTAAGAGACTGAAGTACATTTTAAACAAGCCCAAATTAAGAACTGGGATGTTCTCAAGTCATTTCTGTTGCACAAACCATGTAAGGAGTCATGTCTTATTTAATTTACATGAAAATATATATACAATTTTTTTCCGCAATGCAATATAAAAAGAAGAGACTTTTTCGTGCTTTGATTTTCCACTATTTCTCTCAAAATAGTATATTCAAAGAATCATTGTCTTTGTTTCTACCAATAAAAATTATTGCTTTTTCTGGTTTCAAGCGTTCTGTTTCTTTTCCTAGTTCACTGTCTCTGTCACAAACAGATACCTCCTGATTCACAGCTGATTTTATGAAAACTGGGTTTGGCCAAATCTTTGCTTGGTACTGACCTAAGGGCCTAATATGAGGGAAGAATGTTTCCTCCCCCTCTCCCATTTTGCAATTTATGAAAATATTCCTTGCATTCATCATCAAAATTGACTCATTACTTGATTGACTCATCTTACTTATGGCATTCATTAACACTCTTCATTCAGCATTCTATTGCAGCTGATCATCACGATAGGTAAAGAAGATTTAGACAAAATATTTAGACAAAATATTGGAATAAAAATGATATATGTTAGTAATTAGTTGTACAATTTATTTTTTCTTATTAACAATTTTTTTCATTTTCTATGTCCCTTGAGCTGTATTTTGTAAGTAGCAATCGAAAGAACTGAAATGAGATATTCTGTCTTTGGACAGAATTTAAGAAATTCTTTTCTTCTTCAGTGATCAAAGAAGTACTTTCTGCTGCCTTCCTGTCACTGCTCAATGCATATACACCAGCAACTGCTTTGTCAACTAATCTTACATAGATCTGTAGGCAAAATGATGCCTGAATTTGCTGTCTTATGGTTATTCTCTGGAGCACACTCTGAATTTTTTTTGCTATTTCACTCTGTACTTGCAGCACCTCTACCAACGATCTCTTCAGAACTACCAGCCCTCATAATGTCTGGATGTTTCAGCATCTGAGTAAAAAAAACCCTTCTAAGTGCTCCAGGAAGTAGTGGATGTAGTCTATCTGGACTTCAGCAAAGCCTTTGACACTGTCTCCCATAATATACTCCTGGAAAAGCTGCAGCCCATGGCTTG
>JAWMRA010000001.1:94106631-94151415 GCA_035584735.1 Pseudotriccus pelzelni | reverse complement strand
CTGAGGAGATGATGCTTCCCAGGTAATTGAATTGCTGGACTGATTTGAGCTCTGATTCGCCAATGGTGATACGGGGACGATGGAAGACTTCCTGAGGTGCAGGCTGATAGAGAACTTCTGTCTTCTTCAAGCTGACTTCCAGCCCAAAAAACCTCAGCAGCCTCTGCAAAGCAAGATGTTAAACACTGCAGAGCTGCTTCTGTGTGGAGGACTCGGCAACATTGGTCATCACCACTGGTCTACTCTGGCCTCCAATCGGGAGGCCTGGAGACACAAGCTCAGTGCCAAAACTCTCAATGATGTCAATAGGACTCAGGGGTAGGCATGATTTTTTAGAAATTATATTTTTTATTTGCAAGGGTTTTTGTTTCTGCTGCTGCATTTGCTCAAGGGCTGTAGTTTATGTACACTTCTTATTATTCTCACTTCAGGGCACTGACATGTTTGTTAGTCTTTTACTTCATCTCTGACTCAAACTGATGGACAACAGTCACTGTTCATGAATGGTTCTAGCACTCTTTTTATGGGAAAAGAGAAGTGACATTGCTGGTGTGGAATCATGCTTGAGCTTGAAACAAAACACTGTATTTCATCAAATATCAGCTAGAAACTTGCTTGGATTTGCAAGTTCCAAATGAAAATGGCGAGTACATCCAGGCTGGTAGTTTCAAACTTAATCTTTTTGTCTGATTCCACAATGTTTGTGGTATTGGCAACCCAGCTGGAAGGAAGACTGAAAGGAGACCTCACTGCAGTTACAATTTCCTCATGTGGGGAAGAGGACAGGCAGGCACTGATCTCTTCTCTGTGGTGACCAGTGACGGGACTCAAGGGAATGGCCTGAAGTTGTGTCAGAGAAGGTTTAGGTTGGATATTAAGAAAAGGGTTCTTACCCAGAGGGTAGCTGGGCACTGGAACAGGCTCCCTGGGGAAGTGGTCACAGCACTAAGCCTGACAGAATTCAAGAAGCATTTGGACAATACTTTCAGGCACTTGTGTGACTGTTGGGGTGGTCCTGTGCAGGGCCAGAAGTTGGACTCTATGATTCCTGTGGGTCCCTTCCAACCTGGCATATTCTTGGATTCTGTGAAGGAGGTAAGTGGCACTTTCTATCCTAAAGCTGGAAACAAAAGCAAATGCAGATGAGCACTCTATCTACTTGTTTAATTTTTTTCCCCTCCTTTTTATTTTTTTTTTTTTTTTTTATTCTGGAGTCCCAATACTATGACTTTGCTGAACATATACAAAGATTTTTATTTGTATCCATTGTGTAATGAGGTACCCTACTGTTGTGGGACACAGACAGAATGTGAGCTGAGAAGACAAGAAGATTCATCTGCTGTTTCACCCTAGATCCTAATTTTTGTTTATTGATAATAAAGAAGAACTTAGACAAATTGATTTAAGCCCATAGTCTGAATTTAGTTCTTTCTGAATTCTTAGAGAGTTTAGGGTAGAACTCAGTGCCTGAGGAGGCAGCAGGAAATTCTGCTATGTGGGGGTGGCATTTGGCTTAGAAGCTGATACTCAAGGCAAGCAAGTTGCCGATTTAGGCATCTCCAGCCTGAGGGTGTTGTTGAAGGGATCTTTCTAGATGCCTTTGCTGAACCAAGAAATTAGTTTTTACCTAAATCTGATTTTCATTGTGAAAGTATATAGTACTGCACTTGTTGAAATTCTTATCCTACTCCATTTTAAGGTCATAATAAGCTACCTCTATACTGGAAATCATACCTATGGCCTTGTCATTGCTGCTGTAAATTGGAGATTAGATTTTACTGACATGGGTTGAACTATTGTCACTTATACGGTTATAAGTCGGTGTAGCTGTACATAAATTGACCAAATCTGTGATGATTTCCATCAGAGAAAGATCTATCATGCTGAATTTATTTAAAGTTTAACGAGTTCTGTTGAATTGGTAACTGTAACATGGTAATTGCTGTGATTTGTGTGATATGTAGAAGCTTCCAGTATACTTAACACCGATTAAAATGCAATGCAATCCTAGATTTTTTTTTTTTGCAAATGCACAAGAGATGCTGTATTTGTTTGTTTTGTTAAGAAAACAAAATATTTATCACTGGTTCTGGAACGTAAGCTAGTTGTTATTGTTCTACATCTGCTGAAGAAAATCGAGGTTTCATTTCATACATTAAGCTGGGTGAATCAGATTGCATATGACACCTCTCCTGTGTGACAAATGGGTTTGTAAAGTATTACTTGCACAGCATAATGGTAATTTGTCTACTTGGTGGCTGTAACAAACGCATTACATTTTTGTTTAACGGTTATAATTCATCATTTCAATACACAGAATACTTTATTTCTCAACAGGGATAAATAGGATGTCAACATTAAAGTTACATTTGTTTCCCAAAAGCAGCACTACTAATTCATTCTTGTGTCTCCCCATAAGAACGAGCCAGGCTGTGTCTGTGGGATTGCATTTTTAAGAACAGTCAGAAAATTATACTGAAGATAGAATCGTACTGCATGACTTCATGCTCATTTAAGCAAGTGTAGCACTATGTGGAGATGTCATAGGACACTTATTTCTAAGTCTATTTGAGAAAGGAATCATGAGTATCTACATTTGTTGATACAGGCTTAGATAATATCTATATACCTAAGTAAAGCTAAATTATTAGATCTCTTCTTCTCTGCACAATACCTTAGAAAGTTTTGTTTGTCCATGTCAGCTTAAAAAAAGAAAAATATCCTTAGCTTCAGAAGACTTTTAAAACACAATAGTGCAACCAGAAAGAAAAATATTTTTATATTGCATTAAATATCTACAATTGAAAGTCCCAGTAACAATATTTAAGGTAAATAGAGATAGACACACCCATTGTGGCTTTTCTGTACTGGACATGTAAGAAATGTTATCAATGTAATGTTTGATATAGAACGAATATATGATAATCATTATTAATTTCATTTAATGTTGCTCTGAGATAACCTTAGCTGGATTCTAAGATCTCAACAGGTTTAGCACAACAGTGGTCGTTTTTATATGAGTGAGCAATTAAGAGTGGCAGAATTCTGAAGAGGATTTCTTCCAAATTAGAAAATGAGAAGTAGATTTAGTATTTTTTCAGATGCAGTTTATATCATTAACGTTAAGGACAAAAATCTAGATTTTCCTCATGTGCTTGGTGTAGAATGGAATGGACTATTTTAGTTGGAAAGACCTACCATGGACATCCAGTCCAAATGCCTGACCAATTCAAGGCTGACCAAAAGTTACAAAATGCTGTTGAGGGCATTGTCCAAATGCCTCTTAAGCACTGCCAGGCTTGGGGCATTGAATAGCTCTCTAGGAAGCCTGTTCCCACATTTGACCACCCTCTCTTCAAAACATGCCCAGTTTAAACCTTCCCTGCTACAACCTTAAGCCACTATGAAATCCAAGGTAGCAATTCTGATGACCTTTTTTCTCATTACAACAAAAATTTTAAGCTTGCTGATCACTGCTTTATAATCAAAGTATCCGAGACAGTCACCCATAATCATATAACCCATAAGTCTTTCTCTGTTCAAAACCAGGAAGTCTAGGAGGGCATCTTTCCTGGCTGACTTACTGCATTCTTGTGACAAGAAATGATCTTCAACAAACTTCAAGAATTGCCTAGATTTGATCATGACAGCAATATGATATTCTCTGTTATGTCTGGGAAGTTGAAATCTTCCATAAGGACAAGAGCTTCTGAGTCGGAAATTTTTCCTAATTGCCCACAGAATAGGCAATCACCTGTCCTGCCTGGGTGATCAATAGTAGGCAAACACTATGAGAACTCCTTGGTTTTCCATCCCCTAATCCTCACCCAGCATCTCTCAACCACATCAACACTAATTGTAAGGGCTGTACAGTCAAATCTCTCCCTTACATACAGTGCAACTCCTACACCTCATCTGCCCTGCCTCTTGTGTAACATTAACCAACCGTATAAAAAGTGCTCTACTTCATAAAAAATGAACAAAAGAACATTTTTTCTTTCACAATGGGAGTATTTTTTTCATAAATCTAAAATTATCTTTCGCCATAGGTGGCTTTTAATATTAGTAAAACTTGTTTTATTTGTAAAGAAAAGGAAGATTTTTTTAAAGTAAGATTTCTAGCCTATTTCTCCCATGCCTTTGAGCTGCACACTCATAATTTTTGCTCCTTGTTCCCACAAAGAAAACAGAAGAACCTTATTAGATGCTTAGTGGCTGTTTAGTAGTGTTATTTATAGATGTTTATAAAAAATACGTAAAGTAATTTAATTCTGAAAATAAATATGAGCTTAACTTCATGAACAGGAAGGTCATGATTCAGCCTTGCAGTGAATCTTTTTTAGAGCTTTCAGTACTGTATCAAAAGTGTCATAACAGCATGATACAAAATGCTGATCTGATATAAATGCACTCTGCTAGTTCAAATCCTTTCAGAAATTTATGGTGGGTTATCATTGTACTGTCAGGTTTTATGCAAGATCAACTGTTGTTTGTTCACGATTTTTTAACTTTATGCTAAATCAGGTATAGGCTGTCCTCTTGCAGTTGACATAAAGAGAACAAAATTGTTAGTATTTTATACACTCTGGCTATTTCAACAGAAGTAGTGTGGATTAAATGCATGCTGCTTGCTGGAGTGTTTCAACAGTTGTAGAGTTAACAATCAAGAAACAAATCTGAGATGACCTCTGCTCAGTGAAATCAGCAAATCTATCTCCAGCCTATTCTGTTATATTAGCATATGTTTCTGCAGAATTAAAGTTTAATATGCCTCAATCAGTGTCAAGGGCAATATAACTTCACACAGCAACCAATCTGAGGATGGCAATGGCCTTTTATAAAACTGCTAAATATATCAAACAAGAAACTGTGAAACATTTACATGTATATTTCTTCATTCATGTTTGCTGGGGAATAATAAAAAACTCTACTGCATATGATCAAGGAATACGGGAAAAGGTGTTTAAGGAAAAAACCAACAATTTTGTCCTGATAGCATCCATTAACCCAGCTAAGGCAGAGAGACTTTCCAAAGAGATTTTCTTTGGGTTTATAACTGTGTGACTCTGTTTAAAAATTAGAAATGTTTGGTTTATGATTTAAAAATACGAAACTACTTGAATAAATTGAAATTAAACTGAGTGATGGAGAAAAATTGTCATTTTATAGCATTAAAAGTAACCAATTTTTCAGAGACCTTAGCAGTCAGAACCCCACTGATTTTTATACCTAGAAAGTAGGCCAAAGAATTTAATATTAAGTCTGAAATTCTACTTTGTTATGATGGAAATAACAGGAAAATTACCAGGAAATAAGACATTGCAATGGAGAGCAAATGAATGTATGTAGATCCTTATGTGGGCAAAGCTAGAGAGCACTGACACACTGCTAGCTTCAAATGTGAACTTTTTTTAAATTTTTAAAAAAGTACTGAAAAATTTCAAATTAAAAAAAGGGTATGGTGGGAAAGGGGGTGTGTGAATCAGTGAAATGTAAAGCATAAAGCAAAATAGACATTGGTTGCTGGTTAACAGAATTAGTTGCCAGACTTTATAGAAAGCTATTGATATTCAAAATTGCATCCTGATCAGCTATGTATCTTTAATTAAAGGTAATATTAAAAATATTATTGAATATGTAACCTTCAATCAGATAATTCACGTCTTTGTAGATGACAGTGTAGAAACCTCTGATTTATACTGATGAACTTCTGGGCACTGAATACAGAAATACATTCTCATGCTAAACATATTAAGTTAGATCTCCCAAGACAGCAAAATTGGAATTTTTTTGTAGCACTTCTTCTGATGCTTCTTTTGCCAAAGAGGGATTTGGATCTGGGAAATAAAAATGTTTTTCTTTGTTCTTGTCTAGGTGTTTGAATTCTCTCAGCTCCTTAATTCACAAGGGCTGCAAATACATTTTCTCTCTCTGATGGCTCCACAGAATTATGTAGGGAGGTAGCCCCAGTAGGCAAGGTCTTGTCTGCATCCATGCTGCAGCTCCTCTAGGGCATCACAGTGCATAATGCAAAATGAAAAATAGGATGCTGGAAAGGGAGAGCAGTTTTTAGGGCTAAGTGTATCTTACAGTTTTCCATAGTAAAAATTAATTTTCACATCTTTGAAAAATTAGACGATGCATTATGGTTTTAAATTATCAATATAACAAGATGTTGTCACTAATACTTGTATTTGATTATACAGAGAGAATAAGAAGATATACACACACAGAGTTCATATGTAACTTTTCTTCTTTTTCATAGGCAATAGCATGCTATATTTATTCCTCAGGCATGAAAAGTCTTCTATTACATATATGGGTCAATACACATGAATGGCAAGATTTTTACATCATAACTATACCATGGTTTACTTTTGCATGGGACTGCTGCCAATTAGTCCTCTTCCATGTCCAATATAACCTTTGAAAATACTTAAGGGCTATTTTATGTGTGCACAGTCTGGAAATTTAGTTATAATAAGCACGAATATAGACTATTCAGAAAAGTTATAAAAAGATGAAAAATATTAAAAAAATCTATAAATTATCTTTTTAGTAAAGGAAAATCTGATACCTCAGAATTTCTTGAGAGTTAAAGTGCTTCTCTGCAATCATGTATTTTAGACTGGAAGGGTCGTGGGATCATTTGCCACATTTCTAAATACAGAAAAGTTGTTTGTGACAGAACTGTACATCAGTGACCTGAGGCAGCAGAGTGTTAGGTTTAGGGTAAAAGGCTTTATTGAGAGAAGGAGAAGAGGTGTCTAGCAGAGCCACAAGAACAGCAAATCCTATTTGGAGCCCTTTTGGGTCCTAAATCAACTAATGAAAAATAAATAGGAATTTGATAGATATTTATGTGTAGCTCTGTTATCACTATGCCTGAAATGCAAATTATGTTTACAGAAGTTGTTGAATACCTATACATGCAAGTGAAGTCATTAGGAAGAAGTCTTTCTCCAGCACCTTCTTCTTGCCCTGAATTTGCCAGCCTACGTGGAAAGCAGTGTAATACTTTCACTAGTTGCCTTTTCTGGTCAGTGCCAATATTGAATGGGATCCAAAACATCCAGCAAGTTGGAAAGTGGTTGGCTGGAAGTAGTCAATGGGATAAGTACTTGGTACAGGCAAGTTTTGCAATTGCAAACTCTTTATTTTCTCTCTATTTGGCTGATATTTATGTGAATTTGCTTTTGTTTGCTTGAAATACACCACCTGTGATCCCTCTTCTTACTTAGACTTCACTGACAGTATTTTTTAAAAGAATGGATATTTGCGCTGTGATAGGCAGAGGAGTGTTCATGCTGCTGTCCCAGTCAGAGACGTGGGAAACCCCAGGTGAAGTTCCTTTTCAAGCTTGATAGACTGAAAATCAGTATCTTGGATCCTATGGTAACTTGGATAAGGGAATTGGGATTTACTTCTTTCTTTTGTTACTGTGCCACCGTACAAATAAATTACGTATGTCTACATGTAGTCTGTATAAAACATGTTTAACAGGGGCAAAGAGAAAGTATAGAAATGAAAATACATTCTTCATGAATGGGTTGGAGTTCTGCCTGATATTTGATATCACATTTATATTTAATAACTGAACACTTAGGGATATACCATGGAGATAAGGAACTTCCTTTGAATAATTCTGATGGTGGAAATACAAAGCAATGAAATATTGCTTGGGGAATCAAAGGAGCCTTAATGAACAAATGTAGGGAAAAAAAAAACTTGATAGTTTGAAAAGGTGAAAATTGTTCAGGGAGATGAATTCTGAAAGTAAAGTGAGGGTTTTTGGGATTGTTTCTCCCTTGTTCTAGACAATAGTGATAATACAGAACTATTTTTCTACTAATGCAAAAAAATATCTTCTTTGTATCTGAGTTGCATTCAATTTAAATAGCTACATCTCCAAGTGGATGCAGGGACAAATTTATGCTGGATGGGCTTTTTCACAATGGATATGTGCTTCTGATTAGTGTTCTAATAGAACAAATGGAAACTCTTTCTGTGATAAAACATTAATTAGGAGCTTTGTGTATGAGTCGTGCCAACATAGAAGCACAGAATGATGGCGATATTAATGCAAATTCTACAAGAAATTCTAGCTGAATTTAACAATTAAGCTTGAAATACATAGATAATTCTCTTTCTAAGTGCTCTTTCCAGTCTATCTGGAAATATTCTATTTCAGCATGTCTAATATAGGTACTTCTATTTGAAAAACACCTGCCCAGCATAAGTTGATGGATGAACATGATATTTTTACATCTGATATATTTATTCTTTGAGCTGAATAAGAATGAGAACATGTCATACCTGACAGATAGTTTCATTTGCATGGAGGGAGAAATATATTACATTCTTTAACACCTTTTATCTGATTTTCAAAAAAAGAGGTAGAGAATAAACAGAGATTTATTTTGCTTTTTCTATTTCAACAATAATAAAGAAACTTAGTATTCTTTCTTCTGATGTAATATAATGTAATAAATATTCTATATTTACATTCTATATATAAGGTATAAATATATATGTATGTGTATATATATCTATATAGACCCTAGTATGTCAAACTCATAAAAGTGCCCCATGGTTTATGCAAATAGTTTTGAAATAGCTCCTGTAAAATACAGGCAAAGAAAGGGCAAATCAGAATGCGTATAATAAAAATATGTTGAAATGTGAGGTATTTTTGAGAAATCGTATTCCTTAGGTAAATGTTATATATAGGATATTGATAAAGAGTTAGATGCTTGCTTATTTTTAATGCTTGCTTAATTTTAAAATCGCTTGGAGGGAATATTTTTGCAAGGACAATTTTCTGTATTATGCATTTTTTTATATTCATACGCATTATATTTGTGTACCACCAGTTCCCGTTTAGATGAGAAAGGTATAAATATCTCAGGCAGAGAAGGTACTTCAGTCCTCTTATGTACTAGATAAATACACTAAACAAAGACAAGACTAGTGTTAAAGGAACCAAATAATCAAAGCTTTGACTGACAAAAAAAAACAAGCTGTGTAACATTCCCAAGTGTGCTCTTTCTGTTATCAAATAGCTCCTATGCATTTCTCATGAAAGTCAATATCCTAACTAGTATCAGCAATCCATAAACTGGAAAATATAAGTGAGTCCCCTTTGCCAAAAATAAGAAAATATAAGCATATAATAATGTATTTCTTCTCCCTCCACCATATCAGAACATAAAGGGTATTCTAGTTAGTTGTGTTTAAGCCATTAATAATTTAACATTTCTTTCTTTAACAACTAGATAAATCCAAATAGCTTTTGGAGATCCTATTCGAGAGTTTTGCCAAAGGGGTTTTAATCTCCCTGAATTAATAAAAATCAAAGCTAATTTTGACATCTTGACAACATAAACTAGATTTGACTAATAGATAAAGAAACCTTATAATAAACTGGTTTTCAGTTGATATTTGTGAGACCTATAAATTATGTATCACTGTTTTGAAAGTCTGTATGAAAATTAAAGTGAGAGATCATTTCTTTGTGGACAGAAGATAGCTCTAAGCTATTTTGCAATGGGATAAATTGAAAAAAAAAAAAGAAAGGATAGAGAAGGAAAGACCTAAAGGGACTTTAGTTTTATTTCACATAAAACCTGATGTGATAAGCATTCACAAGTTTTCTTATTCTGTTAGATATGAGAAATTCTTACTTTCAATAAATCTGATTTTTTTTCCCTATTTCTTTTCTTTATCAAATTTAAGATCTGGAGGTAAACCAATACAAAACAGGATTTTAAAGGTGTTGGAAGTCCAACATCAAAGCCAAAATGAAGTGCTTTGACTGCTGCTGTCATGTCAGGTATGGGGGTGTCATTTCTCTATTCTCTTCCTTATCTGTTGTGAAAACCAGTTATGTTAAGTGGCAAGAGCCTGCCAGTTTGGGTCCACCATTGAAGTGAGGGGGTAAGAGGTTTGATTTTCAGCTCTCCTGGGGTTGTTCTCTTAGAATGAATGTATTGACTATGCCAATGAAAAACAGGATTCCTAGAAGCACATATCAGGATGTAAATGGTAGTTAAAACATATTTGTGAAGCAGCAACAGAATTAAAGAACATAGTAGTTGCCTAAACTACAAATACATTTTGAAAAAATATTCAAATTGAGTTAGAGTAAAGGATCCAGAGAATCTGCCTGAGAGAATTTATGTCTGCAAGCAGTTTTATAATTTCAGATTTCTACTTAAGGATCATAAGTGTTCTAATGTAAGATCTTCATACCAGAAAAATTTAATAAACCTTTGGAAAATACCAAGTGTTAAATGATAAATCAAATTTTTATCTCAAATTTTTGTTTTCATAAATACAGATAAAATTAAGTTCTACCCCTTGACAGCATTCGCTATACTTCAATTTACTCTTAATATTGTAATCTTGTATTCTTAACTATGTCATAATTAGTTCCAAATCCAGTAACTAAATATATTGCTCTTTGTTCACATTGATACACTTAATATGAACTGGTAGAATCTCTAGTCTCCGATGGATCAAAGAGCAACACCACATTCCTAACTCTGTTCAGGCGGATTCTTGAATTTTGAGGCTTTTTTTATTGCTTGTTTTCAATTCCTTTGATGTTTCTGTAATCTTGAATTACAGAATTTGGTTTAAAAGTTTCTAATAATACTTAAAAAAATATAAAATCCTTTAACTGGATTTATGTTCCAAGTCCATCCCTGACTTTAAAACCTAAGTTATACTACAATCAGAGTACAGGTTCTTCCCATGTAAAAATTCTCAGTCCTGCTGTTACAGTCATTTAAAAGAGACTGGCTCATGAGAAGTCATCTGGGGAACAAGTAACATTACAGTATTTAAAGCCATTCTTGAATAGCCAACAACAGAATGTTTCCTTACAGAATCTTAGGTTATTGCAGTTTATTTCCTATTTATGTGGAAATATTTTCATACCTGGACATGAAGAATCATGCTATATGCTATGAAAAGAGTGTGTTAGTTTTGAAAGCATCCTTCATCTGTTTTCAATGAACTTAGTTCTGTTTGGTATGCATTTGCTGTATACTTTTCAAAATAAAAAGCAAGAAGACTCAATATTTTGTATCCAGGCTCTGATAACACGTGCAAACTACCACTAAGCAAACCTTCACGTAGCAGAATTACTTTCCTTTCTGGAGAAAAGTCATGGAAAGGCTTTCTAGAAATCCTTAGTCATTCATTGCAATCCTTCCTGAATATTAGATCATTTTTATAGTATTGACTTGCCTTTGCACATGTTCACAACATTATTTCTCTTTCATGTTGTTGGTACTACATTGCCTTTATCGATTTAATGATGTGTGTACCTTTTAGATTCAATATCCTCGTGAGATGGTTATCCTAATTTTACTGCAGTTTAGTTAAGAACACACACTGTGTTCTTCAAACAGTAAGTATAGGTAAAATGAATACTCCGTGATATTTTATCATTCAGTTTATCTGTTTGTGATTTGGTATTTATGTTTCAAGTTTTCATAAGAAATAACCAAAGCGTGAAGGATTTTGTCTCCCTCCTGGATGTCGTCAAGAAACTTAAGAAAGCTGTCAAGGAAAATAATTTTCCTCTTGCTTAATATGCTTGCTGAAGCCACTAAAAAAATGAAAGAATCTACAGACATGAAGCTAATCGTAACTGTTTCTTGTAGTGTGAATGGCACAATATCACAATCATGACCAGTTAGGAGCTGTTGGAGAGTGTGTCAAGCGCCGCCTTCTATTGTAAATTCTCTTGCTTCACTCTAGCAAGAAGGAAAAAAGCATTTATTGTCAGTCCACACTACTTCAACCTCCAAGAAAAATTTTGCAGCTTTTAGTAGGTTTCACGACCTCCAGCCCTCAGCGTCGTTCAGGTATATGTGATGGACTCCCACATGAAGACTTTGTACCACTGGCACAGTCTTTTTGCTGCATGTTTACGGTTGGTTTTTTAGACTCTTTTTCAGGAAGCTAAACTGAATATTATAGCCAGAATTAACATGCTATAAAATGCAAATCTCAGTTCTTGAAAGACAGATTAAGTAGAACCTACTTTTACTGCAGCATTGTATATGATTTCACCTTCTGACAAATGTGACTGCATAATGGTTATATAAGGAGTATGTTGCAAACAGGTCATGCTGATATGCTGACCAACTGAAATGTACCATGTGCGTGGGGGGTTCTATTTTTCTCCAAACTATAAAGCTGAAAGCACAGTGTAGCTCCCTATTTCTAGTAGTTTTATCTTGCACAGTGCTTCTTCAGGCACAGTCAATTACATGAAGTCACTCAAGGAAAATGTTTTTCTAGAATGACTTACAATGAGAACTTCAATTTAAGTAGTGATACCTTTTACAGCCTTTGTATTTCTCAAACCTTTAAGAGATAATAAACTACTTGGTAAAGACAGTGCTGAAATGCTTCACACTGTGACTTGTTCCATTTACCAGTAGCTTCCTTCCTGCTACCCCTAGGATATTCAGGGATATAAGTCCTATAGGATCATTACAAACAAATCTAAAATCTTCACGTTCTTCTGGGAATGGTTTCACTGTGACATACTTAAGGTATACCTAGGCAATAATTCTTTCACTGCCAGCACAGACTGCTGATTTTGAAGTGGTGTACAGGGGAAAGGGCTGATACACAATGATAAATCCATCAGTAAATTCTTCCAGCACCTCAAAATCTAATTTGTATGGATTTTATGGGTAGAAACAGCATGATTATGCTTATTAAGCACTGATAGTTCTCTCTTTCATGAATCTTGCTTGTCTGATAGTATGTTTGCTCTCAGATAACATGATAATTTTTATCATGGTCCGTGTAAGCTGCAAGAGTTTTGATACAGACTCAAAACTTCAAGAAGAGGTGGGGTTTGGTACCGTACTAGGGGATTTGGGTTGGCCAGTGAACATCGCAGCTGATGCTTTCCTATGGTATTAGAAATCTCTATTTTGGAGACCCTGCTTTCCAAATGAGCATGGTCCTGAGGCAGGTGGGGTAGAAAGTCTTTGTCCGAGGTCTCTAGAAAATCTCCCACAATGACTAGTTAAAAATTATTCAGCTAATGTTCAGCATACATCTAGGCCTTTTAAAATGAGCTGATCTCAGATGTCATAAGTCAGAAGGGGAATTACATGTTTGTAATATGCCAAACAAGTGAATGGTACTCTGCCAGGTAGAAAACTGAGAGGTAGGTGATACTTACTGCCATTTTCCATATTTTCTGTCATCAATATGACCAGTGAGCTATATGGAAGTCCTTCCTGGTTTATAAATAATACATAAAATTACTGCAAATAATAGTGCAGTTTTCAGCTCTAGACCATAGTTTGACTTTCAGGATAATATTTTAAATATTTACGGTATTTTAAAACTTCTATAGTCACTGAAATAATGCCTCTATACAGTTGTGTTTATTCTGTTTTCTGTGTAGGTGTTCTGGTTTTAGCTGAGATAGAATTAATTTTCTTCTTAGTAAGTATAGAAAAAAATCCAAGTTAAGTAAATAAAATGTAGTAGATAGACTCAGGAAATGATGAGATACTCAAAACTAGGTATTGGGTGTTTTTTTGGTTTGTTTTTTTTTTTTTTTTAAGATGGGTAATTTGAGGCATATATCTAATAATAGATTTTCATGCTGAGAGTCTTGTAGAAATTGTTATTCTGCAGCAGAAAGATTTTGTGAAGTGGATTTGGACTATTTAAAAAAAAAGATGAAGGTTATATATTCATGAGCACAATACCAAGGTAGTTTTAGCCACTAAAACTATTTAAAGTAAAGAGAAGTTAAACTAAGGAACCTTGATTGGGGTTGTTTGATTGTTCATTTTATTTTGCAGTTGTTCAGTTCCATACTGAATTTCATATCTAAAATAAAAATCAGTACTCTGAGTTCATACCTCAGACTTTTCTTGCTGAAATATCATAATGCTCCAGATCTCACTTTTAGCATCCTGGTAATGCAATGCTGAACAAAGAACAAAATATATATAGAATGTAAAATCTAAGTAGCAAATGCTTGCCACATATGGGGACACATATTTTGTTCCAACTGCACTTTGACTGCATGTTCAGTGAAATGTGAATGTAAAGAATTTGAAATCTTTTATCAAAGATGCACTTTCTAGAACGATTTCAAAACTTTGAGAAAGGCTGAAATGTGATGAAAATGTCTTTAAATACAAGAAGACTCATGACTTTCAGGACTGGAGAAGCCTATATGATTATAATAAAAGTTCTTCAGGACTATGCAGTAAAAATGAATAGGGAAACTTGGTTCCTTTAAGATTAAGACAGTTTAGGAAAGGTAAAGATTCACCCAACATAAAAGGGAAATAAACCATCATTCTTTTTAAGACATTATGTGTTGCTCAGCATCTGGATAGATTGAGACAACAGCAAATGAGTGAAATTTTACAGGTACTTCTTCCTCCCATGATTTTCTGAATTATTAATTCTGGGCCTGTGTTTCATGGAAAGATATTTCATTTTCCAGAATCACCTTTTTCAAGGCAAACTTCTGTATGTATGATCACAAAAGTCACTTTTGTGTAATGAATATAAAGAACTTAATGAACCTTTTAATTTACTAAATCTGTATAGAAGTTGCCTCACCTTTGGACTATTAGAAAAAAAAGTGTGAAACGCATTTTTGAGAACACTGATAGATTATAAAAAAGTCTGCAGATAAAACTACCTTCTATTCTCAAACCTTATTTTGTGAGGATAATGTTTTATCCCATGTAGTTATGACAGACAATATATATGGTATTGAATAAGATATAAAATTTGCCTAAGAAAACCCGGCTTTGTGTAGAGAAATTTTAGGATGTATTTTCTATTTGTTCCAGATCTGTATCCACCTATGCCCAAAGCCATTAAAATATCAAAATATTTCTATACTTTCTCATTATGTAATAACTGAAAGGCGAACTATCTATTGACTTTTCAAGGCAATGAAATTTCATTATGATTATTTGGAAAAGTATTAATGTATATGAAATTGTAGTAAACACAAATGTTTTGAACTTTGACACTGTGTCCTTGTTTGTAGTTATCAGGGCTAATATTAAATTCAGAAAACATCATTCTGTCTTCATAATACCAACAATAAAATAAAATTATTTTTTTTCTTTTTGGTAATTGCCTAGATAATTTATCACATGATAAAGAAAAACAGACTATCCATAATTCATTACTTGCTCTGCATAATAAAAGTTGTACATTATTTTTCTATATCTTTCAAAAAGAGGCTTGAAATCAGAGAACACTTCTGGATCTTTGGAAAAGTTGAGGTATTTTCACACTAATATTTTTGCCTTGATATGCTCATACAAGAACTTTAAGGTTCATGGGTATTACCATGTGTTGTCTTTAATGCTAGATGTTTCTCACTAACATAAAAGGATGAATAAGAGACATTTTTGGTGACTATTATTCTTATACATGGTAGACTATACTAACAGATTGATCTGTACAAAGAATGCTAGCTTTATTACCCAACATATTCCCTTTTATGACAAATCATTGGAAGTAATTTGACATTTATTATTTAACCAAAAATGTAGTTCTATATAAGAACACATATGGCAAAGCAAAAGCCTTTCAGAAAGGATCCGTAGCAGGACCTGGGCAGTGATTGTCCCCCTGTTCTTGGCACTGGTGAAGTTGCACCTCAAGTCCTGCTTCCTGTTCTGGGCCGCTCACTACAAGAAAGACGTTGAGGTGCTGGAGCATGTCTAGAGAAGGGTAACAGAGCTGTTGAAGTGTCTAGAGAAAAAGTCCTATGAGGAGCAGCTGAGGAAACTGGAGTTGTTTAGCCTGAAGGAAAGGGGGCTCAGGGGTGACTTTATTGCTCTCTACATCTACCTGAAAGGAGGCTGTAGTGAGGTGGGGGTCAGCCTCCTGTCCCAGACAGCTAGTAATAGGACAGGGAGACTGTACCTCAGAATGCACCAGGAAGAATTTCTCCACTGAAAGGTTTGTCAAGTGTTGGAATAGACTGCCCAGAAAGGTGCAGTCACCATCTCTGGAGGTGTTCAAGAAATGACTGGATGTGGCACTTAGTGCTATGGTCTAGTTGACAAGGTGATAGTCAGTCAAAGTTTGGACTTGATGATCTTGGAGGTCTTTTCCAACCTAAATGATTCTATGTTATATTTTAAATGGAATAGCCAAAAAAAATTTTTTAGGAGGTAAAATTTATCTCAGTATGAATTGTCTGCTTTATTTGTAAACAAGTACTAACTCTTCAGAAAGTCATGCTATTTATTAAAAAAATAAAGCCTGAAAAGAAGCTTATGAAATAAATCATTTGGTAGAGGGGTTTTTTGCATGCATGAGGAATACTGTCAAAGAAAATGACAGAGTGTTCTCTCTTCAGATCCTGTGTTTTGCTATTTAATAAAGCTCAAGAAATTAGCCATATCTTAGATTTAATAACAGAAATATTTTTTTTCCTACTTGAATGGGAAGTTTTCCTTCTAGGTGTTGATTCTTTAGTGCTTCAACTTCAAATTGAACATATAAACTGTCATTATTTATTGAAATCCTCAATAAATCTTTCTATTATATTCTCCCTTCATTTAGCCAGCACTGATTTATTCTAGTTTATACTCTTAAATAACTAATGATGAGACAGCCATTGGTTATGGAAAAGTTACATAGCTCTTCAGTCAATTATCACACTTCAGGTCAGACATATTAATGGTGGGTGAGTGGACGCAGTTCTTTTTAGTTCCATCCATCCACTGAATTTGTACTTAATTTGCTTTCCCAAATGTCTGGAAATATTGGTAGTCATCCAAGGTCTTTGGTCTCTTCTGCTTTACCAAACAAATCAACACAGAAGAGTCACCACAGGGAAGGTGCCTCTCTAAATTAAAGTTCACTTTTCACTTGTCCTCCACTGGCACCTTGAATTACTGTCACATCTAACTGTTTGTCACAGAAACAACATTTTGAATACTTTGCAGAGAGGTTGCTTTTTATTATCTGCTGCTCTGAAGGGAGCTGAGGAATTAGGCTTCTTTGTTCTTTTCTCTTTCGTGGTTATCAGAACCTATGTCATTTCAAACTAGACTGCGTTAATGCCTGGCCATGCTGGGGCTGCAGTGGGTACTTCATGCCGTGGCATTTGCAGCTTTGCAATCTTCTATTTGCTGCCATGTGCAACCAACACTTTGGCTTGATGTACCAAAAGGAATTCCAGCCTAGTGATGTACATCTCCAAGGACACTCAGAGAGCATTCAAAAGTTTTTGTCAGTCTCCTGGCCATACTTTGCAATCTGAAAATTTGGCAGTGGATGTCAGAGCATTTTTTCTAAAGCATGCTTGATTCTCAGATTTGTTTTGCCTTGAGAATAAAAGGTGAGTAATAAGAAACTGTGCCAGGCCCAATTGATTTTTTGTTATTATTTTGGTGTTTACTTTTATTTTTTTGTTTTACTCTGTGACCTGAAGTCTACAACTTATACTGTTTTTGAGGACAATTCTTCAGTTCTTTTTCTTCTGTGTACCTTTGAAGCAGAAAAGAAAGGAAGCTAGCAGTATGAGTATATGGGCAGATTGAAGGGCATTTCCAACAGTGACTCCAGAGTAACAATAGTGACACTAAAACTAATAAAGAACCTTTATCCTCCAGTAGAATCAAACCCTGAAACTAAAGCAGTTGAAGAAACGTGAACGTTTGCCTTTCTCAACAGTTAGAATCAAGGCCTGAAGGAAGAAATACGTAGGGACATTTATTTCCATAGAAAATATCTAGAAAGAATTTCACCTGGGAAAAATTAAGTAGAGCCATTTTCTAGGTGGTTCCTTGTGTTCATTTTGTCTGAAAGACACTTAGAGGAGTTTCAGCTTGTCTTTGCTCAGCTTTGCAAGTAGTTCCTGAGGTCAGGTTGCAAAAAACTTCTGAGAGAGATGAATATTTTAAGAATGTGATTCAATAAAAAGGTATTTGTTAGAAAGTTGCAATTCTCATTCAACAGATCAGTCTGGAAAGGCAGCTGTCATTCACTTCCTTGAAGAAAGTGTAAAAAGTATCTAATACACAATTCTAATTCTTATCAAGTTTTCAATTTTTGAAAAATTACATAAATATTTGAGGAAGGTCATGGTGGTTAAAATTAAGTATTGTGATTGTCACTAGCAGTATCTTCTGCAAATAAACACAATTATTTTTGTATAAACTGTAGAATTTTGAGGTATTTCCAGGTGCATTCACCAGCTCTGAAACACAGAACCATTGACAATGGCCAAACAGTAACAGTCGTATAGACAGAAGCTTCCTGTTGAACCCATAGGCATGTCACTGGCATTTGATACGTGCTGTGCCAGGAGGATTTGCTCAGAAGTTTGCCAGACTGCTAAGTTTCCATAAAATATATTATTGTGGTTAATCAGTATTTGAAAATCTGACGTCCACAACCGAGGCTGACATTACTCAGCTTAAAATCTAGTTTCCAGTTAAATGACCTTTATATTCCTGTTGTTTTATAGGCACACATCCAAGTTTCCAACTTCCTGCTATGCCTTCTGAGGTTTCCTTGGATTTTTTACTTTTTCTTTTTCTTTTTTTTTTTCACCCCCTTTGCTGGATCTAGCACAAAGCCCTCAAAGCATGCAAATTATGCTTTAATGTTGCACAGAAGGGTTTTTTCTAATGTTTCAATTACAATATTGCAGTGTCATGGAAGAACTTGATCGCAAATGAACACAGAATAGACACCACCACCACAAGTTGTCAGTAAGCTTTTACTTCAACTGGCATCTGATTAGCACTTAAATTGTTTCACACCATTAGTTGCCTAGGATTTTAAGGATCATTAGTGGGTCTGAAAATGAACAAGATAAAAAGAAGCTTTGTTTTCAATTCATGGGATGGTTTACTTTTTCCGTGCAGGTCATTTGCCACAAAAAAGGTGCATGGTGCTGATTAATGTTTAGTTTTATGCATCATTGTTTTCTGTTATGAATATTAATGGTATTTTCAAGTTAGGCAGGGTATTCCTTACTTTCTCCTCTAAATATTGAGCATTTATTTGTGTTGTGCACCTGCATAAGTTGGATATGGCTTACTTTAATAATACTGTTCACATTCATTTCCTTCATAAGCTCCATTTCGGTGCTCCAGGGATATTTATGTCTACACAGAACATGTATCATCATAAACCTCTACAAAATGGATGATACAGTATCACACTGACTTGTATTACTGATACTACTGCCTCTGAGGTAGAGTGTGGTGTACTCCTTATGGAATCAAATCATTGTGAGGTTGGATATTACTGATAAGAGGGCTACACTGAATTGTAATTAATATATTGTCTCCACTGGCAGTATGAAACCACAGTTATCCTGCAAAATGATAATTAATATACATTTTTAACTGAAAAAATAAGATGCAGAGGTTAAATTCCTCAAGGAAGTTTTGAAAAAATCTTGATTCTTGTTCTCTGATAGAGTTCAAAGTGTGGAAAAAAAAAAACAAGACTCCTCATGAGCATTTCCAGAGGATGTTAACTGCAGGTCTTAGTGGCAGCATTGTGATATTGGAGTAACAATCTGAAATTGGAACCATGGTGGTGATGAAATATAACACTCCCTTCTTGAAACAGCTTAAAAAAATTGCCTTCCAACAAGTACTCGTAGTGCACATATATAAAATTACCTTCCGATGTGAATAGGAGTGGAATTTTGCCATTATGCATTTCACTTTCTGGGGTGATCACAGAGCCATTAAAGTTACTTGGTGGTGGTTGGCTTTAATTTCAAAGTTTTTAGAGTAGAATACTGTTGTCAACACACTTGTCTCCACAGACATTTTTTCCATCTGTGATGAAATAGATGCCTGTGTATGAGCTAGAGTCTTAAGATTGTCTTATTATGCACCACAGCAGTAGTTCTACATTTCATATCCATAAAAACATACTTGTATAATTAATTTTCTAGTTGCATAACGATTGGATTTGATTTAAGGAGCTGCAAGTCCTGTGCTAAAGGTTAGGCACCTCTATTTAAAGATAATTTTCGCTTGCCACTGTTGCTTTGATCAAAATCATTATTAAAAAAAGGAGAAAAAACACTATTGAAAAATGCATGCTAAATTGTGACATATGCCACAGTATCTCTTTTGCAATTCCCTTTTAATTGCTGAACAAGGTGCAATAATTAAGTCTTGAACTTGAAGCCCTTCATTTAGGTTGTACTGTTTGTTAAAGGAAAGAGGTTACAGCACTACAATGAGCATGAGATTTTCTGCAGTCATGAACATTAAATTCAGTAACAATTTTGAAGGAGCACTACATTTTTCATCTTTTTCTCTCAGGTGAAGAGATGGAGAATTACTTTCATTTAACAGCGAACCTATTTCAAAATAACCCTAATTTCTGCAGGCTAAACAAATACTGGAGGAAAAAGAGAACACAGATAGTAAAACATTTTGTAAGTCAAAAGTAGAGGGCAGGTTTCGATTCCTTCCACCTAGCCTTAGTCACTAAACTCAGGAGCTGTATGTGGTAGTCTTCCTCTGTAAGGAGAGAGACAGGCTCATTCAGTGGTGGCTGAGACTGCTTGAGACCTGAATCAGTCTGTAGAAGCCTGCCTTTCTTTAATTCCCACAGGAAGGATAGCAATTTTCTATCCAGGACCTTTCAGCCTATTGTGATTTGCCACAGAGCTGAGCTGATCCAAAAGCACATAATTGCCCAGTGATTCAATCCCTCTGCCTCCTCTCTGCATTCTCAGATAATCTTTCCTATTTCTTTGCACCTGCTGACACAGGAAGGGGTTTGATTCTGAAGTGATTTATGTCATCAAACATTCAGGAAATATTGATCCTTTATTATAATATTAGCTTTTGATGCCCTGTGTCTTTAAATGGCTTTAGTGCAGAGTCATATGACAATCAGGGGCCTCTTATGTCCTATCCAGTTGGTCAACACCACCAGCTTTTTCATAAAACCTTATTCTCAGCTAACAGGTGAAGAGGATAGTACAGGATCAAAATGTTACCTTGTATGAAGGGAATTTTAGGTTTGAAACACATTTGAATCTAAGCTAAGATAACATTGCATATCTCAGAATTACTGAGTTATCAAATGGGAAGAAAGAGCATTTTAATAGGGTTTATAAACTAGGGTTTATTATCTCAGATTAAAACTGACAGACATCATTCTCTGGTTATTCCTGGCTGATAATTGTTCAGCAAGTCTTTTGCAACTATGAAGATGAGAAAATGGCTTCTTACTTTCAGCTGAAGATAAAACTGGGAACTTCGACATGTCATTTTCATAAAGAAATGCCAGTCAATAGACTGACACAGGCAAATTATCGTGCCATGTAATTCAAACAAAAGTTTCACATAGGTCATGTAATTTGCTAAATGTTCTGTCAGTTTACTAAGTGAACTGGCAATCTATATTCAGCCTTTTTTTTTTCCTACCATGGGTTTAAATAGCAAAGTCAGAAGTTATACATTATCAACAAAGTTTACCGTGAAGCCTCTATTCTTGCAAAGAATCAAGAATTGCAAAAGCAGAGTACGTATAGAAAACTGTCAATTTGATTTGCTGTGTTGACATCTCTATCTCATATTTCCTCTGTGATTACACTTTCAAGAACAACTTCCAAACAAATCTGAGATCAAAAGATCAAACTTTCAGTTACATTTAAAATTAAAGATACACTTCCCAATATTCAGGCGAATTAGTATAGTATATTCTAAAAGAACAGAGGCTTTTGACTGAAAATATCTTAGAAGAAACAGAGAGGCTTTTTTGAGTTTATGAGAAGTTTGAAAATACTGCCTGTTTCACAAAGAACTCATTTGTTTACAGTAGTTCCAGGTCAAATTTGTAAAGTCATCAGGTTTGGGTGGCTTGCATTGAGAAACTGAAATTGCACTAGAATTGAATCTCAGCCCTTGATATGGATATTGCTCTTCTTCTAACTCATCAAGATTTTTATAGATTTCTCAATTGCACTGGTGAACACACAGCTTTAATGTGAAAGGTAAGAGCTCACCGAACATTGTTTTGCTCTGTTATTATTGCTCTTTGTTATTCTTTATTATCAGAGTTTGTTATTATGACTTTAAAAAAACCATCAAGGAGAAATATTTTGCTGTTAATGCATCTAACTGAGCTAAGTCATACTAATGCTTTTTTAAAAAATAACATTTCTACTTTAGAAAAGATGCTGCTTCTGACAATATACCTGAGTTCTTCAGTGTTAATGAAATATTGATGGACTTATTATATTACCTCACCATGAAAAACTGCAATGAAATTCACTGGGTGTCTGGTGTCCAAAGATTATTTTATTTTCTCCTGTGTCTGCAATTAAAAGTTTCAGTCTACTGGAATGTTTTTAATACAGATTTATCAGAATAATCATGGGATAGTCCCTGCCACAATATACTCACCAGAGAGGTATTTGTGAGGATTAAAAGCTGACCTTTTGCTTTTGAATATGGGCACAGAGAAGCCTGGTAAGGAATGTTTAGTTTAAAACACCTAAAATCTCACATATGAAGGAAAGATACTTCAGTTTAGACAGAATATTCATAATAAACAGAATGCGTGAGGATTGTTGCTTTTCACTATTCAAATTATTTTCAAAGGAATACAAGAGAATAGTGAATATTTTAATATCCTAAATATTTTCAGAAAAAATTATCCTAGATGCCTTTTGGCTTGAGAAGAGTTGATCTGGTTTTGAAATTGAGAATATAATGTAATAAAATGTCAAGGTGTTTGAATCTCTCTTATGAGCTATACTTTACTTAGTTTAACTACAAAAATGAAAGTCCTAAGGCTAAAACTTTGGCGTGGAGGAGGAACAAACCATTAGGTATGTTAAATTACAATTTTCAAAAAGGTTTCTCTTTTAACAACAGCAACCCACTCCAATGCACGTAACTTCAAAAACTTAATTCATATCTGACATTATTATATGTATATGTTCCAGACTGAGAAACCATAATAATGATTGTCCTTCCTTACCAACTGCCTTTGCTTATCTGATTTCATTCCAATTCCATTTTTGACCTCTCAAAGATTCTTCTGTTTTATCTCTCATTCTGCATCACTTAGATAAAATGGTGACATTTATTTTTTAAAAAGGAACAGCCTACATTAAGTCATTAAGTCATAAATGGAGGATAATCTAGGAAATCAAAAGCAATTTTAATTGATCAGAAATCAATTTTTGCTTACGAGAACACCAAAAATGAGCTCCAAGCTACAGAACTTAAAACAATTTCTGCACGTTAATATTTTTATTCCTCCAGCCTTGCTGTGAAATGCTGTCTTGGACAAAATTCTTGACCACAGCAAGACACAACAAAATCCTTGGGGAGGGTACTGCGTTTGGTTTTTTGTTCATCCTGTCCATCCATCCCCCCCATATATATACAAATATATTTTGTGTATATCTATATATAGTCTAAATGAGGTGCTTTAGCTGAAGTGATTATAGTAAAGAAGAGAAAAGTTTCTTAACATAGCCATTGAACTCTGTTTCATTAACGTGGTCCAAGACAAGTGTATATAGCTCACATTTAAGTCAATAGTTTTCACAGATTACTTAATGAAAGGGTGTGAAACAGATGTCACAGATGCCAAAAGGATTGAAAACACTTGAGGCTTTCTTTTCAGTCATGCCTGTAGGTTGATATCTTTCTAAGATTTTCCTGGGAGACTACAGAAGAGGTTGACGAAGAAAGAACAAGTGTGGGAGGGCAATCCAAATAGCCATGGAGTGCTTATCTTAAATTATGCTTTATAAACTAAACAACATAATTTGCATCACTAGCTTCATACTCTTCTTTTATGGATTATTAGATTAAAAACTATAAGGGTGAATACTATTTTATTAGCATGAACTCCTGTTTGTTAGTAATCTCTTGCCAAGGGTTTCCTGGTTCAAACCCATGACATCTGGTGCGTCAAACTCACCATTTTAGAAATGTAACCTGCCTCAATTCAGAGTTTACATCCAAATAGAGATGTGTAAGATACTGAAGGTAGTTATAACCGTTTCTTAGTGTATCATACTTCTTCAGGAATGCTACAATTTCCTAATGGAAATTTCATATTTCAGCAGCTGTCTCTAGGTTTAGCAAACTGTGAATTGCCTACACACATAGAATGAGGCTGTCTACACATCTCTTTTTTGGGACTTATCTTCCTTGTCTCAGAAGTCTGTATCACTTTGCTATGGCACAGGCATTTCAGTAATTTCGAAATTTAATTACAGACTAAATTAGATTGTTTTATTATGGTCTCATCCTTCTCATCTCACTTATCAAAATCACCATGTCTTCGCTGCTGATATCTGAAACCCAGTTGCACTTTATAGAGATGAAACCTGTATTTATAGTTCTCAGGTGGACGCCTTTTCATTTAAATACATGTATGAATGTGTCTTAGACAAAAGAAATAACTTGCCTTTTTTAGCTACCACTCCAGCAATGCTTGCAAACGTTATATGTTTTGCTAGTGTTCCTGTTTTCTTTCAGATTGTTGACAAAGTTTTCATTAGACACAGTCAAAAGCAGCTTATTTTATATGACTACAGGTGGAAGTTCTGTTTATGGTTATTTCTTTAGATCTATCATGTAGCTAGAGCTTAACCAGTTAAAATTCTATTTTGATTTGCTTGGTGGCAATAGTTATAATAAAAACCCTGGTTTTCCCTTTCACACATTGAGTAAGTGTTGTGATATCTGAACAGCAAAGCAGATCTGATGAAAATCTCCAAATCCTAATTCTAAGAGGCTGCAAAGGAAAGTAAATTTCTGAAGAGCTCTGAGCAGAAAGTGCTGCCAAGAAAAGTCACAGACAGGAACAAAGAAAAATCAATTTGCCTTTGTAGTCTTAATGCAGGAATTTAATTTCCTAATTTTTTAAATAAAATCATTTTAAAATGGTAAAACTCAAGGTTTTTTTAGTAAAAGTGCCTATTATGAACAAAAAAAAAATTGGTTACTATGACCACATAAAATTCTTTAGATCCCACTGCCTGATATAACTTTTTAAACTTCACTTTCAGAAGTCAAAAAATTTCAAGTAATAATTTGCAACAATAAATCCATGTGCTTCTGGAGGAAAGAAAACCAAACCAAACCAAAACTCACCTTAGTATTA
The DNA here is from genome assembly GCA_035584735.1 of Pseudotriccus pelzelni. Taxonomy (NCBI): domain Eukaryota; kingdom Metazoa; phylum Chordata; class Aves; order Passeriformes; family Tyrannidae; genus Pseudotriccus; species Pseudotriccus pelzelni. Next base: position 94,126,254 of record JAWMRA010000001.1, on the reverse strand, counting down.
GACTAAAAGTCTTTCTCCAAATGATTTATACTTGATGTAACTGGACATTCACACAAATATTGATTCAATTAAGTATCTGTTGACTCCTACTAGTGCAGCTATCACAAAGCTATTTAGAGTTTAATTTTCCAGAAAAGAAGACTTGTATTGGAAGGAGATATTTGTCTTTTCTTTTGTTGTTTTTTTGTTGTTTTTTTTTTTTTTTCCTGTGTTATTGGAGGGGAAGCACAGAACCATACTGACAATAAGAGGAAAAAATCTGGACCTGAACTTCTGCCTAGGCAATGGTTCCCAACCTAATAAGTTTTTCACATTTCCTGTGAGATATTTTTGCATCCATGACAGTTTATACAGCAAGGAACTGATTTTTGTATGAATTTGCAGACAGGAAAAAATTTATTTTGAAGTTTTAAGAAAAAAGTAATTTCATAACAAAATTTCTAATGCAGCTTCCAATTTTATCTGGCGGACTAGATTCTGTCATCAGACAAAGACACTCTACATAAAAGATTTCCACTGAACTTTTGTGGGTTCTAGCAGAGAGACTGAGTGAAACCAGCTAGTATGATTGCAAACCTACCATAAGGCTCTGATAGCTGAATCTGGTTTTGCATGCCTTTTATTGTTGTAATGGTTGTCACTGTTAATAAAGCTGGCTCAATCTAGTAGATAATAGTGTGACTGTACCATAATGCCTTATACATTTTCCAAGATGCACATTAAGCTAATAATGTCATACTTCATGCTCTGACACAATGCAGAAGGTTACCAAGAATTTTTGCAATGCTGACAGTTATTTAACAGGCTAACTGGATTATCCAGCGTGGGGAGTTTTTTGTTAGCTGAATTGCTTTGGCCGTGTAAGTATTTACAATAGGAGATTCCTGCAGCTGCAAGGATGCTGCTGTGTGAAAGAAGAGAGGCTTGGGTAGCCAATTAAGAGATGCAGTGTAGAGATTGCTCCAGGCTGGCAAAACGTCAACATCAATTTCAGGTTCCTCACATTAAACCAATCAGCAATAGACTTTGTTTCAGCTTCTGCTCTCTTGAAGGTTTTTGGTTAAATTAAATTTTATAAACAGGCAAATTGAACTGAGCCCTTCACCATTCTGAAGCAGGTTTTCTGCTTGTGCAAGTGAAGGTTAATAGGAAATGCAAATATCATATGCATACCAATAATTCTTTTAAAATGTTTCACCTTCTGCACTACCCTTCAAGTCAATTTCCTTCCATGTAGAAGTGCTTCACATTGAGTTCCCCAGAGTTTAGCCATTTGAAAATATATAGGCATCATGAATACAAATTGTATTAAGCATTTCTGGGTTTTTAAGTGATACCCGAACAAGATGTGTTGTCCAATTTCATTTAGCTTCAGAGATTTGATGGTTTCAGTAATTTAATCTTGTTTCAGAGCAACTTCCCCTCCAACACACAGAAGTAACAGTTTCCAGCTATTCTATTAAACTCATGGTTGCTATAGAAAAACATCTGAGGAAGTGTTCTTCTCAAAAAGTGGCGTATATATACCCTTTCTCCTAATACATGTGTATAGGCTATAAATACAGGGTTCAGGCGTAATTTCATTATTTTTTCAGATGAACACTATCTCCCAAGTAGACCTGTTTCACATTTCAAGTGCTCCATGTGCTTTTTTAGCGCTAATGCTGGTTTTGTGAGGAAACTGTCAGATTCTGGTTTGGTGCTTCCTAGCTTAGACTTCTTCCATGGTATTCTGAAAGTGTGAGTCCAGCTTTTCAGTGTAACAAAGCTGAGGGGAAGATAACATATTATTCCCACAATTTAGCCCTCAGACAAATTTTTCCTTCCCTACTAAAGAGACAAGCCTTTCAGGCTGATCTAAAAACTAAATTATTTGGATGAATTTGATCCAGCCATACAGCAAGGCTGTTCTATCCTTGTGGAAAAAAACCCAAAAAAACAAAGGAAAGGAGACTTATCTGTTATATATTGTGACAGTTTCAGGTCTTTGGACTATAATCATCACAACTGCTCTGATCAGTCCATGGATGGGTGTCCTCCGGAGTTTTACCACTGGAATTACGAATTGGATTTATGAGTACTTTTCATGCTACAGATGCATCAGAGAAGTTGTCTAAATAAACACAAGTAGCATCACATTTGTCAGACAGTCCTTAAACACTGTCCATACCTCCTGGTGCTGTTGGAGGTATCATAGGAGTGAAGTCTTGATAAGGCTGGGCACAGATTACTTCTGCTTTACACAATTTGTCAGATTCTTCCAGAATCAAAACTTATAAAGATTTATTTAGATTCTTCATTGAGTTATGATCAAAGATGTCATTTGATCTCAAGATAATTTATAGAAGAGAACTTGGAGATTAGACACATATGTTCCTCAATTCTTAAGCGCTGGTCTACATAAGACTGTCTGAAATTTACGTCAGCATAGTATTTTCAAATGAAAGATCACCCAATTTGTGTATTAATGCAGGTAATTTTCTCAGTTTGCTGCTTCTTCTGGTGTTATGGCAGCCTGTAGCAGCTTAATAAAGTCTTAATGCTAGACTTGCCATTGTTAATAGTATCATGTTTTATCCTGTTCTGTTGCACCAAAGTAACTAAATCTACTAATATCATGTTTACTTGAGAGAAAATAACCTTTTTGAAAATGTTTTGTTCTCTTGCTTGCAATATGCAAGTAAATGAAAAAAAAAAATCCAATTAGAATTTTGTTTGTGATCAATTGTATGAGTTACGCTTCTTTTTTTCACAGAAAGTAATACACCTTTTGCACTCCAAGGAGCCCTGCCAGGTAATTATCTGATTATTTTTTGCAATACTTCAGAATATGTGATCTGTCTCCTCCATTTGTATTTTAACATCTCGATATGAATGAAATGCAAACATTGTTCTCCTTTGACTATCTTAACCAATTTTTGCAGTCTGAGGATTTTGTATTGCTCCATGTGTATTAGCTGCTGGTTGCAATAACTGAATGATTTTCCCAGTTGCAAGGACCTTATACATTTCTAACAGAAGGATATATCAAGGCTTAGAGATACTTATTGGAAAAATATTTATCTACTTCTGAATATAATGAAGATGTTCCTTTAGAAACTACTGGCACATCTACTTCAAGAAGAAAATCTTGCTTCTTTTGTAGGGAAAGGAGCTGCATGTACTCCAACTAGTCTGAGCTATCCAAGCTGGGGACAAATGGAATAAGTAGGAATTCAGGCCAAATTCAGATAATTAAGTGTTCAGTCATTAATATTTGAGAATATCTTGATTGGTCTACAATAAGACCACCCTACATGGTATGATGATTCTGAGTGTAAACAGAAGATGCTTATGGTTTAGTTAAGGAAAAAATAATCCTTTTATATTACTCAGCTTCTGAGAATCAGAAGTTTAAAGCCTTTTAAGTCGAAGGCTCCATCTAATCTGTTATGTTTAAACATGTTTTCCAGCAATAGACATTGTCCTTTAATATCTGAAACGTTTTATTGTCTTTTGGTATGCATCAGTAATGCATTGCACAACATGGTAAAGCTATGTATAAGAAAATACATGGCTATAAGAAAATACAGAAAATTTCTGGCTTGAGATTTCATTCTCTGCATATCCTTGGAATATGTAGACTTCTATGGCTCCTGGGCTCTTCAGGAAGGAGATCTGATTTTTTGATATTTAGTCCGTCTATAGAATTTTAATAATTCACTTGTACAGAATGCCTCATTATTCCTGATAATATCTGCACACCTTTCTAGTTAAAGAATTTTCTTTTTGAAATGGAGCAGTCAGAGCTGTGCATAATATTCAAGATGTGTACTTACCAGCTACTGTTAACATCACGAAGTTGATTTCTGACTCAGCTCCTTTCTCAATGATTTTTCACACTGTGTTGTTTTTTTGACTGCTGGGGAAAACTGAGCTGACATTTTGAGAGATAAGCAACTGTGGCTTTGAATTCTCTTTTACAAGTGTTTATATATAATCTCGAGTCCATCACAGTCTATAGGTCCAGTGATTACTTAACGTGACTTTAAGGTTGACCCTTTTTAGTGAATTATAAGAATGCCACCCCCCCTCCTCCAAAATTTCTCATCACACCATCAAATGATGACTTACGTTGCACAGAAACAGACAATACCTTAATTTGGCATTTCTAAGCTAAACTAATCTTAAGTATTGTTTATGATTTTTCAAAGGTATAGAATATAAACTGCTGGTCATTACTGTTTCCAAGTTTCACAGTTCCATCTTTCATTCCCTGAATTATAGCACTGCAATAGAAATATCAAGTATTAAAAACTAATTTTTTGGTAATTAACAGAGAAGAAATATTAGGGTTTATTTTGCTATTATCAATTTTTGTTATTATCAACTAAGAAGTTAATTTTAATTTTATAATTTAGTACAGAAGCAGAGTGGTGTCTGAAATAACTGGCTTCTTTGATTTGTCAACAAGTAAGACAACAGACAATTTCAGGAAATGGAAATTAAAATGACCTGTATAGACTCATTGCACAATTAAAAAGGGTATTTATTCAAACTGTGCATACCTAAACATCTAGAAGTATTGAAGCATTATCCAATGCTAAGTAATATATATTTCCTTTTTAAAAAGGCAACTTGCAAGAACCCATGGGAGGAGGAATTTCTGTACTTTTGGAAATATCTTTTAACCAATTATTAATTCGGTTCAGGTGAATCTCATAACCTGAGAAGATGTTTTGGCCAAAGATGAAAAGCAGTCTTGACATACAAAATAGTATGCATGCAAGGTTTAACTGAGTTTAGACTGTCTTTCTCATTCCCTACTTTTAAATCAAAAGTGAGAGCTTGAATACTCAGGCAGAAAAGGAATATAAATGAAAAGCACAAGTCTGTGATATTGAAGCTGATTAACCTACCCAATAGGATTTCAAATAGAAGAACAATTGAAAAGCCAATTGTGTTGTGTTTTAAAGAAAATAAACAACTTTAGCTGCCTTGGAAGGAATAAAAAAAACATCAACCAGGCTCAGGGAATTTCTGAGCACAGAAACAAATCTCAGGGTTTTACAAGTAAATAAGTATTGCTGATGATACACAGCAGGATTGTGGACATTGCTCCCATCATACCATTCATAGAGGAATTTAGTAACGTGGAGGGAGATGAAAGTGAACAATTTCTCTTGAATGTTCTCAACAATAAAGATAAACAGAAAAAGAAAGCCCTGTGTTAAGTGGTAGAGGGATAAGGGCCTTAAGTTAAGAAACGTGAGGCATCCATTAGGAAATACTATTTTTCTTGTCTCTAACAGAAATTTCCTATTTGATAGAGTAGTAAAGGAACTGGAAGACTTAAATCGGTCAGAAAATTGAAGATTTGGGCCAGGGTAGTCACAGTTCCATAACTTCCATATGCCAAGTCTTTTGTTGCCAAACTTGAAAAGACCCAAGTAAAATCAGATATACAGATATTTAGCGATTCTGCATACCAATACAAAGTAAAAGACGGAGATATGTGTGGGTTCAAAGTAATATGTCGTGTTTGATATAACTGAATTGTGGCAGAAGTTTTCTTACAAGTAGTAAGTAATTACATCTGGCATACTATTGGGCTATGACAGAAAGAGGAAAGAGCATTTTTTTTAAATATACCATTACTTCACAAATGATTAAGGATCAAAGTACCAAAAAAATTAAATATCTAACTTTAAAACAGTAAGTACTATAGTCTTCTGAGAAATGCTAATGTATAAAGAAAGTCTGCTCCTTAAGAATTTATCCATTTTATATATTATAATTCTGTATATGCTATTCTACATGAGTTACTGTGGACAGTTGTTCGTAGAATGGTATTGTCAAATGGTATACTAGGTATGAAATTAATAATTTCTTACAGCAAGTCTTGCATTCAGCAAGGCCATTTTAGTAGTGAAATTTTTGGCAGGCATCAAAAAGTTAACTACTAATGTAAAATTTGCAATTGCTTAGTCCAAATTGATTAAGATCCTGATCCATATACTTGATATAAATGATGGTAATGTGTACACATTTATATATTTATAGACTGACCATTTAATTCTAGCTGTTTTAATAGGTTGTTATAAAATATGAATTTTACATATCTTATATCATAAAACAATGCTTAGATCAGCTGACCTTTAGTTAGGCTAAATAAGCTATGAGATTAGCAAATATTGAAGGTATAGAACAGATATTAACTTAGGCCTCCCAGGGGCCCAAAATTTAGCAGGAACAGTTTGAGTGCCAACTGGCAAACGAACTTAATATTTGCTTTGTTTAGAATGAAATAAGATTATCACATCTCACCATTTTATATAAATTAAGATGTATTACTAGGATTAAAAAAGAAGTTGCCAAAAACCTGACAGAATTCCTCTGTATTTCAGATTATACTTACAGCCAAGACTTACCTATGCAGATCTCAAAATTCTCCTTAAAAGATAATAAAACTTCTGATCCAGAAAATTTTTTTTCTATAAACCTCTTTAAAATTATCTTTATTGTTTATTTTTGCTCATCTACCATTCCTCCCTTATAATTTTTCTTTCTTTTTTTGTTTGTGCACATTTTGTATCACTGTACCAAATGACTCTGCCATGTTATGTCTATTTCTCTTTATTCTTTATTTCCTCACTGTGCTATGTGATGAAGTTCTTGAACAATACTCACTTCATCTGTTATTGTGAAAGACTTTCTCTTCATAATAAAATTACTTGAGATCAAGTGGTTTGATCAAAATGGGGTTCTGTAGGAATCTGATGTTAACGCACTAGTTAAGATTGTAATATGAGCATTTTTGATGTTTGTATATACATATATTTTATATATACGTATATATATTTTATATATACAGCAGATCTCTGTTGTGTGTATATATATGCTTTAAGAGACAAATGGTGTTGATATCAAAATAATTAAAATGAAAATTTTTTTAATAAAAATGTATAAAAATTCATGGATCTGTAAAACATTCACGGAACTTAAAATACACATCATCACTTGGGGAAACAGCTAAAAAAGCTAAGAATTTTAAATATGTTTTAAGAACAAGTGACATCACGAGTCACGTATATTCATTGCTAGGTACCGAAAACGTTTCAGAACTCTTTGATAAATATTTCTATGCAGCATCTGAATCAACACAGGGAGGTATAGACTCAATGTGATGCTGTAGCAAAGAAGTAAGAGACATCACGGCTAAAATTTACGAGCTCACCTGTCCATACAATGTATGCTGAAGAATCATGAAAGAGCATCTGAGAATTCTCTCAACCTCTAACGTGAGTTTTTAACAAAGTGTGGAAATCTAGAGAAATGCTAAAGAATAAGGCACAGGTGATGACTCTGGAGTTATATGCCATTTGGAATGTCACATTAGTCCCTCAAATATACTGACTGCCGTGTGTTTTAACTAGAGTAACAGATTTTTTACTTTTTCTACGTTTCATTTCAATTAACCATTGAAATACGTTGCCTGGAGACCCTATAGAAACCATCTTTGGAGGCTTCATGACCTGACTTGGCAAACTGATCTCAATTCAGCATCAAGCATAAGCTCAAACATTAAGCAGAAGGTTAGGCTCAGTGACTAGCTTGATGACTGCTTACCCTCTCTCTATACTTACTTGCTAATTCGTAGACTGAGTTAAGGCAGAGGACATTTATCAAGGTGCTCTTCTGGTAAGGAATGTTAGGTTTCGAGAAAACCTATGAAGTTTGAAATTAGACTCATGAAATTTGAAGGAAAGCACTTATTCACGATATTCAAAACCAACAACACAGCTAAAAGTGTGACACTGGTAAGGAAACCTAAATGTTTAATCTGTTTGCATGAATGCTTTGGTTCTGTAGAGAGTACATAAGTGAAACAGTAGATGGGTGCACGCAGTATGTCCCTCTTCCAGTGACAGCTCTAATTGCTGTGGATTTAAATCACTTCAAATCAGAGAGTTTTTCTGATCAATCTTTCAAAAGACGGGTTGTAGCTTTTCTTAATGCATATCAGTTTGGGGTCCCGCTCTCTTTTTCTCAATAGACTGCACCTCCAATACTTGGAAGAGCCAGAAATATCCCTTGAAATCTTCCTATCTCCAGGAAGATTTTAAACTTCCATCCCAGGTTTAGTTTAACACATTCATATCCAAGATGTCTTCTGGTCATTCATCTTTACTTATATGTCTCAAATGCCTCTTTGTGTCATCACCTACTTAATTGTCAAAATCTCCATCTGTGAGGCATGAAACTGTCTCCTCCAGCCCTATTGCTTTCGGTAGTTTGTTTTTCAAGCCAAAAATCTTTCTTTCGGAAGATTCTCTGAATCACTGTGGTCTTTAGCAGTCATATTTAATGCCATTAGCTTGATAGAATAAATGTACTTATATAGATGAGGCATACTGTCTCATTTTTACACCTTTATGTAAACAGTAGGTTTATTTGACTGAATTTCAGCATCTCTCTGAGTTACTGTACAGCAGGAAAACGTCTTTGATAGTTCCCTTGTGTGCATCAGGTTTTAAGTGTAAGAAACTTTCTTCTTGCAGATGCTGTTTTGTGTGCCTGTTCACAGATATCATTCACATTTGGGGAAGTGTCTTCAGAGGTCCATAACCATAATTTGTTTTGCTATTTGAATTGTTCATACAATGCAGTCTCTGATTTGCATGCAAAAGTCATATAGCAATATCTTTCTATATAGCAATGTCCCTTGTTATCATTACTGGACTGCTTTAGTTTGGAGCATGACAAATAGAATGAGTTTGCTCAGACTTGAGCCAATGGTTTGGTAAAAGACATTGTCTAAATCCCCATTAAGAAGAACAAGTGAACACCATAAGGAAGTGTAAGTGTTCAAGGCAGTGAGATAAATCTTCCACTTTTCCTCAGTAACAAAAATATATTTCCTACAACTCTCCATTAACTCAAGGAAGAGACTATACTGGCTTATTAATACACACTGGGAATTCATGAGGATGGCAGAGTTTTTTTCTTTTCAGAGTTAAAAATGTTTTCTTTAATTTCAATAGCACTTGCTATGTCAAATAATATATTTTAAAGATATGCATATTGTAAATCTTACATATTATATATTATTTATGCAGCTCTTATCATAAAAACTAGTTTGGTATGAATACATATCCACTTAAAATATCTTTAATTTCATCCCAAAACAGAGATATGTAATTTTAATTGCATTCATGTTGTCTTTGGTAGGATCAATAGCAGTCTTAATTTACTAACAGACTTCCCATGAATATTAAGTAACACAAATCAATACGAATTTGTAATTAATGGCTTGTTCTAGACAACTGTAACCATGGTTTTAATTTCTTGAAGTGCTTTTCAAGTTCATGAAGGAAAAGATGTTCTGTTCTGTTTATGTTGTGTTTATACAGAATACTACTTATAGGGGGAGGGCTACCAAAACCCATCCCCTAACAGAGATCTTGTATTTTTACATGCTTAAGGATATGAGGAAGAATTAGTTAAACAGAAATGTAGCCCTCCTTTTCCTCCATCAATGGGAGATAATTCACATAAATAATAGAAAATGACAGAGAGATTTCATATAGTTCAAGAATTTTGTTTGCAAGAAATAATCTTCTGCAGGAAACTATTGTATGGTTGGTCCATATAAAGAAGGAGATAAAGGTAGTGTTTATCATATTTGCTTAGTTTCCATCTCAATAGAAGTTAGTATTGAATCTTGCCTCAAACTAAGATCTTTTCAGGAAAGGAGTCATTACACAGATTCCAATCAGTCATTTCATTGTAAATCTGGATTGCCTCTATTGAACTCACCAGTGTAACTGTGGAATTACTGCAGTGTAATTTGGCATATGCCGTATAACAAGATAAAAACCCCAGTGGCATGATACAGAAATATATATATGCACATAAAAATCATAATTCTTTCTACAATGCATTTAGCAAGTTGGTGTAAAGTCCTTTGTAAAGAAGTGTGCCAGAGAAACAGGTTAAATGATATGCGCAGTGTTGCAAGCTACAACTGCAGGAGCTGATTTTTCTGCAGCTGGTCTTGATATCTGCTCACTGCCCAGCAGGCAGAAGTATAGACAGTCTGAGAATTAATTCAGGGACTGCAGGATATAATGAAAAAAGTTCTTGTGTGCAAACATTCTGTAAATAATTTTTAAATGGTTTAATCAGGTAAAATATCCCCAAAGCTGCTCTTTAATTTTTTCATAAATCTATTTCTGAGCTTGAAATATTTGTTTTTGCCAACACTGAAGCTGAAAAATACAGTGATAAACTCCAAAGATTTCATAGATTGCATTTCTCATTCAAGAAATGAACATTTCCTCATTGATTCTTGTGTTTTTATAGTCAAAATATATATAGTTGTGTGAGAGGATATAAATATTTTTCACATGATACAGCATGACTACAATTCACAGGAGAGGTAAAATTGCAGGTGATTTATACAGCTTACCCTTGGACTGTACTTCTATAAAGTTTTCACATCACATCTTATCTGGTTTTCTATTAGTATATGAACATGATGACTCAAAAAATTGTATTTTTATAAGAGTTTCTCTAAGTAAAAAGGTCTGTTAACACATGTTAAAACATGCTCTAGTTCCTGTTAATCATGTTTGTAAGCAAAATAAAGCTATATGCAAAGCAACCTTAATTCAGAGCCTGAGGTAGACCTTGCATATTTAAAAATGACACCCAAGAAATAGAATGGTTTTTGTAAATATAATTTATTTTAGAAAACAGTTTTCATGTTTGAGAGAGGTCACAGACAAGTCAGACAAAGAGATTCCCTTTTCTATTCAATTTGCCAAGGCAGTATTTCCTGCTAGCTTTGGGAATCCTACCTTGAAATTAAGAGAGAAAAGATACCATAAATGTATGTACATGAACATTCCGGGGAAAAAATGCACAACTGACGTTAACTCTAACTACAGTGATATAAAGCTTTTTACTAATTCTCTAACTATAAAAACAGATGAACTTCACTAGACAAACTAAAGTCACTCTACCAAAAATAAATAAATTCTAGAACACTTACAAACCATTAAATATTAAACCCCATTCTCATAGTCTTGAAATCTGCTGTTCATTACCTCCTGCCCCTGTGCCAAACGCACAAATATGCACAAGGTTTACTGGCCAGTATCCAGTATCCCAAACAACTATCCACTTGTTAAATTGTATGTGGCATTTTGAAACTGAAAGTCTTGTCTCTCTGGTCTGCTTCTAGGAATCTGTCCAATAAAATATGTATTCAATAAGAAAATATTGTATATTGTGTTCTAAACATGGTTCTTTTCAGAACAGGGGAAAGTATAAATGAAAGAAATGAAAAATATGCTGCTGTGTTGCACATAAAGTTGGTGGTACATTCTAATTGAGGGAGAAATAAGCAGCACCTTATTTCATGATCTTCGTTTAACAGGAAAGGTATCTATTCACTCAATTTACAGTGCATTTCTCCATTCTCTTTTGCGCACATACACTCTCCTATTTTCATCAAATACTTTATATAAGTATTTAAGGATAAAATCTATTTTTATTACGGAGCTATAGGGGCTTGCCTATAGCTAACATTTGATTCAGTATACTGTTTGACAGAAATCAATGGAACCAGCTCATTCAGTTTAAAGTGGTTTGCTCTTTTACGAAAAAAAAAATCTATATACTCAGATTTATGATACCTCAACTGATTTTTCAGTTTCCTCCTATTTGAAATTATTGGAATTTTGACAGCAAGAGACAGATTTTATAATTTTAAAACAGTTGTGTTTTTATTGCTTTCTTTTGTTTGATGTACCCCAGGAATAATGAAGATTTTTGTGCTCTGCTTAACAGATAAACCATTACGAATAAATTACATTTCAAATTTTCATCATCCTTTAAACCAAAATATGATGTTTTCAATAAATGTAATAAATCAAGAGTAACTGGTTTGCTCAAGTGCTTGACTCTGATCATCATGATGGCCTGGAAAAAAACCAAGCTAATGAGAGAGACAAAAGCCTTCACTCCAGTCACTGACAGATGTTTGAAAAGATTGCATCTGAACTTTGTGATTCATGCTGCTTTTTCCTTAAAAAGCCTAAGCTTTGTTAGACTATCTGCAGGAAAATAGACGGATCTTTAAATGCATTACATGCATAGCAAGGCTGTGGAAAAACCTTGCATCTCCCAAAGTTAAATGCAATGCAACTGATGTATCATTAGAGATAGAAAGTTGGAAGTTAAATTAGTTATTGAACTACCTGCAGACTGATACTGCAGATAGTGTTGTCCTTGGAAACACTGTCAAGACAAGAAGGCTGGGTTTGTTGAGGCTGGCTTTGATTCCTTGTTTTGTGTAATTACATTCTTGATATATTTTTTTTTCCTTTTTTTTTTCTTGAATGGCATGCTATACAAACAACATAGAGGATAACATGGAACCAGTCTAAAAATTGCTCCAGTTTCGTCCTTTTATCCTAAGACAAAAGAGATGTGGCTTATCCATGTTTCACTCATAACACTGAGAAGACCTTTCATATGGGTAATAACATAGTGAATAGTTAATTTACTGCAAACTTACTGCCTAACTTGCCACTTCATAATTGCTCAAGTTAGTAAGCTTGGGATGATATTGAAACTGGTAAGAGAGTGTGGTTTAATAATGCATTCTGGATTAGTTGTTGACCATGTTTCCTGTGACAGATTCAATGGCTTGGTTGCAAACACTCTTAATAATGCATTCCAACACAGTTATCACCCATGTTCTCTGTCACAGACACAATAGCTTAATTACAGTCACTTTTTAAAGCAACATTTTTTCTACATATTGCAGTTTGTGTACAGTGAAAAGAGGCTTGTGCCCTACAGTGCATCTCCAGATAAAGAAAGCCCACTGAACTGCAGAAGTTCATGAATAATACAGAAGTTATTACTGTGCCTTTTTTTACTCTTTTATATGAGTAGCTTATGGATTTTCTTCCACCTCTTTAAAAGATACTGATAAACGTAAGTTTTCTTAACATACAGAAACAAGACAGACACCTTTCTGAAAATGCTGTGTCATTATGTGCTCTTTCCTTCTGAAAACAATCTTTAATTATAGTGAACGATACTTGGGAGATAGCTTTATTACCATGTGCAAGCTGATGTATTTCAAATAGATTCTTTTCTGACAAAACAAACATATTTCAAAATCTTTCACCAAATGAAAGACTGTGTCTGAAAATTAACTCATATAGATTTCTGAGAAATCCCAGAACTGTCACAAATTACTACCATGACCACTGGGATATAGTGAAATGAAGTGAAGTGAAGTGAAGTGAAGTGAGTCTCTGGCTTCAAACAAAATTCTAACTTTTTTCATGTAAGTTTTCATGGAAATGGCTAGCTCTGAAAAAAACAAAACTTTGACTTTGACGAGTTTGATTGTTTAATACTCTTTTAATCTATATAACTCTCAGGACAAGTGCAAATGGTTCAGACTGGTTGAAAAACTGAGCATGCAAACTAAATATCAAGTATAAAGCATAAAGGTTTTACTAGTGACCAGTGGAGCATAAGATCATGAATTTCTGCAAACATATGTGCTTGTGAAGAAACACAACATCATGAAGCTCTCTCTTCATCTTCTTTCTTTAAAGGAGAATCTGTGGGAAGGCAGGTAAGAGTGTTCCACTTTTCTGTGCCTTTCTGTACTCTGGTAACTGCAGTCTGCCATAACACCAGAAGTAAGATTCTAGTGAAAGAATGTGAATGTAGTTAGCTGCCATTCAGAGATAAACATGTTCATTTTAAGTGGCATTATTATAAAAAATAGTCCAGCTATATGGCAGACTGAAGCTCAACACTCACATTTTCTTTGTTCTTAGCAGGACTTTTACTATCTAAGCTATCGTTGAAACTCCAAACACCTACATGTAGAGTATTATATTCTGGACATAACTATAACAAACAATGAACTTGGACAAATTTACATATCAGCCAAGTCAAAGATCAAATACAGAGTTTGGAGAACTGTGAAATCTTCTGAGTGGTAGTAAGGAATATTAGTGTATAGATGTTATTTTCTTAAAAAAACCCACTATTGTATAAGCTGCTTTTAAAAATTGTTCAGTTTTGCTGTCAGTAATTTACTGAACAAGTAAGATTAAGCACACAGTAGGATTTTTATAGCTTCTTTTGAGGATATAGTTTGTGTTTGTGAGTGTGTGATGAAAGGGACAAACTAAAAATGCTAATATTGCAACTATAATTCATATATTCTTTTTCATCTGCCTCATTAAGTTTATAATTAAAGGTTTTTCAATTCCAATTCCAGTATGGAGTATATATTTTTTAATGATAAATTAATCAATTTAGGAAAAATATGTAAAATGAGATTTATCTTTTTAAAAATGATGTTATTTCAGTAATTTCTTCCCCCCTGAAATATTGTAAAACCTCATGGATGCTCAATGTTGTATACGAAACTGTTGTTTTCTGACATGTTTTGTATTAGTAATCTAGACTACAGCATTAAATAATTACATTAGCTTACTTTATTTTCTATATGTGGTGTAAAGTATGATTAATAAAAACCCAAGAGTGACATATCTTTGCTTGGGTGGTGTTCTCTTTTTCCTTATTGAGCTTTTTTCCTTTGGCATCTTCTTTTCCCTGATAAAATAATATCCAGTTTAATGAATGCTTTCTCTCTCAGCTAAAAAATCTGCATTTTTGGGCCTGATCCAGAAAGAAGTGAAATCAATGAAAATCTTTCCATTTGTGTCAGGGGGCTTTGAGTCAAGCTTTTAGCTAAGCAGATGTTTGGTGCTTCTAATCAGTATAAGTCACTCTTTCGGATGATATGCATTTTTCTGTACTATACAGCTACTCTGTGTACATTCTGAATTTAATACCAACATGTCTCTTTACAGGTGACATCCTGTTTCATCATGTGTACTCGATCTGAATATAGCTTGTAATAAGGATAGTTGTTAAATATGATAACTATTTGACTATACTAAAAACCAAAGTTGTCACACCAGAAATGCTAAATAATACCGTTTCCAGGAAGCAACTAAGACTGGTGACATTGCCATCTATTCCTGTAAAAAGCCATGATGAAAATGAAATATCTCAAATACAAGTTCAGAAGATTTATGTCAAATGCAGCCTTTAAAATACTGTCAGGATAAATTGAAAATATAATGTCATTTGCAGCCAACTGCACATAGTTCAACCATTAGAAACCCAGTTGAGGTTATAAATAACTATTTTTACATAAAGCCAATACTATATGTGAAACAGCAATTTAGGTTTTCGCCCATCAAAACTGGCCCTTACATGCAGTACACCAGGCAGAGATTTTAAAATGCAACACTAATACACTTGAAGGTGTAACAATACCTCCATTCTTGAAAATATGTTGTAGCAGAAGAACTTGTTATTGTGTTGCTAATGACATTTGTTCTCAAAATGGTGTCCTGTCCTGAATGACCCTAAATCAGACAAACTATTGGTTTAATACCCCATGGAGTAATAAGTACATTGGCTAACACAAAGGTTTTGCCACATTAACATAGTGCTAATCTCCAGAAATAGGGGGAATAGTTGAGTCCCAAGTTATAGATATGGTCTCATTCTGATGTAGGTCTGGTGAGACTGTTTTGCTTCCCTTCTGTTCTTGCGTGTGATATGCTTTTCTCTTCCCATGTGCCATTTCTTTAATATCCTCTCCAAATTTTTGGCAGAGAATTGCATAAATCTTAGAAAATGTAGTGTCTATAATGCAAGTGTGGGACCTTTTTTAAATCAGAATACTTCAGACACTATATACTGTGCTAAGTAGTACTATATCTGGTACCCACTGAAATAAAATATTGCAGTATCCTTAAACAATGTTTGTAACTAAGATGGCATTGTTCCATCAAGCACATTATGGTCTGGGAAATAAACTTTTCCTTTAACTATTTAATAAAGTTCAATAGTAATTAAAAAAAAAAGAATGACTAATACAATTTTAATTTATAAGGGTACTTCTGAAATTCTGAAAGACTCTGCAGAAACTATGTTTATTTTTTAACCTCTTCAATGGGAAATAAGATCATCTAATTCAGCTGATTTAAGAGTGACTGTTTTGTCATTTGACAAAGTCGGTGAATGCTAGTAAAATGACTGACTAAGATAATCCTGTAGAAGACTGTTAGAATGTCAGTTTGGCTTACAGCTATAATCAGTGTCCCTTCTCTATCATATATCTTGGATCGCACACAGGATAGCTGAGGCTGAAGGCATCTCTAGAGATATTCTCATCCAACTCTATGCTCAGAGCAGGGTCAGACAGGGCAGGTTCCTCAAGGCTGTGTCCAGTCAAATTTTGACTATCAGCAAGGATGGAGTCTCCAGAATTCTGGGCAGCCTGTTTCCAGTGATAGCTCATATTAAAAAAGTGTTTTCTCATACTCAGACAAAATTTCCTCTGTTTCAGTTTGTGCCCATTGCCTCTCGTCCTGTTACTGAGCACTGATAAGAAGAGCCTGGCTCTGCCTTCCTTACTCCCCCAGTGGGGTATTAATATGCATGGATAATGTTTTCTTGAGCCTTCTCTTCTAGGTGCTGAGCAGTCCCAGCTCCCTCAGCCTCTCTCTACATGCCAGATGCTTCAGCCCCTTAGTCATCAACAGACTACAGGGCTGGTTCGCATGATAATTCTACATAGTATCACCATAAACATTGGCACACAAATGAGAAAGGGTCAGTCAGTGAAGCAATATTTCAGCAACGCCAGAACCAGTCCTGGCTAGACAGAAGTATCACTTTATGTATGTCTGTTGTTCAAAAATAGCATATTTCCAGACCCATATTTATTCCTGTATGACCTACTTTCAGCAGCAGCTCTTATTTCAGTAGCAGAAGACTGGGAGCTGTGAGTAGCTCATACTGCAACTTAGTTAAGTGCCAGCTTCTCATAATCACACAGAACACAAGCAGCAAAATCAAATGTGCTTGTTGTAAAATTCTAGTGTATTCATCTCAACACCCATTTTTTCTGCTTGGTTATTGCTAAGGCTTAGGCCCTTCTGAGTCACTAGGAAAACTGAACCTGATAGGCACAATTATTGAAATATCTCCTAAAAAAAAAAAGGAAACAGAGGAGCAAAAAACTATGGTCATGAAAACATTGAAAATAATGGAATTTTCAAGAACTGCAGCCTGTGTAACACAGATTGGGAAGCACTCACAATAACAAATTTGGTTTTTGTTAGATGAATAAGAATGACTGGCAGCTGGCATTTGATGGCAGCTTTCAAACTCAACTTTGCAAGGGTTTTTTGGTTTTGATTTTCTGTTCTGTTTCTTTTTTTTTATAACAAGGTAAAAGAACTTAGGGCAGATGGGAACCCACTAGAAACTGGGTAAATGGTTTCTCAGAGTATTCTTCCATCTGTTTCTATTTTCTTCTACACATTGACTTAGTTCACTCTCTTTAAAGAGTAGCCAAACAAGAAGGAACATTTTTTTGGATCTGTTCTTAGAAGGAGACTTTTATTTTCCCTTTGGTCCAAATCCAAAATCTGCAGATCCTTTCCTCAACAGCTGCAAGAAATGATATATTTTTTTATTTCATAATATTTTATGAAATATTTTTTCTTTCCTAGATTGATAAAATATATACTGAGAAAAATATCGATCATGTGCTGACACCTATTTTACTTACATATGATGCATGGAGGACATTTGTCCTACAAACTTTTCCTTTGAACTTCTGTTTTCATGCCGTGTATATGCATATTACCACTGAATATATTTCTAATATTAATTAAAACTTGCTAAAAAGCCTAAAGAACTTACCATTCCACTTTGGTATGGATTATAGCAAAATGTAGCAGCACACTATATCTTACATATACAGAGTCTAGTTGCTCAACATTTTTCTAATAGTAGTAAAGACAGTAACTATTTAAATGGCTTAAAAATACAATCTTCTTGTATTTAATGGAAATTTCCAAAATAAAACAAAAAAAAATTCCATTAAAGAATCAGAAAAATAAGTAACTTTCCAATTCCCTACTGCTGTGACTTCATGGTGCATATATGTATATGGTATCATGTCTCTAGAAATAAAAGGCAGGATAAGTGTCTGAAATTTCAGCATACTCTCTAAACTGTTAGAAGCATGAGAGACATTACTTTTTGTCTGTAAAAATACATCATCTGTCAGTGTGTGGTTATATAGTCCATTTTACTCATTCATTATGTAAATATTTAAATGTATAGTGTTCTTCAATACAGAGGAATCAGCACCTGTATTTTATGAGGGGATAGTTATTGAACACTAGAATTGTAATGCTATAACCTACATTTGAGGAATGTTTAGCTACATATAGCCTTATTGAATTATTCTTTGTATAGTTAGTGTTATGGTAGGCTGGAAAAAACATAACTGTGACTATTCAATCGATTTTTTTTTTAAATGAACAAAATATTAGGAACTGGTGTATTGGTTTTGAGAGGCAAGGTTTTGGTGGTGGGGTGAGGGGTATAGCAGTGGGTTTCTGCCAGAAGCTTCCTCCATGTCCAACAGCTGGCTCCAAGATGGACCAACAACTGGCCAAGGCCTAGCCAGTGATGGTGGTAGTGCCTCTTGGGTAACAGATTTGAGAAAGGGGAAAAAAAACTGTTGCACACCAGCACCTGGAGAGAGAATTGAGAATATGTGAGACTTTCAGCCCTGCAGACACCAAGGTCAGTAAGGAAGGAAGGGAAGGAGGTGTTCCAGTTTCCAAAACAGATTCCACTGCAGCCTGTGGTGAAGATCATGGTGAGCCAGGATGTCTCCCAGCAGCCTGTGGAGGTCTGTGGTAGAGCATATATCTACATGCAACCCCTGGAGATCCTGGAGCAGCGGGATGTCGGAACGAGTCTGGGACCTTTCTGGAATGCCCGTGCTGGAGCAGGCTCCTAGCACAACCTGTGGACTCATAGATAGAGGACCTAATGTTGGAGCAGGCAGCAGGTTTGCTGCCAGGACTTGAGACCCCACAAGGGACCTGTGGGACTGAAGAAGTCTATTCCTGAAGGATTGCACCACATGGAAGAGATCTATGCTGCAGCAGCTCATGAAGAATTACAGCCCATGGGGAGCACCCTAGTTGGAAAAGTTCATGGAGATCTGTGTCCAGTGGGAGGAACACCATGCTGGAGATGGAGAAGAGTGTAAGGAGTCTTTCCACTGAGGAGAAAGAAGCAGCAGAGACAATACATGATGACCTGACCACAGCCCACCTTTCCTGTCCCCCTGTGCCACTGAGTGGGGAGGAGGTTAAGAGAATCGGAAGCAAAGTCAAGCCAGGGTAAAAAGGGAGGGGTGATGGAAGGTAATTTAAGATTTGGTTTTATTTCTCATTATCATGGAACAATCATCATCCTTAGCCAAAATTTGCCTTTTGTTGGGCTACATAGAATGCAACATTTAGTCTTTGTGCCTTAGTTGTGGCCAGTGACATAAATTTACATAAAGCATGAGAGTTATACTATGACTTGTCATGGGTTTGCTTAGGGGACAATTTTTTACCACACCCCCCACAAATTATTCTAAGATGAGAGAAGTTTATGCAGACAAAGAGATCTGATTGGGGAGAAAATAATATTAGGATT
>JAWMRA010000001.1:94010054-94100255 GCA_035584735.1 Pseudotriccus pelzelni | reverse complement strand
CCGCGCACACTGTGTCTCACCTAAAAAATCCAATGCGCAGGCTTGAAGGTGTAAAGACCTTCCCCGGTTCTTCGTTCACGAAGACTGGCCATTATTATTATCTCCTTGGGGGATGACTTCACAAACTCTCAGTGCAACCTTCAGCAGTGTTCAGTCACCATCACAGTAAAAAAGTGTTCCCTGATGTTCTGAGGGAACCTCTGGTGGGTGTCCATTGCCTCTGGCTCCATCCTTCTTGCACCTTCCCTTCAGATATTTATATACACTGATGAGATCCTGCCTGAGATTTCTTTAGTCCAGGCTGAACCATCACAGGTCTCTCAGTCTTTCTTCGTGGGAGAGATGCTCCAATCCCTTAATCACATTTGGGCCCTCTTTTTGGATTGTTTCCAGAATGTCTGTTTCTCTTGCACTGTGGAGTTCAGCACTGGACACAGCACTCCAGGTTTGGCATCACCAGTGCAGACCAGAGGGGCAGGATAATCATTCTCCACCTGCTGTTAATACATTGTCTAATGCAGCCCAAGATACCATTCTCCTTCTTCCCAGAAGGAGCACATGTTCAACTTGCATCCACCAGGACCCCCCAGGACACTTTCTGTCAAACTGCTTTCCAGCTGGGTGTCCCCCATCAGTGGTGCTCAGGTTGTTCTTCCCCAGGTGTAGGACTTTGCACTTGCTCTTGTTGACCTTCATGAGGTTCATAACAGACCATTTCTCTTCCTGAAGGAGAGAGAACCCAGTGACTGCTGCAGAAATGTCTGCCTCCCCCGGCTGCCTGTGCTATTACAGAGATACCTCAGAATAACCTGCTGCAGAGGTAGGATAGTTGAATTGTTGCAGCACCCTCTGCAGGCTGATTAGTTCTGATTAGAAATAGGTACTCACCTTTGCTGCACGTTGTGCCTAATGTGGCCATCCTGCTTCACAGTGCACTGTGTAGATATACATGATTTCTCAGTGCTGGGTTGTATTCCTGCACAGGAATTCTGTCACTGTGGAATGATATCATATGCAGGCTGCTTATAAGATTATCACCTTCCTCCTATGTTCATTCAGCTTTTCTTCAGCTTTCTAACAATCATTCAGAATAACTAGTTAGTAATTGTAGGGAGCAGTTCAATTTATTTTTTTTTAACAGAAGGAACAAATTATTGTCTTTTTTATGTGGCTTTTTTTTCATTTGTTTGTGTATTTTGTACTTAAAAATTATTACCAAAAAGATTACTAAAAATGCATGCAAGGTTATGAAAATAAGCAGTTATTTAGGTTACAGACTTGCAACAATTGGTTAGAATAGAGAAAACTGATTCCTAACGGTTGACAAAGGTTTCTGAAGGATTTGGTTCCTCATTTGTATATGTAGTTTTATCTGGTAAACACAAGTATCTAATTATAAAAATAAGCATCAGAAAAACTGTAGAGTCATTCTAAAATGTTTCCTTTTATTGTTATTTCCACACTAACAAGAAAAATTTTGCTTGTATACCATCCTCACTTAGATTGACCAATATATATCATAGTTTTGTTTACATGACTTAGATAACAGTTCTTGTTCAATCTTCATGTTTCCTGTCTAAACTCAGTTCTTTATTGAGAACAGCAATGATTTCAATGGGGCTTATAATTATGGACAGATTTAACACTAAACACAAACATGTGCAGGCCTGTAACATCAGTCACTTTTTTAAAAGACGTTTATTTATTTAAGCAAAATAGGGAATTTATGACTTTTTTTTTTAATTCCAAATTTCTGACTTAATTTTAAAAGATTTTTTAAATTGGTGATGTTTGATAGACAAAATCTTCCATAGAAACAGGCCCCACTAAGAAGTGTGCATTTAAAGTTTATTTTTTGTTAATCTGGAAAAAAAAACAACAAACAAAACAGAGAGTTGATTTACTTGTTCGAATCTTCAAAAGTATGCAAACAGTAAAGATTCTGAATACCTTTCTAGACACTGTCAAATGGAATAGTTTTGCTTCAGTATTCCTCCTAAAAGCCTGCAAAGACAACCAGCAAAAATGTTTCTCTCCTTCACAGCATACGAGTTGTTTAGGTGAGAGTGTTCAGGTAAAAGTACTTCTTGGATATAGAGTAACCCTACTTCAAGCTTGAATGGTTTTTACATTCTTAATGTATTATAACTCTCTGTCCTTCTCTTACAGCCTCTATCACAAGCTGACTTTTTTTCCATCCTCTTGCTACTCAGGTAAGAGAGGGAAAGATTGTTTAATAAAATATAAAGAAAAAAATCTAACAAAATTGTGAAGACAGATATTAATGGTGTCGTAGCCCATTTTTCATGTAAGGACTGTAACATGCTCTTCCCTTACATGGTCAAATGCTCCTTCTCAAGTAATTTATTCTCTCTTAAAACCTTAAACCTCTTGGGTGTGATATGTTTCACCCTTTTTTCACATAGAAGAGTGAGTGCTTCTAAAAAAGTAAACAGTGGCTGTAGTGAGAAATAGCTGATAATTTTTCTCTTCTTTGTATTAGAACTCTGTGTTTTTGAGTGCTCAACATCAGAGATGACTCTTTTAAACTCTTCCTTAGAGAAAGGTGATGAGATAGGCAATGTCTTCAGACAGTGTCTACAAAACAGAGAGGAGGGTAGCCATTACCACACACAAAGACAAATCTTAGGCCTACTAAATTTTAGATGCTTTTTAAAGATAATTGAGAAGTCATAGATATGAAATATCAGCACTAAATTGTTTAACTATGCTGCTGGTAAAAATGTTGTCCAGCTAAAGTACACTATTTTTTCTGTTCTAGGCAAACAGAAGATCCATCTTTTTATTCAGGCACCAGCTTTCAAAGTGAAATTTTGGAACCCATTAGTTACAAGACATTGTACATCCTCCAAGGTATCAGCCTGAATATAAGATCACTAAATCAGTAACTTACTTTTATTTATTTATTTCATTTAATTAACGTTCATCCAGAGAAAAAAAGTAATTTTTAGTGGCAAAGTTAATCTTCCATTGGACCAAATGAAATAGTTATATCTTTATGAAAGGTATAACTATCTATAACTATCTTTATGAGAGTTAAGATTATGAGAAAAGCTACAAACTGGATCAAGGAGTCTTTGAAGGAATAATTGATAATACATTCCTCTGATGGATTATATCTTCTATGGTAACACCATTTGTAAAAATGTAGTCCAGGTTTGTCTATAATCTCCAGCTGATATACAATGGTCTGGTGATGCAAAGTAATTATAAACCTGCACAGAAAAGAAAAAAAAGTCAGCACTAGCTACATTTTGACACTTTCAGCCATTGCAAATAGTTTCCTACTCCAAGAGGGGTTTCACTTAATTGAACAGACCTCATACTAGTAATCCATGTCTACTTTCTTCTGGCATGCCTCTTGTGCAAAGTGCTTCCTAGTCAAAGTGACAGCAGATTTGCACAGGTGGAAACAGCTGCACAAGAGAATCAAGTCCTTAATAGACATGTGAAAATCAAAATGTCCAACACATATCATAGGGATTGATTTTACTGCTCTGGATTTTGGCTCAATTTTAACAAAGATCAGCAAAACTGAATAAATTGTATCTAAATATAGTTTGAAGACTATTCTGTTTAAGAATTTTCTGTTACAAAGTTTAGAAACCAGTCTTGTGTATATTATATAATTGGGTGACATTTCTATTTGTATTCTCTAAGTAATATGATTCAGGCTACAGACTGGCAAATGTTCAAAAAACTAAGGAAAGCAGATAACTAAAGTTACCAGAAAACCTTAATTCAAATACAGCACTGCTTGTTAGAAAATTTCTCACAAACTTCTCCTGGTAAGAGAACCTTAAAAAATTACTGTAAGCAGAACTTACTATTTCTATCTACTTAATGTGTAAGTTTGATGTGACATTAATGTTTTAATAGCTTTTTTCCCTATTTCTTACTTTATATAATTTATTAATAATATACTGCAAGTTTTACAAAACCAAATGCATCAAAGAGAAGGAACAGAGGAGTCTGGCACAGCATCTCAGGGGAATCTGGAATCAAACTCTGGTGGGGCATTTCAAGACTCCCACATTCCCCTCTAGGAAGAAGCTTTCTAAAGCAGTAGATTCAAATGCAGTATATTTTCTTTTAAAGACATAGTACTACAATATTTATTTTAACAGAATTTCCTGTATTTCCAACCCTGGCAACCCTAACAAGATATGCTGTAAATAGCTGTGTTGTGCCAACACTCTTATAAGGAAATCTTGTTTCTTGTTCAATATGAACAACTTGGTTAACATTATTTTCTCTCATTTAGTTTCTGGAATACAACATGGCAGTGTGATGGAGACATTTGAAAGTCATGATTAAGAGTATCATTCATGATTCTCTCAGAAATGCTTCAGATTATTGCCAAACACAAAAGAATGATGCCATGGAGAAGATGAAGGGTATTTTAATTCTTCATTCCATAGCAATGAAATAACTGTGAAGCCCTGGAAAGAGCACAGACACATCTTTTAACAGTAATGTGTAAAAACCGTATATTTAAGTTTGCTAATATTGACATTTCAAAGTCAAACTTCTTTTGAGTAGGGAGAGATCTTGCAAAACACAAACTTATGAATGAAACTAAAAGTTTGAATTGAAAGCCTAAGAATAAATTTTTACATAAGGGTACTGAAAACACTCAAATATTTCCAATAATAGTGAGGAATTTTGTGTTGGTTTTCTGAGTATTTTATGTATTGACATCACATCTGATATTCTTACTGAATTATCAAATATATTATCTTCATTCTATTTCAAGATTATCTGCAGTTTTACCATGTTAAAGGATATTTTTATGAGTTTCATGAAACTTGCTGAAGCATTGCAAATTCCCTCAAAATGAAACAAGAAGTCTTGGAATAGCTAAATGGTGTATCTAGTTCCATCTTTTATCAGCTGAGATAAGTACTACCATTCACATTACATCTTGGCATTCATTTTTCTGACATTTTCATCAAACATCATATAAAAATTACTTCTCCGGTCAGTGGAGATTAACAATTGAGGTGTAAATCGAAACATGACAAATCGTTTGAGTGGGGCCTCTCTCTCCAGTGCCTATAGAGGGAGCCTGGCTGCCACATTCTTAAAATTCTGTAATTAGGTGAGCTGAAGTCCCATCCTTCACATAATATCTATATGATATATGACAGCGATTCATTCCAGTTAAGCAAGTAACTTCAAATCTCTGCATCCCATATTGTATGTGATATGCAACATAAAAATAAGGAACATTTTCTAACACTGATTATTATTAGGAAAACAACAATAAAAATATGTATATAAGATTGTTGTAAGGTAATGTTAAATGGCCATGAGTTGAGCATTTTACATATGCTTAACTTTGTATTTGTCATTAGCTGTTGATTAATGTAACATAATAAGGCAATAAGAAAATTGTAGAATAACAAAGTTTGGGGGCACCTTCCATGGTCCATTACGCTAGAAAGTTGGCTTTTTTCCAGACAACCGAAAAAATTATTTTTTGTGTATAGCAATAACAAGGACATAAGTAATATCAACATGGTTTGTCAAGAAGTTATGCCAAGTTAATTTAATTTGCTTTCATGATAAGGCTACAATTGTTTAGAGAAGTAATAATTGCCACGTATTTTGAATTTCAGACCTATTCTGTTTTAAGCCTTGTAAGCAAGTGAGAGAAACAGAGGAGAGTTGCTAATTACTTGTATAAAACTGAAAGGATGTATTGACTGATGCTACTCAGGGTTCTGTCTTGGATCTCATTTTCCCAGCTTTATCTCTGACTTGCTTTCTGTTGTACTAAATTTCTATGTAAAGGCAGATCAGGAAAGACAGTAGGAATGCTGGAGGATAGGACTGAAATCAAAGAGATCATGACAGATGTAAGAAAAACTCTAGAAATGAAGATTAATAAGCAATTCAGTCAAAATATATGCAAAATTCCACCCTTTTGTTCATGGTAAATGCAGATGGACATCACCTATAGAACATTTAAACAGCTGAGGGAAAGTTGATGTCACTGGTATTAGGTAGCCTAAAGAAGAAAAGCTTGAAGGTAAATGAAGCTGGTGAAGGGTCTGGAAAAAATGTCTTATGAGGAATGGTTGAGGGAACTGGGGTTGTTTAACCTGAAGAGGAGGAGGTTCAAGGGGAACATCATTGCCCTCTACAAGTACCTGGTGGTAGCAAGGCTGGGGTGGGGGGAGTGGGCAGTCTTTTCTGCCATGCCTTAAGTGAAAGGGTGAGAGGAAATGGCTTTAAGTTGCACCAGGAGAGGTTCAGATGGGTGGGGGAGTTGGAGGAAAAGGGAGAGATAAGATCTTCTCCTAATTTTTTTCCTAAGCTTATGATACCATTATTCTTTACTTTGGAAGTCAAACTTTGTCAGTCATATTTCTTACTTGTTGATTATTTTCAGAATGGAGTTGTGCATCTTGTCAAAATATAATTTAACTGTTGAAAAAAGTCCAAATTTTGAACTATGCTAATGAGGTGATCTGTCTGCCCGTTTATGTTTTGTGTTGGTTGAACCTGGATTGTTAAGACCAGGGAAGATACACATTTTGTAGCTCTGCATACTACTATTTATCTGGACAGTTACGTTTTCCTCACACTATTTCGGAATATAGGACTGCCTTTTGAATGTTACTCTTGGATGAAAGGAGTCTCTTTTTGGTTATGATGTAGAACAGATTATTTCTAAATTGAACATAAAGACAGTTTAAAATGGAAAAGCAAGGAAAACTATTTCCTTTTTTGGACTTAATTCTGCCCATAATTACGTTGGTAGTGATTTAATGTGGACTTTGATAACAGTACAATCAGACCTATTATTTGTTATTTCTGAAGAAAAGTTAATAGGGGCAATGTGCATTTGAAAACAACTGATGCTATGTCAATAGCATCATCAACGAATGCAAAATTAAATCTGTAGTCTCAAACTTAGCACAAGGTTGGCTCTTGGAAGCACATGCAGTGCTTCTACTTGTTTAAAAGAAATGATACAACCATATGTATGATTAGACTTTGTTGCAAACAGAAGAAATTTCTTCTTTTTCAGGAAGCAAAGTCTTTATTATGAATTTTTTTCATGCGTACTCTGACAGGAAGCACGATAATACTAGAGGAACATGGCAAAATGATGTTTCAGAAAAAGCTTCATAATTATTGCTATCCAGCGGTTTAAAATGTGTGCTGAGATACTGCCATTCCCTCTTACAACTGTGAAAATTTAGGCCATGTCTCACATGAAAAGATGAGAAGAACCATGTAGTTTATATGCTCCACTATTAAAGGGAAATAAACTTCTCCATTAATCCCAAACAGAAAACCTGTTTGCTGCTATATTATGTTGCTGAGCATTTGGAACCTGGCCCTGTGTAATCTAATAGCTGTTTGAAAAGAAAACAGAATAAATTAGTTTTATTTTGTCACTTCTTTGCCTTAGATCAAAAGTTTAAAATCTCTGGGTCAAAGACTGTCTATGTGAGACATAATTATGCTGTTGCTCTCTTTGTACTGTTAAAAATAAAGAAGATAAAAACAATTTTAAAAAAAAGTAATTGTAAAAACAGATTATTTGTGACGTAGCAGTAGAAAACTTGTATGTACAGCAAAATTTTTAGGAAAAGAAAACCTCACAGAAAACCAAATCTTAGGTATAAGTAGAGCTCAAAACTTTCAGCAGAACTGAAAGCTGCTGAAACAACGCAAAGTACTATACTGGAGGTTGATTTTGTGTTTAATTGTATGCACTTTAAGTACTCCCAGAAAATTCTACTTGGAGTGCTTAAGATGTGTGCATGAATCTTTACAACAGCAGGGCTCAAAGATCAATATGATACGTACCTAATAATTTTATATTAAGAAAATACTGGTGCAAAATTATAAAGTGCTGGATTTGTCAAAATCTGAAGCATCTATTTTCTTGACTAAAAATGACTGCTTATTGGGTGTCATGCATCTCTAGTAGAAGAAAGCCATCTCCTTGATCACCACATAGCTAATAGAGAACACATTTTAAAGCTTCTTTTGTTTATTTCTTTTTGGTTAGTTTTCTTTACTAATGTGAAAGATAGGAGGAAACAATATGTCTGTAGTCTTTGTGAAAAAAGTGACAACAACAGAATTTTGCAGAAACAGAAAGGATAGAGCAACACGTTACTTTGGCTATGACAAGCTCAGCAAACTGCTCATTTTCTGAGGAAGAAATGTCAGGAAAACTAATGATAATCAGTGAATATAATATTTCTGTCTTTTAAGAAGTAACTTGGAGTATCATTTATAAAAATACCACTTTTTTAAAAGGAATTTTGTTTAAATCAGAAAGGATGAGATTTAAAGTACTTTACAGTAATGGTCTAAACTTGCCATAGATTTTTGAAACTGTTTAAGTATAAAGAACTCTGAATATGCTGAATGGTGAAGAATCATCAGAGGTGTGTGTGTGTGTGGGCTATGCATCTCTAAGGATCAAACACCTCCAATTGTTGAGTTCAAGCTCTGAAATGCTGTGTGTTTCTAAGAGGAAATACGGTAAAGTGTCAGCATTGCTATAGTTGAACATGAAAACAACTCTCCGTACCAAGGTCAAGTCTCTTTTCTAATCAGATATTAACATACTTGTTCATACTGTCTTGAAATCCCTTGTCCCTCAGGGACTGCAGGGTAGGCTTAGTGACCCTTAATTATGGTCATGGAGAAGAAAGTCATTAATGAGATAGTGCCCTTTGGCTCACATACAGAGCAAAAACAGAAGCAAAAGAAACCCTAAACCAACAACAAAATGACAAAAAAATAACCAAAGAAACCACAAAAAACCAACCAAAGAAACAAAAATGCTCTGAGCCTCTCCAAATGCAATGAATTTGCATCCAACATTTACAGATTTTGGGAATATATATATATCAGTCTAATAAGGCAGTTGTCCCTCCCATGTTCTCTTTTGTTCTGGTTTAGTTTTTTTTGAAGATCGAGGAAATTGTCTGACTTACAGCAGCAGGAAAAAAGACACATTGCGTGGACACCAGAGAAATGCTGGAAAGTAAGACAAGAAGTGTACTGGGGCCATAAATTAATGCTGCCTTCTAACAGAATTTTAGAGACCATTGGATAGACTATGGACCAACAACGAATAGATTTGTAGTGTTAAATATTATCCTCATTGTAGGGGGAAAAGGGGCGAAAAATATATCACACATGGTACTATTGCTATAAAGACTAAAACTAACTTTTTGAGTTTGGGGCTTACACAGATTGTTCCCATTTAAAAGTTCTCACAAGGTTTGTATTAACAACAGAAGGCTTCCTAGTCTGTCCATGAGTGACCATTTGTCATATTATGCATCTTCAGAAGATCATAGAATGGTTTGGGTTGGAAGGGACTTTAAAGATCATCTCATTCCAAACCCCCTGCCATGGACAGGGACACCTTTCATTAGACCAGGTTGCTCAGAGCTTCATCCAACCTGGCCTTGAACACTCCCAGGAATGGGACATCCATAACATCCTTGGGCATCCTGTTCCAGTACGTCACCACCCCCACAGTAAAGAAATTTTTCCTAATATTTGATCTAAACTTACTCTGTTTCAGTTTGAAGCCATTCCCCCTTGTCCTGTCACTACATGCACTTGTAAATAGTCTTTCTTCATCTTTCTTGTAGTCTCCTTTCAAGTACTGGAAAGCCACAAGTTGGTCAACCCAAAGCTTCTCTATTCCAGGCTGAACAAATCCAATTATCTCAGCCTTTCCTTGTAGGAGAGCTGCTCCATTCCTCTAGTCACCTCGGTGGTCTCCTCTGGACTCACTCCAACAGGTTGATGTTCTTTCAGTGCTGAGGTCCCTGTGCTGGATGCAGTACTCCAGGTGGAGTCTCACCACAGTGGAGAAGAGGGACAGAATCGCCTCTCTCGACCTGCTGGCCATGATGATTTTGATGCAATCCAGGACAGATTTGCTTTCTGGGCTGCAAGTGCACACCACCTCATATGCATCCCCTCATCCATCAGCACCCCCAAGTCCTTCTCAGCACAACTACTCTTGATCTGTTTATCCCCCAGCCTGTATTGATAGCAGGGATTGCCCCAACCCAGGTGCAGCACCTTGCACTTGGTTAAACCTCATGAGATTCCCATGGCCCACATCTCAAACTTGTCTAGGTCCCTCTGGGTGGCATCCTGTCCTTCAGGTGTGACAACTACACTACTCTGGTTGGTGTCGTCTGCAAATTTGCCAAGGGTGCACTCGATCCCATCCTCTATGTCATTAAAAAAAGCCAACTAAACTACTACAAAGAGCATAAATGGATTTAAAGCCAGCCTGAAAGCAGGTTCTAATTTGGTTTTCTCATATAAATCGTTGTTCTTAATCTTTGTAACAGCCTTCTGATTCACATTCCAAATTTAGGCTTTATCCCAGCTAGAGTCCAAACTCTCACTGAAGTCAAGCTCAAGGGTTCAGTTCTGATTGTCTACACACAAGTAACTAGTGCCCTCTGAGGATATGACACAGGACTGGAAGGTAACCTATACCTTTCTGTAAGCAAACACAAATCCCAACTAGAAGAATTAAAGTCAGTCCATACTGCACTAAATGTTTAGATGTGGGCAAGCAAATCAAACCTTCCCCAGGTTTTTATAGTTAGAAGCAGTCTAGAAAATGGTTCAATTGACAATGAAAGGATGTTAAATGCAGAATTGATATATATAGACCTCCTATAGACTTCTAAATTTAAGCATTTGAATGTGAATGTGAATAAATCTCAGTCCTAATATAATCTTAAGTATTTTTTAAATGTCAGCATTTTTCTCCCTTATATTACAGAAAAGGTATATTTGCAGTTACTCCTGCAAGAGATGTTTTATTCTAGCAGGGTATTCGTCAGTCATTTAAAACTTTTTCAAATTTGGGCTTTAGTAGGTTATTACAACTAGCTATGAAAATATTTTTGTTGAATAAAAATTCAATGGATGTTTTTTCAGCACTTTTTACACTGAATTTTAATGTCTGTATAAGCACAGCTTGATATACATATTATGTCAGTTATCATCATTTAGTGTATTCTAATGTAATCAAAACCTGAAGAAAATAAGTGTCTTGTTTAAACACCCAGGTGCTGTTCACCAATGGGCACAGTATAGAAAAGATAACATATTGCAGGCAATATCACTCTTGGTTCTCCTTGATGGGTTCAGTTCTCATTCTTGTTAAAGCTTGAGTAATCAGTTTTAACTTCTCTTGCCCATAAGCAGTTGTTTCTCCTGGGACAATATGTTGCCTAAGGCCATTAAGTGAGGCCTCTTGATTGATAAAGGTAGACTGCCTTTTCATTAGCAAAATGGAAAGCTGAAACTTTCTTAAAAAGAATCAGAGGTGTAAAAAATTCGAGTCAATGTTTTAATGATTATATAATAAAAGAAAGAGACTTTGAGGAGTAAAGCAATTCATATAAATAATTTATCAAGAAGATTTCCCTCATCAGTGACAATTTTACTTTTGCTGGGACAAGTGTTCAAGCTGTTGTGACGGTTACAGTCATCTTTGATGAGCAATTCTCAGCGATTCAGTCTCAAGAAGAGGAATTAAAATCCTTGATCCTGGCAGATGCTTGAAGTGGATGATGACACAAGTACCCATTGGGGCACACAATATTTTTTAAATGTACATTTGCTTATACAAACAGGCCATAAGGAAAAACTGAATATTGGCTAGATAACTATGAAGGGAGATTAAAACTGACGAACTCCTGAAAGAGACAGAAATTAGGCAGTCTTTTCATACCACATATATATTTTAAAAAAAAATTTCAAAGATGTATGTCCCTACAGATCATTCAGGAACTACTATTATTTTGTTATTACAAAATATTTAGTAAATCAATAATAAAAAGTGATACAATCAACTAGATTGAATGGGTACTAATTCTATCACATTGGAGAAAATAATACAAGGACAGAATTTTTTATATAATGTGGACATTGACAACTTGCTGACATGTATATCTTCATATAACATATATATGCCCTGGATCTGATTAGTCCTTCAAGAATTCTCTTGAAGGACTAAAGACCATCTGCATGGTTTTTGAAGTCTAGCTTGTCAAGAATTAACTTGAGTGTGTGTCTGGAACTGAAGCAACACATGTTTTTGAATTGTTGTTTTGCTTTTCTCTTATCTTAGTAAAGTTTTTCTAAGCTATAATAGGAACTATGCTTACCTAACCAGGATTAGGGTTTGCTTCTACACTCATTCTAGCACTTCAGAAATGTTTGAATTAGTCAGCTCCAACAGAAGAAGGAAAAACAGACACCCAAGTCAAATGAACTATACAACCTTCTTCATCTACAATTGATATTTTCATGCTCATGTTCTAAACTCTAATACTGATGCACAACAAACGAAATTCTTGTTACACAGTAGAACTGAAAATGTGTTTCAAAAGAAAGTAGAGAAAATTATCAAGCTGGCTCATGAGTCTTCAATATCAATAAATCATATTCTGCACAAAATCCTAACTGTTTTTCTAATTTTCAGAAGTCGACAGAATAATGCTGCAACAGTTTTTCTGTTCTTTCTAACTAAATAAACAAAGAAAAACACTCCCAAGATTATAAAATGCATACAGAGCTCAAGAGAAATTTAATTTAAAACAACTTTACAGGAGGGACATAAAAGTAGTTTACTGTCTCAGCTTAAATAAAATTGTATACAATGAAGAACATTACCAAGTGTAGGAGAAAAGAAAATTGCATCTCCAAGAAATGAGCATGTGCCACTCTTGTGTTACTCTCAGAAGCTCATGGAGTGAATACAGCTGGGGAATGGGAGAAGATGATAATAAACTCCCTTCCTAATTTCAAGAATAGTCACAATGACATACAGAAAATCTTTGTACAAATAGGTCTTCATCCTTTCTCTTCTCATGTGAAAATGTAAAATTATCTTTCCCTAAAAGATAATCTCAGCACAGTTTTCCAGTTCCTAAAGTATATACTGGATGTGCATGACAGAGCAATGTTTCATGGGTGGTTTTGAAAAAACACTAGCAGATTTGACAGGTGAGCACCAGAAAAAGTCACTACATAGACAGCTAAGTGGTTTTCTTCTTTGTCTGATTTCAAACATTAACTTTGAACCTGTGTCTTTTATATTCAAGGTGAGTGCCATTATCTGTAAACTATATGAACTATAAAGTTAGTATCTTTCTCTGACCTAATGAATATTCATTTATATAAACAAAGTAGAACAGCTTCAGTAAGAATGAATGAATGAGAGAGCAATTTTGGTTATTCATATGTATTATACTGATTACAGGGGCCAGAAATTCAAAATGAAAGCTGACAGTCACTCATTCTGCCAAAATGAAATCACAAAAAGCACGCTAAATGCAAATAGGCAAACAAGAACGGTAAATATTGATAAAATTACATGTTTTAAAGACTGTGGATGTCTGGAAGAATGGTTTGTTTCAGTAATAGTTGAGTAGATAGAATTTGTGATTTCTAGCAAATGGATTCTTCTGCAGTCCTTATTCCTCCTCCTATGTCCTTCCTGTTGATTTAAATGCTGCTTGTGCTGCTACTGTCAGCTCATCAGAGCTGCGAGATCAGCCCTTAAAAGAGCCAGGCAAACTGGAAATATCTTTTCCAGGATGTATGTTCCAGGCAGTTATTAGTGTGATAACATTTATGTACAAAAGAAGAGTTACAATCTTTGTAAGTCACACAAATGTAACTTCTTGTGTCAGTTGGAACATAAATCCCTACTATTTTACAAGCTGCTCTTGCGTGTCTCTGTTTCCATTCTGCATGTCTGAATCTGAATGACTTTTGTTGCTACTCAGATTGATTTAACCTTTCTTCAAGAGGTATAATATCCATTTTAAAGAGGAAACACTGTGATGCATACATAGCAGAATTATGATGGAGATCAACCAAAATTAAAAATTAATGGCATAAGTGAAACTTTCAAAGTCTCATACTGCTGAAAGTCATAAGGTTAAAAAAAAAAGTACTCCACTTAGATTTGAGTTTCTTAGTGAAATGTCTGCTCATTTGAAGTGATAATTCAAAGTAACGAGGAGGGATAAACTACTTAAATGAAGAAATTTTAATTCATGCTTTCAAAGCATACTTATATCATGATGTCATATCTTCTTAATAAAGAAATGTTCTTAATGTTTATCTCTAGAAAATATATCAAAATGCATAAATTTAGGGTTTGAAATCAATATTTGACTATAAAAACTCCCATATTCTGTTACTTCATGTCTCAAATGGAAGTTTGTTCCTGTTGTGTGTTAGCTCCCAGAATTTAGAAGCACAATCCTGTTCTTATTGTCCCCAGCTGCAAAAAATTCAGTGGCTTCACACTACAATGTCATATTCATATTCACTTAGCAATACTTGTTACCCCAACCCTTTCGTCTTAATGGTTTCTATATGTTAAATTTACATTTTATTATTTAATGTAGAATATGTACCCATTAATGCAACTCTGCTTTAAGGGCCAACCAAAGTGCATGAGCTAAAAAGGGATGGCACAGGACTATAAACTGTTCTATGCTAGTTGTCAGTTTTCAAGTCAGAATACTTGAAAGAAGTAGCTTGCAGTCCTTTGCATCATGGTAAATGAGTTTTAAGTAGGTCAGATGGGTTCTCAGTATAAGGGAGTCTGTGTAATGTGGTTCAACTGGCTGTAGGGGAGCATGATTCATTGTATATTCCACATAGCTTCCCAATATAACTTTGCATTTTTTCTCTGCAAATCACTGTATAAATAAATTATCTAAACAAGATTTAATAGTAGTCATGTGATTTTTTTTTCTGTATTACATCAATTTCTCCATATTAAAGAATAATAATTCTGTCTATTAATGATGTCCCTTTTATGGACTGAATTCATCATTCATCATTATAAACACATAAAATTAATTCTATTATTTAAAACCATATGAAATAGAATAAATATAATTTTTAATCAATATTTAGTATTTGTAATTCTTGAGTATAGAGATGTGCTTTAGTGTACGAAACAGACATAAACAAAGAGTACGACATATAGGGAAATCAGCTATTGTGTTTACACATGCCTGAACAGCAACATATTTTCTAAGCTAATTGGCAATTTGTAGTGCATTTCAAGGGCAGGAGTGAACATTAGGAATAAGCTGGGAAGAGACATAGATATTTCAAAATAATAAATTTATTTAAGTAAGCAGAGATTTGATATTAAAATTATCCAAAATAGAAGGTATTAGTGTATAGTCACTTATTAGTGACCAGTGATTCGTATATGATCACTTAATGTGATTTTTTTTTTCAGACTAATTATTGTTGTTTCAGTGGTGCTGAATACTTACCTTGATAGCACAATTTTTTACATTTTTTTAATGGGGTTTTGCAGCGGACATGAGAAAAATCTTAGGGGAATATAAATGACTACCTGCCTACCTGGGAAGGAGAGGTGGATCATCCTTATGGGTAATTTCACACAGACTTATATAGCTGAAGAAGGAAAGAATGCCTCTGGGGATAGCTGTCCATGGGGGATGACTGCATGACTGCTGTTTTTGACTTTTAATCAGGTTTTGTCTAATAACTGGTTGTGTCTCAAGTGGCTGTGGACTTCATGTTGAAAATGTTAACTCTAGAAGGGGACCCAAAGTTCCTCCTGCATAAGGCCCTTTCTACAAAAGCAGTCAATATCTATTGCCTAGGCAGAGGAATATAAAGCAAACACACTGTGGTTCTCCTCTTGTACATTCTTCCCATTGCCTGTCAGTCAAATATTTATGCAATTTGTAAGCCAGTGTAGGCAGTCTTTCAAAACTTCTTGTACTCTTCAGTCCCTTAACAATGTTTTATCACAAGTCACAGTGAGTTTGCAGTTTAGAAATGTGTCATGAGGTTTTTTGCTTAAGTTAAGCATAATAGATCAATTCTTCTATGCTGGAGAGAATGTTTCTAACTTACAGGCTTAAGGTTAGTGCATGTAGAATTACTGCATAGTTCTTGCCTTACGGTAAAGAAGGAGTAATTTCTTTGTAATCGATGCTAGGAATTTAAAGAGTTTCTATATTTTTATTTAATTATAACCTAATTCACTACTGGGATTAGTATGCATGTGAAAGTTTGAAATGTATAAACTATACTACTGAACAATATTATTTTTTTAATCAGTTACAAAAAAGTTCTGTGATGTCAAACCCTGTGACAAATTAAAATAAATGTTAGGGCTGCAAGTGAGTAACAAGATGAGTTCTAGCTCTGGGCTGAGTTAAGCTGCAGCTGACAGGATACAGGAAATTACACGAGAGGATAGAAGAGGAGAGGTGAGGGGAGAGGAGGGGAGGATGCAAAACCAATGACTGATGATGTCAGAGGTGCACACTTACAGACAGCACCATGAGAAATGTCTGCATTGCACAACTGGTAATGGAGGGGTCATGCAAGAGATAAATGAAATAAAATGATAAACTGAAAGGGTTGGCACTCCTTTTTAGGATGCACGGCCTTGTAGAATAAGCAAGGACTGGTTTAACCCTGTCAATAAAACCACACAATGACGAAACTGCCAAGGTAGTGGTGTCAGACTTCACAAATTTGGGTATGGGTGCAGCAAAACTAAGACCAAAGTGATAAACATAATTGTTTGTGGTTGTTTATTTGGCAGAAAATTGACTCAGAGAAAGAGAAGTGGGAGAGTGGCAAAATAAAGGGTCAAGGAAAGGGGATAATGAGTAGTGCAAGTCAAGTAATGGGTGATGCCCTGGGGTACCCACTGAGCAATCCCTTTCTTGGTCCATGTGCAGGAAATCATGGCTACAAACTCAAACTGTTGCTGTGACCAGACTACATACATTGAACACATTTTTCCAGTCAGGAGGACCAAAGGGAAAATGGTGTAACAAGCGTTGGTTGGTCATAGGCAGCCTGATGGCAGTGTCTTCTCAATCTTTTCCTAACAATGACTAAGGCAAATTTTTTACAATACACAAGCTAACATTTGGGAGTGGGTCTCAGATTTTATTGATGCCATTTATGCAAACAGATGAATCTCCAGAAAATGAAAATGTTCTGTGCAGGCAAAGCATCTCAGCAGTAATCCACCTTTGCAACCTGTACAGTTGTATTGATATTCCCCTTAGTGTTTTTGAAACTCCCACTCTTTTCAGCGATCTTGTTTTTCAAAGTGCAGAAAAGATATAATGAAATACAAGAAGTCTGAACATCTTGAGTTGAATTCCTGTTGTTTGTCTCTCATTTACAAACATTAATTCACATTATTTAAGTACATTGAACAACTTCAGGAGAGCAGCGGCCAAACAATCCCCTTAGATATGAAACTAAAGACAAAGTGAAGATTTTTACCAAAGATGGGGGAGGTGGAGAAAGGTGGCAAGAAGGGTAGTTAATTTAAGTTACAAAATGCAAGCCAATGAAGTTAGGAACTTTTTTTGGAGCTTCATAATAGATTAGCAATATTAGCACTGTACTAGCTTATTGAGTAGTTTGAATTAATAAAAATCTCCCTTTGACTTAATTCCTATCCCAATCTGTCATTCATCATGTCAAGTACTTTTTGTGAAACAATTTTTGGTGGATTTATTTTTTATTAAAAGTAATGCAACCAGTTGCGGTTTTACATATCTTCTCTTAAAAAACATGTTGCAGAATCCAACTCATCTGTACGTAGAAAGTCATTAGCAAACTGCATATTGGTTTTGGTTTGGTTTTCTTTTCACTTTTTATTTTATTTTATTTGGGGCTCTGTGGGTTTTTATTTTTGCTTTTGTTTTGCAATTCAGTGTGTCTCTGAATTACAGTGTATGCTAACTGAGATGTAATTTAACTGCCAATTAATTTCCTACTTAATGTTGTAATGGTGCAATGAATATTTAATTGCAGGGATTCATAAAAAGATATAAAAAAAAAAGTTATTTTAAAAAGGTTTCTGTAGCTGAAGGAAGAGCTGTTGTTTTCCTGTCTTAAAAAGCCGAAGCTGAATCTGAGACAAATTCCAAAAGGAAGAGACGTGCTGACTGAGAACTGTCAGTGAGGAACTGGAGGAGGTGGCTGGAAAATCAGGTAAGATGGTCATCAGAAGTGAAGGGTGTCGTGACTTAGAGTAATACTGTCCCAGAATATGGTCATAATTCTTAATTTTCATATTGCACAGCATGTTTCCCTGGAGAAGAAAATTTTTAGTAATTTTAAATCAGTTGAGGAGTAGGAAATTAAAGAAATCGACGTCCTCCACCCATAACTTTTCAGGCCTTACTGATTGCCTGTTCAAAGGTTTGGTGATAATGCTTACCAAGATCGGAGGAAGACAATGTTTTTGGTCTCAGAACTGTAAAATGTTCAGACATCATCACTTAACGTAGTGCCTGTCTATGCCTCGGTCTGGATGCGAGCTAACTCCAGAGGTGCTTTGTGATCACAGTTTGCTTCCTAGAGGAAAACATATATATCACAGAAAGGCTTGTCCCCATGGCACAGTACATTCAAAACAAAACTCAGACTGAAGTCAATTTGTTAACTACAGAAAAGTTAGAACATTACAGAAGGAAGAAATTAATCAGGTAAAGACCTCTTAACGTGACCATGAAATTACATTTTATAACCAATAGTGGTAATAGATTAAAAAGGAAAAGTAACGCCTGGGCCATTTTGGCACAAAATGAGTAAATAGATACTTGCACATTATAGTCCTTATTAATATTCTGATATGATCTGGCAACAAATAAAAAAATGAAAGAAAAACACAGGGAAAGAGTAAAACCATTGCAACTGCTGTAGGTAATGCAGGAAATAATGATATAGACTTGGAAATAGAGCACTTTTTAAGTAAAAGAGAGAGTTATTACCCTGCAGAGATGTCATTCTTCTCTGCTATTCCTCTTCACCTACCACCTTTACAAAGGTATCATGAGCAGAAAGATGATATCTAAACTTTTTTAACAATGACATTTTTATTTTTTAGTTACTGAAACACATGTGAGGAAAGGAGCGGGTCACACGCAGCTTACAAGTTGTGCTGTTTAATGCAAGATCAGGGGTCTAATTATTTTAGTATTATCTTCCATTATTCAGGCATGGCTAAGGCTCTGAACTCGGTGTGTAGATATTGCTAAGGGATAATACAAGACAATTATGGCTATAGCTTTCTGTCTCATAAACATAGCACAAGATCATATTCAAGAGCATGTTAATTATGCTGAATTAAAGCCCATAATCACAGCAGCAGGACTATCTGGAGCATATGCTTTCAGACTCACAGGACCTTGTATAACCCTACATAGTCTATGTGGCATCTAGGAAGCACTTTAAGACAGGAATCTGGAAGTAATCCAACCTCTGTGACTGCACAGGCCTTCAAACCTCATGGGAAGAGAGCTGGAGCTGATGCCCACTGTGCTAACAACATGCTATGGTAACATCTGTCCCATGAAATACCTTCTCACCCATGATCATAAGAAGTTTTAGCAGGGGCTGTGACTTTCATCTGTCTTTGAAGGTACCTTCTTGTCCTGGAAAAAAGAAAGATTATAGAAAAGGATTTACGCATATTTTACACTTGAATGAAAGACGTGGTTAAATAGACTTTCTCTACATGTCAGAGCTACTCTGCAAAGTTCCTTATACAGTATTTTCCTTCCTGCCTGATAACACCAGTATCTGTGGAAGTGTTCTTCTATGCCAGTTCCAAAGAACCTTCTCACTAAGCATTAAGTCATGGTATTGGTGGTGATACTGTTCCATGTTTTTTATATGTATTATGCTGAAACCTCTGTTTCAGTATAGCCAGTGAACTGGTAGGCTAAACGAGAGCTTAATGGCTTGGTCTTGTAATTCAATGCAAAGCACATATGAAAATCATATACCTCTAGACTGCAGGTATTCCTGCTAAATTAGAAGTTCAATGTCACATAGTGGGATGAAAGCAACAGAGAATGTGTATGCAAGTTACCATTATCATATGAACAAGGAGAGATACATCTTCACGTTTGCCAATTGAGCTCAGATGCTTAATAGAGGCCACAGGGATGCTGAGAAGTTGAAGTGGTCTGTGGAAGTCAGAATTATTTTTGGGCCCACATGGCACTGCCCAGTGGGTCCTGGCAAAAGTCCGTCCGTTACAACTCTGCAAAAAGATTTTTATTAGGTTTTCTTCTTTTTCTTTTTTTTAATGCAATTTACCTACCTCACATTATGGGGCTTAGATGTACACACACACAAAAAAAGACAAACCCAAAGCCAAAACCACCAACCAAAACTAAAGAACAGAGAATCCTGGACAGATTGCAGTGCAGATGCTATGCTATAACTCAAGTTGTTTAAATAACTTGGTTTTTTCATTGGTAGAATGAAAGAAACTGTCTGGGAATTGTTTCACTTTGAAAAAAATGTATTATTTTATGCACAGAGGGGTTTAATTAATTCTTGCAATGTTATGGGTTTTTTAGGTTTCATTAAGTTTTAAGCAAGTTTCAAAATGCTATTTGTTCCATTTCTTTTGGAAGAAAGTTGAACGTCTCATCATTTTTTAAACTTTTTTTTCATATTTCCTTTCCCTCCAGCCTTTTCATTAGATTCAGATATAATTCAGGAACTCAGAATCTGGTTAATGTAATGCTACACTACTTGATGAATAAACCTCAGACTACAAATGTCATCTATCTATAATCATAAACTAAGGAACAATAAAAACCTAGAATGGTCAGGTTCTGTTACAGTATGCAGGGAAGTGTGGTACATAGACTCCAAGGATTTACAGAAAACATTTGTACCTGGATACAAAGTTTCAAACTTCTTACTTCCCTGGGCTATATGATACTTCGTACAGCAATGTGGTTGAACGCAGTACTATTGACAAGGTGTCCACTTTTAGGAAACTGCATCTGTGAGAATTTTCTATCTTTCAGTTGTAATTATTATTTTCATTCCCATCACCCCCATTTTTTGATGTTACCTATTGAATTCTAGCAGGTCAGTAACAGACTGTGATTTCTTTTGCTAAATCTCAAATAGCTCAACTAAGTAGTGTTAAAGGAACTTCTTCATCCATACAATGCTACTTCCCAGCTTGGAACTATCCATGAAAGGAAAAGAATAACTGTCAGCTCCAGAGAACTCTTGTTTTCCACCCCCTAGCCATTTTTTCCCCATGTTATTCTAAAAAAAAAAAAAAAAAAAAAAAAAAAAGGAAAAGAAAAAGCAAATCATATGTGAATGGTATATAAAACCTGAAAGTGGTACATATATCAGGAATTAGAAAGATGTTGATTCCCAGCTGTTACTGTGACCAGGCATTGAATGGCTTTTATTCTGACTGCCCCCCACCAACATTCTGTCTTTCAAATTACAAAATTAAAAGTTTATTTTCTCTTGTAAATTGTCTGGATAGCATAAAAGCTATTATGCTTATTCTATTTAAAAATGGAGCTTTTTGGCTTTTTTTATGATTCAGTTTGTTAATGGTAGGTATAATAGGATCTAAATAAATTTCTCTAGGAGGAATGAAATTAGGTAGTTGGTATTTTATTGTGCTTGGAATATTTACAGCTGTTCATGTTTGTATTTACAAAGATCACTTTTACTTGCCATTTTATTTTTGGGATACAAGAATCGATTAATATGCAAAGTTATTTGTTGGATATGATGGGGGAAAGCTTGTAAAGAATATCTGCTTTGTTTTTTTCAGACACAGAAAGACATGAACAATAAATCCTGCCTTTTATTATCATATAATTTAAGTGCTTCTGACACAGATGTTTGTATTTATAATTGAAAATTTAATTTGTGTTCAGATTTCCCAAGAGAATGTACACAGTGTTCATACACTTGGAAAAAGAGAAATTATGTTTTAAAGTGATTATAAAAGAGAAGCACAAGCAATTAAAATATCCAAAACTTTGTTAAATTGTTTATGATTCTCTTAGACCTCTAATTGATTTCTGGCTCTCATTTAATGGTGCCACTTACTTATTAAGCAGAGGATTCCTTCTTTCATGTTGAATAAAGATTCTAAAATGATATAGCAAATATAATTTGACTACAATAGATTCAATTGCTCATATTGTGCTTTTACTTTATTTAATTTAATATCTTAATCCTGTTAGAGATTTCTAATCAATGATATTTCCTTTTGTATGACATAAGCTTCTTTCACTTTATGATGAGGCCAGTAACATCAACATTAAGCCCTTCTGAACTAAAAGCTACTCTGTCTAGCTCTCACTGATATTCTTTACATAAAGATCTGGTCTTTTGCTCTTAATTTGGACCATAATATAGAAGAAGTGTGGCCAGCAGGTCGAGGAAGGTGATTCTGCTTTCATGAGACCCCACCTGGTGTACTGCATACAACTCTGGAGTCCCCAGCATAGGATAGATGTGGGCCTGTTAAAGCAAGTCCAGAAGAGGGTCACAAAAATGATTAGGGAGCTGGAGCACCTCTCCTCTGAAGAAATGCTAAGTTAGGGTTGTTCAGCCTGGAGAAGAGAAGGCCACGCTGCAGACTTTCAATATACACAAGGGACTTAAAAGAAAAATGGAAGTCTTTTTACCAGGGGCAAAGGCTTTAAATGAAAACAGGGTAGGTTTTATCGGGTATAAGGAAGACATTTTTTATGATAAGGATGATGAGACACTGAATCAAGTTGCCTAGGGAAATGGAGGATGCCCTGCCCCTTGAAGTGTTCAAGGTCAGATTGGATGGGGCTTTGAGCAACCTGGTTTAGTGAAAGCTATCCCACATCATGGAATGGGGGTTGGACTAGATGATCTTTGAAGGTCCTTTCCAACCCTAACCACTCTATGATTCCATGATACAGCTCATTATTTTCTCTTACAAAAGCTGCAAGATGGGAAGGCAAACTCCTAAAAAAAATTCTGTCAGAAGTCTTCAGTTAAAGACAAAGGAAGAGTTTAGTTATATTCATAATTCTCAACAATTTTCTCCAACTCCTGGACTAGAAATAATAATATCTTTACCTCTATTTGGCCTCCACATAGACTATTAAGGTATCTATATAATGCTTAGATCTTTTTCCAGTCTTTCAGTAATTGTTATGATAACATTACAGAAGAAAATGAAAGATGTTCTTTTGTTGTTTTGCTGCTCTCGGTTTTCATAATTCACAATGATTTTACTATTTAAGGAGTTATAAACTCCAGTTCTGTTTAGGTATTATTCACTCAACTTGTTTCACTTTTTTCCTCTTCATGTATTTCTAAAGTAGTTGTTAATAAAATATGGACACAGCTCTGGTGAAATGTAAGCAGCATTCACCACTCAGAATTGAAGATCTATTTAATTTACTATACAGAAAAAGAATACTTTCCATTTTAGTCTGAAGATATTCTGTCTCAAGTTGTCCTTCAAAAGGAAAGATTAGTTAGTAAGACTT
This sequence comes from Pseudotriccus pelzelni, assembly GCA_035584735.1. Lineage (NCBI taxonomy): Eukaryota > Metazoa > Chordata > Aves > Passeriformes > Tyrannidae > Pseudotriccus > Pseudotriccus pelzelni. Next base: position 94,076,841 of record JAWMRA010000001.1, on the reverse strand, counting down.
TGATTGAATTTCAGTCTGAACCTCATTACCACAGTGTCTCTTGCCAGTTATGGGCCATAGACAAAAGATATGAGCAATTGTCTTGTATAATTAACACTGGAGCTAATCAATAGTTTTGAAGATTATTATCAAGGTCATTAAGTAGCACCACAATCGAGAAAATCATAAGGAACTGAATAAAACATTGTTGTGAAATGTTCCCATAAGCTATTTCTGTTTAATTATAGGTTACTACGTGTAGTAAACCAAGACAGGTTATTTACACTGTTTTTACAAATGATAAACTAAAGATATGTCCCTCAGTTTAGAGTGAAACAAGTTTCAATCATTTTGGAGGAGGGGACTGATAAGTTTTTAACCAGCGGATCACTTCCAACCAAATCTAGTAAATTCACTAGGATAATTCAAGAGAGCAAAGGAAACCTCTGTCAGCTTTATTATTTCAATTCTAAAGAACATCACTATCTTTTATTAAATTGAAAATCACAGGAAGCAAGATATTTGAGGAAAATACTCTTTGATTACTGATAGCCAGTCAATGCGTAATGCAGACTTTTAACTCAAAGATTCTTTCAATTCTCTCAAAGGTGCTTTCTTTCAAAGGTTTTTCAGCCTAAGCTTTGAGCAATGATGTTTTTTAAAATTTGTAGATCAGACATTGATTGAAATAAATTACTGAGTTGGGGTTCTATTTTAGTTACCTCCAAAACATCATAATGTCCAAAATAGAAAAATGTTGATCTCTTGATAGATAGATAGATAGATAGATAGATAGATAGATAGATAGATAGATAGATAGATAGACAGAGAGAAAGAGAGTGAAAAAGAGAGAGAAAAAGAGAGAGAGAGAGAAAGAAAGAGAGATTAGGAAAATAGAGGCACTAAGACCTAAGGAGGTTCTTGCAGGCCAAAAGGTTAACCTGTTTTTCCAGGCATATCAAGTAGTCTACTAATTGGCCCCCCCAAAACTTTGCTTTGCTAATCAATTTTTTAAATTACAAGCAATAAGAATTAACTATCTAGATAAGCTCATGTAGACTGGATAAAGTTAGGTTCTCCTGAGAAAATTCAATGAAGACATAAGGACAGTCTGAAGATTCTGAAGATTTGAGAAGGATTTTAGAGACAGAAGTTGAAAAAAAGGTAGTGTAAGACTAATGGCATTTTTCAGCATGTAAAAAATAACTATGTCACACACTTGCTGGTGCGAGAGCTACTAGGCATTTAAAATAGAAAATATTTATAGTGCCCATGAAACTGACAACCTTTCTCATTTTCCTCTGATAAACCCATGACTGGAAAGATTTATATGCCAGGGCAAGAAATTTTAGGTGATATGAATATTTCAGTAAATTTTTTTTAGCATAGTTTATTCTGTCTGGGATGATGCTAATGAGTCAGACAACATTTCTTTTACTTGCCTATGATGTCTGCATTACAGGCTTCTGAGAGGAAAAGGTGTTATTTTTAATTTGATATCTCTTCAAGTAAGGTTGGACCGGAAACGCAGAACAAATCCAACCTTCTATTTGTCAAGGGCAGTATTTTAGCAGTTTAGGTGACTGCTAACAGTTATACAGCTCTGTGGGAAAAAAATAACAGTCTAATTACACATTTGACTGCATGATAAACTTTTTTTTTGACAGGACATTCATCTCTGAACCAGGAGCAAGGTGGCAAATGTACTACTGATGCCAGTCTCTTAAATACATTTATATCTAATTTGTATCAAGGATACATTTCTGATTATGTCAATAGTCCATCAACTGCAGCTGTAAGTTTTGGTACCTGTCCTCCTTAACTAGGTTAGAATTCTTTTAAATTTGATGAAATATCTTCCAATCCAATAATTAGCATACAGTTCCAATGTGGGAGTAGTACTTGATAAAGTTCTTGTGTGTACATGGTAATGCAGAATAGTGCATTCCCTGAAATATCTGTGCGTGTGTATGTGCCATATCAGTAATAAAACATTGGTTTAGGGAAGAGAAATATTTTTAATAGAAAATTTCTCTTTGTTCAAGTTCAAAAAGACAAATTTAATGCTAATATTGAGCATAGTAACTGATTAATAAATACCAGCATCCCCAGTGTTAGAAGCTTTTGGAACCATAAACTCTCTACTAAAATTCATAATCCTTCTAAGAACCTCTCCCTGTTTTGCACCTTCTGAGTGCCCAATAACAATTTTCATGAGTTAAATATGCCCTAAATGAAGCAGTGCTTTTGCTCCCTAAAAAAATTCAAAATCTGCCTGATAATTTATTTCTCCTTCTTCATGTATTTTATAACAAGTAAATGAGCATTTCCTGTAATGCTCATTTCACATGACTTTAGAAACACTCACCAGCTCCCCATTTCCAAGCACCAAACATATTACTATCTTTTCTACCTTTATAAGACTGTCAGTTCCACTGTGCATCATCCTGGGACACATAAATCCTAACTTAAAGCACAAGTACATGGTGGATTGTAATTGGGCAGTCTGTATTTTCTTTTTGTTCTATATTCTGTTCTAATAGTTGTTTTTTATTTCCCTGTGCCCATTCCCTGCCCTCCCCTCCCACCTCCATTACTGATCATGCAGCTATTGTAGTCAGTGCTCTGCCTGCACTGGCCTCTGAACCTCTGCTCTAAGCAATAAAAGCTACATTAGTCTGTCACTACGCATAAATAATCAGAGGTGCATTATTTTGTAATTAGTTAACACTGTCTTTTACCTGCAAATCATCTTTAGATATGGCTATCCTAAACAAGTTTGTGGCATTTGCTCTGTTGTTTAATTTTTACCCTTCTTTTCCATATAATGGAGCACTATGATGAACTACATAAGTTCCAGTCCTAATATTCGGCTGATCCCTGTAGTACTTGCCTTCCACTGTTGGTAACAGATCATTTCTAAAGCTTTTTTCCTGTTTTAATCAGCTGCTATTCCTAAAGAAAACTGTATCTCTTACTGCAAGGATTCATTGTTGCTTTAATACTTCTGGTAATAAATAGATAAAGGCTTGTCAATTCAAATATGTCATATCAAGTATGTTATCCTCGCCCACAACAATCTTGGCCACTCCAGATACTCTTCTGTTAGGTCAGTCTGTAGAAAACTTTTTGTGTGTAATATTTGACCATCTGTTTAATAATTATGCTTATCATATTTTCCATTCATTTTCTTGGTGAAAATAACAGATATAACTCTTAGAGTTATTCTGTGACATGTCTTAAAGATAGATAGTGTATTTCTCATAATTTATTCTTCTGGGACCAGCACTGAGATCTGGGTTACCCCATGTAATTGTTTAGGGGATACTGAGTGACCTTCTTTTGGAGTTTCTTGTTCAGCATTCCTGCTCCTGTCAATCCACTAATACCTAGTTTATCAGTGTGTTTTAAAATCTCTTTCTGCATTGTGACATTATTCCTTGTTTACTGGAATACTGAGAAAAGTTCATCTTATGGACTTCATATTTCTGTTTAATTTCATACTTTTACGATATTAGGTAATAGTTTATTTAGATATCATGAGCTGTTAATTATGGGTGAATGATCAGGCCACTGACTGGGCTTAAAGGCAAAGTAGCTGAACAGGAGGTGAGAAAGGCAAGTAGAAGAGTGGAAAAATGGACAGTCAAGGAACAGGGAGAGGGGATAAGAAGACATTAAAAAAAAGTGATAAGTGATGTCCACGGTTTCTCCACAATCTCTTTCTAACAGTGATTTGTGTGAGTTTTCTGCAATAAATAATCTAACTTTTGAAGGCAGGTGATGTCCCATTATTGATAACATTTGTGCAAAGAGATGAATCTCCAGAAAATGAAAAAGAATTTTTCAAATCAGCTAATCAATATTGAATACCCTGGTATCACTGTGCTATTGCCTATTCCAAGCCTCAAGACATCAGCATCTCCTTAACTCTTCCTGACATAGCAGATTATATAGTCAGTTTATCTTTGTCAATTGTGAGGAAGAGGTGGCACTTTTTTCAGCATCTTTCCACCTCTTTGGGTAAAAGAACAACAAAAATATTTGAACCCAAGCTATTAAATCGGGTACATATTTTCACAGAATAATTTAGGTTGGAAAAGATGTCTAAGACAAACAATTCCAGTCATTAACCAAACACTGCCAAGTTCACCACTAAATCACTTTTCTAATCATCAGGTCTACATGACTTAATGTCCAGCTTTCCTGGATTCCTTTGCCCTTTGGGACTGCCTCCAAAGGGACTCTGTCAAACAGTTTTCTAAACAGGAGAAATGGGCAAAAGTCTGCCTTCCAGAAGTCTAATGTAGCAGCTCTGCTGAATCCCTCCTTCCTTACTCCTCTAAGAATCAAAACCTGCATTTTTGTGATTGCTGTTCCAAAGATGGTCCCCAGCCATCACATTACCCACCAGTCCTTCTCTCTTCCCAAGCAGCAGGTCCAGTGGGGCACCCATCCTAGCTGGCTTCCTCACAAACAGTGTCAGGAACTTATCTTCCACATACTCCAGGAACCTGCTAGGCTGTTTCCACTCTGATCTATTGTCTTTCCAGCAGACAACTAGTCCACCACAAGAACAAGGGGCAATGATCAGGAGATTGCTTCCAGATGCTTATAGAATATTTTGTCTGCCTCTTCATATGGGTTGGGTGGTATCCCTTTGAGACAGATGTACCCTGTCTGTTACCAGCAGCCTGGTGTTGTATAAACCAATTCATGATCAGAAAACTCAAAATTCTTCTGGTAACACCAGGCTCAGAGACAGGTATTGATCTTCTGCCTCTTCCTATTTCTTCCCTCATCGTTCCTTGCAACTTGAAAGATAACACTGTATGTACTCCAAATTTTGAGCCTTTCCATCCCGTGTACCATTTTGCTGTCAGATCTAAGTACAGTAATACACTGCTACTGATTTCAAAAACATTCTCCTGCCTTAAGATTAAGGTGATGTGTTGGGTTTGGCTGAGACAGATAATTTTCTTCACAGGACCTATTATGAGTGTGTGTTTATGATGGAAACAACGTCAGTAACACAGGGATGTCTTTGTTACTGATAAGTTATCAGGGCCTTTTCTGTCTCTCAACCGCCAGTGAAAGGGCTGGAAGTGCATAAGAAGCTGGGAGAGGACACAACTGGAATAGCTGTTACAAACTGACCACGGGGATATCCCACACCATATGGCATCATACTCAGCATAGAGAGGTGGGGGAAGAGGGAGGAAGGAGGGCCATTCAGAGTAATAGCATTTGTCTTCCCAAATCACTGTTGCGCATGGTGGAGCCTGGCTTTCCTGCAGATGGCTGAACACCTGTATGCTGATGGGAAGCAGTGAATGAATTACATGTTTTGTTTTATTTGTGTAGGTGGCTTTTGCTTCACCTGTCAAACTAACTTTACCTCAATCTATGAGTTTTCTCACTGTCACCCTTATGATTCTCTCCTCCATGACACCAGTGGGGAGTGAACGAGCAGCTGTGTGGGGCTCAGTTTCTGGCTGTGGTTAAACCACAACAGGAGATAAGAACTCTTGGTAGATGATATGTTTGGGATATAGCAACGACTACAGGCTGGCTTTGTGGAGAAAATCAACAGTAAAACAAGAGCCATCCTTACTATCAGATTGCCAATACCTTTTGTTTATATTTTGTTTGTTACAATTTGATTGTTTACACATGGGAAATTTTTTCCCCCTTTTTAAAGTGGCGTGTCACTGGTGTATATTTTACGCACAAACCACTTCTGATTTTGAAAAAAGATATCAGCTTTCAGATACAGACATGTAAATTTCTAAGTTTTAATTAGAGAAAACTCTTTGTAAAATCCATGCTCCTGTAACTCAGTGGAGAGCATGCTCCTGTCACTCAACCTTTGGAGGAAAAGATTTGTCAGGTAGGTAATAAAATTAAATACTTCATTTTCTTTCTTTTTCTTTGTCCCTTACCTCCACCTCCCCTTACGGTTTACATATTTTTTTTGTTTATGTATTTTCATCAAATTTTGAACTTGATGGGTTTGACAGTTCAGTCCCTGATCATCATAAGTTTATCACTGCACTTTATCTGCAACAGTGCAAGCACAACTGGCAGCTAAAAGTAGAAATGCCATAGTCTGATTTAGCACCACAAAGAAGGTTGGCAGCACGATTAAGAGAGATGAAAGGAAGCTTTAAAAAGCAATCAATGTTACTTTTAACATGTGATTGAAAGTTCATGTAAGAATAAAAGAAAAAAAGCATCGAGAAAGATTGAAATTATTTAACATGTTATTGGTGAAAAAAAAGTGGGTATACAAATTTCTCTCCTCTACTCCAGTTTTCCTGTCATTGTTGAGAGCGTTCAAGTCCTCACAGTCTGAAGAAGCTGAAGTAAACCCAAGCATTTAAAGTATTGTCAGGATGTTTCTTTACTGAGAAAGAGGGGAAAATATTTGTTTTATTCATGCTTGAAGACAATACAAGCCACATTTTCCTTTTGGTAAAATTTGTTTAGTATGCCTTTTTAAATAAACAAAACAGCTGGTGCTATATATTGTTGAGTGCCAGAAACTCCAGGTTTACTGTTCAAATAATGATTGATCCACTACAGTATCTGGGTATAATACAACAGCCTTGTGCGTTCTCTCATTTAAACATCTGATAGAAAAAAAAAAAAGAAGAGGAAGAAATACTAAAAGTCACAAAATATTTTCAATTTCCTCTACTGTTTCAGTATTACTTTGTACAAATTGCAAAAATAGAGGTAAAAGGTTACACTAACAACTTGGTTACCTGTGGAGATTGGAAGAGTATATGAAGGAGATAACAAAGTGAGAGTTAGCCAGGGAAATGCAAAACAGCAGGAGAGAGATAACAAAAAGAGAGATATGTAAAAGGCAAGAGAGTCTAGAAAATTATCTACAATAGTGAAAAACAGTATAGCATACATATTCAAGCAGCTGCAGCAGAGTATAAGACATCAGCCAAAAAAGGCCCATGGAACTTTGAGTTGCAAATGAGAAATCACACAACAGTTGAAGCACCACAAAAAAAAAGAGGTTCCTCTCTGTACTGAACAAAACATGTAATGTACAATATGGGACAGCTCAATATATAAAATACTTACAAGAAATTGAATTAAATTCAGAGGGCAGACACTTGGAAACAAAAAGACATTTATGATATTAGCTGTATATGATCTTTTCATTATTACTTATTCAGAACAAATTTTTTTCCGTGATTATTGTCTAATATCTATTTCCCATATGCCTTGCTCTTCACAAGAAAATATTTTCATCACACATGAGGAAATAAAGGGAATATTAAAGTTAAATAGTTTTGATTTCAAAATATATTGTTTTGGTTATAGGTCACTCTAGACATAAAGATGTAGTTTTCTTGTGTCATTGTATTTCTAAAGTATTCTGATACAAATATATCAGATGTATTTTCTGCTAATATGATTGCTGTGCTGAGTTGCAAGGGACCCACAAGGGTCATCAAGTCTAACCCTTAGATCTGCACAGGGGGCTTGCACCATCCCTAAGATTCACACCATGTGCCTGAGAGCGTTGTCCAAATGTTTGTTGAAATCTGGCAGGCTTGGTGCTGTGACCACTTCCCTAGGGAGCCTTTCCCAGTACCCAACCATTCTCCGGGTGAAGAATCTTTTTCTAATATCCAACCTAAACCTCTCCTAACAACTTCAGGCTATTCCCTCTTGTCCTATCACTGATCAAGACATAAAAGAGATTAGTGTCTGTCCCTCCTCTTTCCCTCACGAGGAAGTTATAACTGCAATGAGGTCTCCCCTCAGTCTCCTCCAGGCTGAACAGACCAAGTCACCTCAGATGCTCTCCATACGGCTTCACCTCAAGGCCCTTCATCATCTTTGTTGCCCTTCTTTGGACATTCTCCAGTAACTTAATATCTTTCTTCTATTGTGGTGCCCAAACTGCCACAATATTCAAGGTGAGGCCGCCCCAGTGCAGAGCAGAGCAGGACAATCCCCTCCCTTGACCAGCTGGTGATGCTTTGCCTGATGCCCCCTGGACACGGTTGGCCCTCCTGGCTGCCAGGGCACTGCTGACTCATGTTCAACTTGTCACTGACCAGGACCCCCAGTTTCCTCTCCATGGTACTGCTTTCCAATATCTCATTTCCCAATCCATAAAAATATGTGTAAGGGGTTTACAGTGTGCATAAGACATAAAAATTCTGAAATATCATAAGAAATTCCTGTAATAGAGAATGTGGATGCCTCATCCCTGGCAGTGCTCAAGGCCAGGTAGGATGAGGCTCTGAGCTCCCTGGTCTAGTCAAAGATGTCTCTGCCCACAGCAGGGTGACTGGAACTAGATGATCTTAAAACTCTGATCCATACCAAGCTATTCTGTTGATTCTGTGATAAGAGAGAGAAAAAAATAACATGAGGACTTGTGATATTCAAAGGGAGTGTAAGTGAGGCTACCCAAAACTTAGGAGGGAGAATGTGGGGGAGGGGGATGGAGGGGAATAGAGGGGTAAGGAGCAGACAGGTCTTTGTTTAAGAGAATCTGGCTTGTGCATACTGTGGCCAGCCTGCGGGTTTGTCTGACCCAGCCCTGAGCCTTATGTCCATAGCCTGGTCCATCTTCTCCTTAAATCCTGTGGTACCTCTCCCTGCCCCTTCTCATTCAATGTCCCTTGCAAGTGTGAGTGGTGTAGGGATGAGATGGCAGCTTCTGGCGACAGCGTGAGTGGATTTGTGGTCGGAGACCAGCAAAAGCTAAGGGTGCAAGTACTCTGGGCCAGTGGTGTCAACAGCCTGCGGTGAGCGAGGGGAGTGAGGGTCTCCACGTTGGCAGCTGGAGCAGGGCAGCAGACACAGCCTGACTGACTGGTGCTGACTGTGCTGAGTTATGACCATCTGTATCCTCCTGAAACCAGATGGTGGAGGGAGTCTATATGTGTCAGTTGCACAAACTCTGCACTAGATCTGCTGGTAAACAGGAGGTCCCAGGTCTGGGCAAGGGCACCAGGCAGGCAGAGATCCAGCCACTAACAAAATCCATCAGCAGAAAGTGCGACTGTAGTTGTCTTTTTATTAGTAGTTGTATCTACTATTATTACCTTTGAAAATTATAATTTGGAGGAGTGGGAGTAAAAAACAGTCTATGTAAAACACTAATGTTAAGCCCTTTTATTCGAGCACTTTAGGGGAAGTCATTCATACTTTTGTGTTTTTGAAGTTATCTTCATATGATTTATTAGTTTACATTCCAAATATTTTGAACACTAGTGGATTTCAAAAGCTCAAATGCATTACTAATTTTAGTTTTCCATTTCCTCAGGTAATTTTAGATATTTCAAAGTCAGTAACCGTTTAATTTATTCCCAAAGTCTCGCCACTCAGAATATTTTTCTAACATTATTTTACTTATATACTAGCTTTTTACAGAGGAATTAATTTAAATTTCTAGCCGTAAAAAAATCAAAGCAGGAGTCCAGAGACCATTCAAGTTTATTCTAGAACAACTATTAGAAATATGTCCAATTTGCCAAGTGATCTGGCAGCAATTACATCCTAATCTTGCATTGTTTGAGTAAATCCTTTGAATTCTCTGACTGAGCCTTTGCTCACATGAATCTCTTCAATACCTGAGGGACTGAGAATTATAGCTTAGTAGATTCTTAGAGGTCTCCCCATATTAAGTAACACTAAATAATACTTTGAGTGATCTGATGAACTAATTCTTTCTGAAGTCTTCCCATTTCATCAAAGCAGCACATCCAAAGCCGTACCTGCTTTCATCCTGGCATGGATTCCAAGACCAAAACTCCACGGATGTAACTCCTTCGAACAGTTCCTTTTCTGATATTTTTTTTCTACAAAGAACCATAACAGGAAACCAGAACATGTATGTATTCTTACATTAACTAATTTTTTTACTAGATCAAACAGACCTGAGTGTTTTTCATCCAGCTCTTATTTCTCCTCAATCTATTCTTTTTGCAAAAGTTCACTGATGTTTTCATTCCCACAACATGTGTACTGCAAGCATATTAGTATAACAATGATCTTGTCCTCATTTATGGTTATTTCTACAATGTACTTACTGTTTTGGGGAAAAAATGGAATGCAGGTTTTTGATTCAGAGGTTCATGGGATCTGAGATACAGGCAAGACTGTTGTTGAACATTTTTGACTAAGTAGGTTTCTCTGTTGTAACTGGATTCAGAATCATTTTCTGTCTTTGTCTTCTGTATTTATCTCAGAAATGAAGCAGGATGAATACATAGATATCTTGAATCTGGAACAGATAGACCAACTTGTTTTAAAAGGCTTATATCTATGTCAATAAAATTATTAAACACATCTGAAATAGTGTTGTACTGAACGACTGTGAGAACTGAGTTGTTTAACCACTGTCTCTAGATTCCTAAAAGTTAGATAGTCACCTTAGATTCCCTTTAAAGTCAACATGAGGAACTAAAAAATTATTAAAGGAAATACTCTCTAAGATTATAGGCACTTATTTTATGATGAGAGGAATGGCTTTTTGGAAATGGTAATTTCTTTCCACTAAGTATTAAGGGAGCGTATATGATGATTAACAGATATACAGCATGTTTAGCCTCCCAAGTTAGGACTATATTTTCAAAGGAATTTATAGGCATTTGAGCCTTTAGTATATTGTCTTAACTATTCATTATCATTTCTGTACTCTCTAGTGTTCACATTCTTTATTGACATGAATTCTGTAATTTTTTTTAATGGTTCTCTTATTAAAAACCCTTAACTTCAGTAGCCAAAGCATTTAATTTTTACTCTTTGAAAAAATATTTAGTATAAAATATATATTAAATGTTATATTTAGTAAGATTTTCCTTCAGTAGACTTCTTTAAATAACATTTGTTCATCCACCATCTCAAGGAATAAATTGGTCCTCTCCTTTCCAGTCTCAAAAATAACCTCAGTATAACTATTTCACTTCTTCTGAACCTAGAGGCATGTAAAGCTCACAGTATATTTACACTTTGTTCCGTTAATGTAATTAAAATGTTAATAAAATCTCGCTGAAAACAATCTGTCAGAGAAAGAAACACTGATTTAATTTTCATGGAGCACTCTGTAGGCTGCTAATCTTCCATTCTAGCAATAAAGTAAAGAATATGCATCAGAAGGCTGAAATGTTGGTGGATTTATCCACCCACAAAAACCGCAAGCACCTCCTGATGTGCATTTTAATAAGCTTTCCTATATGCCCTTTTGTTTTGATCCTTTTATTATAATATCACATTTTTGAGGTACAGCCAAATATGCTACTTAGTATTGATAACAGAAATATAGAGAGAAAATAAATATTGAACATGAGGCATTATGATTTAATGTGTTTTCCCCCCCCACCAAAAAAAATGGGTGAAGAATTTACTGGACTACTCTTGTTTTTCCTGGTTGGCTGGTTGGTTTTGGGGTGGAGTTTTTTTTGGTTTGGTTTTTTTGAGAGGCCATTTTCTGGTGTCTCCTGGATTCAAAATTGTTCAACTAAGCTGATGATCTCCAGATGTGGGATTTTCATGTCCTAGAAGCTTTAAATCTGACCACATGGCTACTTAAAAAAGGACAGGAAGTTAAAAAAGAAGCAACGTTTGCTTTCAATAAGAGGCGTACCAGGAAAAACGGAGGGCAATGATGTGATAAAAGGAGGAAAGAAAAAAGACAGCATCGCCAGACACAGCGTAACTTTATAACTCTCACAGCAAATTCTAGTCTTGAAGTGAGGAAAATGTCAGGTTAACACTTCAGCTTCATGAAATATAAACAATTCAATAAAGGAGAAAAAATGTAAAAGTCTGGAACAAAATAAGGCAATTTTTTTCCCATGCAGTTTTATAATTCCTGGGTTTGGTCAATATCTAGTCATATCAAGAGTAAAGAATATTTTGACTGGGCTCCTAGTCTTAGGATAGACATCTTCCAGTTTCTTACTTGAATAAACTCTCTTACACCTGCAGGAGGCATATTGTAATCACAAATACCTAAATGTGGGAACTTATCCTCATGTTTGGACTAGAAACCTCAGGTTACTAGAAGTAGTACCAAATAAAGACTTTGGATGTAGGAGCTGGATTCTGTTCAGAATCAATATTGGGGTTTTGTTTTGCTTAGCTTTTTCACTCAACATTTAGGATCAAGAAGTTTAACTCAAGAAAAGTAACTCAGTATGCATCCAGCAAAAGGCTGTAACAAATAAGAAATCAGATACCAATTTAACTAACTGGCAAATTCTTTTCCCCCTCCTTGTATTTTTTCCATTTTTACTAAAAAACTCACCCATTCCCTTCCCTTCATCATTGCCCATCTCACTTGTGCACAATTTTCTTCCAGGGAAAATCAATATCCTCTCTATGTGGCTTCTATGACATTTTGCCTCTGCAGGTGAAAAATCGTGTGGCTTCCTAGATTCAGAGATAAGAATGCCATGTGTTAGGATTACCTATCAACATTTTTAAGGACAATACTGAAAAAAAAATAAGATCACTCTTTATAAGCAAAAAACCCCCACACAAACAAACAAAAAAACCCAGCACAAATTGGAGGGCTCTTATGACAGAAATATCATTTTTTAAAAAAATGCATTTACATAATTTCTGAAATCAAGTCAGATTTCCCTCTTCTGATTCTGGTGCTTGAGTAGTTAATCTCTGCAGCAATAAAAAAAAAAAATTGATTATTTTTTAAAAAATGGTCATTTGACTCTGCACCATGCTTTGTAGTTGAACTTTGTGATTCAGTGCCAATTCATTTTCATTGTAAAACTTGGGTACACAGAAGAAAACAAATACTGTCCTCGTAAGCACACATAATTCTTTCTATGTAAATGTTATGCAATGCTCCTACTATTCTTAGCTTATTTCTTCAGGGAAGTGTTGTAGGACCCAGCAAATTGTGGACTGCTTTGACAGTGTGGATTTGAAGACCTTCAGATTGCTGACTGTAGGTATAACTGAGATGGCACTTCAGAATAAAAAACATTTTTTTCCCTACATTGCCATTGTGTTCATGCATGTATTCCAGCAGTCTGCAGTTTTTTTCTTCTCCTTGAGAGAAGAAAAAAAAACAAAGCAAAGGCTTTTTCTCCAATGATTACATCTTTTGCCAAAGGCTTTAAGTGAGAATTTGTTTTATAGGCACACCAACCAAATTTTCAAGGGAGTCCAATACAAGATCTGTCTTTTCTGTAAGTTTAGAAGGCAGAACAAACCTGGTATATTTTACAGCTCTTGGAAATTTACCTGCTACATCCAGCATCTCCATTTTTTGCTCTTTATTAAGCTCTGCAAGAGATCTTTTCACACCCGAAACAAATGATCCTTAAAAGCATGACAAAGGGTCAATTACTTGCCTTTCTACTTTTCCCTCTAAACCTTTCTAAAGAAATGTGCTATGATCTGCCATCCTTATTCATAGCTTATTTAGTACCTCTTCCTGTATAACAGAGAAAGTATTTAGCTTCCATCTAATGGTAAATGGAAACTGCCATTTGCACATGAAGGAAAAGGGGTTTGGGGAACCCCTTCACATTCTATTTTCCTTTTCAGTGATTGAAGATTGAACTTCCTTGGCCAAGAATGATTGAACTCCATTTCACAGAATCATGTAGGTTGGAAGAGACCAGTCACCAAGCACATTCCTTGATTGCCATGATTGCCAGCCTTCAAAGCTGATGGCTTCCCAATGTCATTATCCAGACCATGCAGCACTTTGAGTGTCCCACTTCGGTTCCCATGAACTTTTGTACGGTTTGTGATGGATGACTCATAATTGCTTAAGTGCTCCTTATCTATATCTACCTCCCCAAATGGATTCATCCATCAGGTTTTCATTTGTTTCATCGAAGTCTTAGTTCTGCATATCCATACACAGCTCATACATATCCATATGGAAGGAAACAAATTTCCATGACTGACTAGAACGCCTTTATTTTAGTGTCGTATTTGCTAAATTGGGTATACTTCAATGTTTTCTATTAAGCTTACAGAAGACTGAATATTTTGAATAACCCGGGATGCTAAACCATTGATAGAAGAACATTAATTTTCAAGTTTGCTTGTTCCAGAAGTGAGGATATCATGTTTTGTCTGGAAACCTAGATTTTGGTCTTCTTGCTCTTCTTGATGTGCTTTAGACTCTTATGCAGATTTGGTGACCAGCTATCTATGAACTGGAAATTTTCCAATATTCTCTAATACCAGAAGACTTGGTTTTAGGAAATTATACTTTAATTATTAGATCTTAAAGTATTGCCTACCCTTATACATTCATCAGGTACTGAGCCCTAAAAAGAGTTATCTAAACTATTAACACATTTTTACCACAAAATACTTATTAATGTAATAACTAAGAATGCCAAAATACATGAGAGGGTAATTACACTGAATTGTTTATATCACTCTCTTTATTTTTAGGAAAATAATCGGGGGTTGGTCATATTCTGAATTCAGAAAATTAGAAAATTTAGTTTTTGTTTCTGATTAGTCTGATTTGATTGGTAATAAATTAAACTAATTTCCCAAAGTAGAGTCGGTTTTGCCTGTGACAGTAGCTGGTGAGTGATCTCTCCTGTCCTCATCTCGACCCAACAGCCTTTCATTATATTTTCTCTTCCCTGTCCAGCTGAGGAGGTAGCAGTAGAGTTGCTTTGGTGGGCACCTGATGTCCAGCAGGGTCAACCCATCATAGATCACATGTCCTTCAGCTTTAGCTTCTCTATATTTTTCCCCAGGAGACCTTCTAGAGTTATGTGTCTCTTTTCTTCAACTTTTTATGTCACCTAGCAGCTACCCTTAACTTTTATTCATTTAGGATGTGATGACTTGGTAGCAAAGTGGTGAATTCTCTGGAGAACTAGCTACACAGATATTTCTCTATAAATAGACAGTGTAAAAGGTTTTTGCCTTACGTTTTGGGTGTGGATTTTTTTTAGTGGTATTCGGTTTTTGTTTGATTGTTTCTGCTCAGAACTAAACCTGTACTGGATTTTTTGCTGTTTTTTGAAAAATATTCTTTCACCATGTCATTAAACTGGTAGCATCTAGATTTCTTTAAAGATTTAAAAAATTGTTTACTTTCTTAAGAAATAAGCCTCAAATATATTAATCTTAAACCAATTGCATTTAAATCTATTTGTGCTTATGGTACTTTTTTTTCCTCTTGTGCTTAATTATTACTCACAGATTTATTTAACTGGGCTTTGCCTAGGAAGATGTAATTTTACTTTTCTTTTATGTGGTTTACCACACACATGATTTATACTTCATTCACTCTGATGATAGAAAGAAAGCCTTCACATTACCACTACTGCATTAGAGAGATGGCATGACTGTCTATCAGCACACCCCCTTGAAACAGACTAAGTTTTATACCTCTTTTAAGGTTAGCAATAACATAGATCTGCAAGGATTATTAATAAACTTACAATTGTCTTTAAACCTACAAAGTACTGTATATATCTTAGCTCACCCACAGTACCCGTGGGAACAGGTTGATGATCTGGAGAAAATGGTTACCCATCTCAAAAAATAATAATTTTGGAAAAAAAGAAAGTCTTCCGGTCAAAATCCACTGTTACTGTTTTCTGAAACTAATTTATTTTGTCTACTTTATATTTCTATAAAAAGTGTTTATTTAAAATCTAAAAAGAATAAGCAAAACTTTGGATAATAATGGTTTGCAAATAGTATTAATGTGTTTTCCACTCTTCAAGCTATCAGATCTTCTTTGGTGAGCTGGACTGAGGCTGGGTGAAATACACTGATTGCAGGCTGGGAAATCACTGTCCAGAAAGAACCTGAATTCAAGAGACATTTTTAGTTAGGAAAACACTGGGACCCATGCTTAAGAATTCATGCTGTACTAAAATAAAGTGGCCTAAGAATTTGCCCAGTGGTTGCCCTAATCTATGTTCCAGTAAATTTCACTCTCCAAATGCCAATAAACTTCAGCCTCCTGCTACTACCTATTATATTATTTTAAAGTGCCAAGATGTCTTGGGGTGAAAGACTCTATATTGAAAGATTATTAGTCTGCTTACATTCAGAAATGAAATTGGTGTGTAACTTTCTTGATTAGTATCTGAATATGTCTCCTGTGACAAAGCCTAAATATTCCATGCAAGAAAGAGAAAAAAAAAGACCCACCCTCAAAAAAATTAGATTGAGAAATGTTGCTGTTATCAACTTATTGACTCCTATAAAGAAAATTTTGTGGATTTTTTTCTTAAAATATTTATGGAAAAAACCAAATCATGTGGAATATAACCTACAACAATTGTAATCTGGAAGAGCTATTTTATGAATATCACTATGTTGCTCTTCCGTAATGACTTTGAAACAGGACAGATTCAGACTTGAAATACAGTGAGGAATTTAAAAAAAATGACAGCTATTAACCATAGCAGGTATACATTGTCACTATTGCATTATTAGATTTTGTGCTGCACACCTATCAGTGGTAAATTTAATGTCATGAACAAATATTTTTTCTGACATATTGTCACTGAAGGAAGATTTAATTCAGGGAATTCTTTTTGCCTCCTACACAGATCAGACAATCACAATAAACACAGATAAATTAAATACCAACAGATAAGAAAATGAATGTATTTGTATCTCAGAACACAGTGCAAATTCCCTTGTTAGAATCAATGAAAGGCTTGTTTCAAAATTTATATCATAAATAGATACTTATTTTAAAATATTCCATTTGTAATTCTCACACTGATTTTGATGAGCCAAAAGATATGTGAATGAAGAAGAATAAAAATCACAAAAACTCATTCTTTAATAAAAATAAATTCCCTATCTCTGAACTATAATAAAAACAGCTGTGTTTTATGTATAGTGGAGATGACATTAAATAAAAGAAAAGCTATGATAAAAATGGGGTCAGTGAACCCCATCAAAGTGCAGATCTTCACATAATGACTACAGCAACACATCATTATAATTTTAGGCATAGAGCATTCAATGTTCCCCAAAGTCATTAGAAATTATAGTGTAATTGACTATTGCATATCTTTAGAAAGATATTAGTCTGACTCTTTAATAAAATCTGCATAAACTGTATTGCAAGAACATCCTAAGCTGCATGTTGTGATTTTCTGTTTTAAATGTAAGCAAGCAATGGAATTTGCCCTTTATCAGAACTCCTTAAAGAATTAATTTTATAAATGACCTCTGATGCAGGGTAATGTAAAAACCTATTACTTGCTACGGTTCACTTTCAGATATTCTTCTTCCAAGCCATAATTTTAGAGTACAAGAAGAAATCATTTAGAAGGTTTGTGTAAGACTCTAGTGGCAGTAGCGAGCTCCACTTGTGCATTTGAAAAACTTCTTTCAATCCATTTTCCACTTAAGTCGTTGAGGCATCTATATTTTTACTGTTTCCAGTACTAATCATAAAATCTTTTGTGAGATGGACATATGCATTAATGGCCCTTATTACACAGCCTCTCACCAGTGGCTGATTTAAGGACACATCAGAATGTGGTTGTGGCTGATTCAGAATGAGAGGGAGGTTTCAGTTCTGACTGCAGTTCAGAAACGTCATGGAACAGTTGTTTTTCTGGGATTTTTTGTTTTACACATTGAGTTCCACAGTTTTATAATTGCTGCTTATGAATTTTGGGCCTGTATAATTATCTACAAGATCTGGCTTACGAGATGTTATCACTGAAAGGGAAACTGGACTTTGCACATTATGAACATATATCATGAAAGCTGGGCTTTTTCCAAAGCTTGATGTAACCAGTAGAAGATTTTCAGTTTATTACAATCAGCCTTGGATGAGGCCTTTGCCTGTACCTGATAGTTCAGCTAAAGAAAGCAGTGGAATTAAAAAACTTTAAAATCTTTTATAAATGAAAAAATTTTTTGTAAACATGGTCTGACATCTGTTGTCACAGACTAATGTCATTTTTTGTGTTTTCTGTTGTCTGACAAGGTTTCTACCTTCCTTTTCTTCTATCTAATAAATATCAGCTTTGTTCTCTCAGAATTTGGTTTTATTTCTATTTTGTTGGCTTAAGAAGGCAACCATTAAGTTAGTGTCCCTCTGTCCACTATACAATATACTAGTAAGGATACAAAATAAAGAAGTCATGTCTACGTGGGTGTAACACGATTTGGTGAACTGACCCTGGTTGGACACCAGGTGTCTGCCAAAGACACTCTACCACTCCTCTCCTCAGCTGGACGGGGGAAAGAAAATATAATGAAAGGCTGCAAGGTCTAAATGGGACAGGAAGGGGTCACTGACCATACTGTCACAGGCAAAACAGACTCAACTTGGGGAAATTAATTTAATTTATTACCAATCAAATCAGAGTAGAGGAAAGAAAAATAGTGCCAAATTACAGAATCACAAAATCAAAGAATACGATGGTGGGAAGGGACCCATCAAGATCACTCAGTCCAAATCTTGGTCCTCCACAGGACCATTTCCAAGAGTCAAACCATGCACCGAGAGTATCCAAATGCTTCTTGAACTCTGTCAGGCTTGGTGCTGTGACCGCTTCCCTGGGGAGCCTGTTCCAGTACCCAACCACTCCTAGAGGTCAAGAATCTTTTTCTAATATTCAACCTAAACCTCCCCTGACAAAACTTCAGGGCATTCTTTTGGGTCTTGTCACTGCTCACCACAGAGAAGAGATCACTGCCTGTCTCTCCCCTTCATGAGCAAGGTCTCCCCTCAACCTCCTCTTCTGCAGGCTGAACAGACCAAGTCACCTCAGATGCTCCTCATTTGGCTTCACCTCAAGGCCCTTCACCATTTTTGTTGCCCTCCTTTGGACACTCTCTAATAGCTTAATATCTTTCTTCTGTCATGGTGCCCAAACCCTCACACAGTACTCAAGGTAAGGCTGCCCCAGTGCAGAGCAGAGCAGAACAATCCCCTCCCTTGACCAGCTGGCGATGCTGTGCCTGATGCCCCCCAGGGCAAGGTTGGCCCTCCTGGCTGCCAGGGCACTGCTGACTCATGTTCAACTTGCCAGCAACCAGGACCCTCAGATCCCTTTCCACACCACTGCTTTCCAGCATCTCATTCCCCAGTCTGTACATACATTCGGGGTTGCCCCATCCCAGGTGCAGAATCTGGTACTTCCCCTTGTTGAACTTCATATGGTTGGTGATTGACCAGTCCTCTAATTTGTCAAGGTCTCTCTCTGGGGCCTCCTGAGTCTGAAGGAGTCAACAACTCCTCTGGGTTTTGTGTCAGCTGTAAACTTGCTTAATATCCCTTCAAGTCCTGCCACCAAGTCATTTATGAAGATGTTGAAGAGCCCAAGATGGAGCCCTGTGGAACCCCACTAGTGACAGGTCACCAGTCTGATGTTCCCCCATTCACTATTAACCTTTTGGGCTCAACACGTGAGCCAATTTCTCACCCACCACAGGATGTGTTTATCCAGCTGTGTGCTGGACATTTTGTCCAAAAGGATCCTCTGAGAGAGTGTTGAAAGCTTTACTGAAATCCAAAAAGATTATGTCGACTGGCTTCCCTTGGTCAAGTAGGTGGGTTACCTTCTCATAAAAGGAAACCAGTTTTGATAAGCAGGACTTTCCTCTCATGAAGCTGTACTGGCTATGACCGATGACAGCGTTGTCTTTCAGGTGTTTTTCAATATTTTCCAGAATAATCTCCACAACTTTACCAAGCACTGAAGTGAGGCTGACATGCCTGTAGTTTTCATAGTCCTCTTTCTTGCTCTTCTTGAAAACTGGGACAACATTTGGTAGCTTCCAGTCATCTGGGACTTCTTAGGAATCCCAAGAGCACCCAGAAATCATCGAAAGAGGTTTTGCAATGACATCAGCCAGATCTTTGAGGATTCTTGGATGAATCCCATCAGGGCCCATAGATTTATAGCATCCAGCTGGAGCAGCAGATCCCACACAATTTCAGGGTCATCTGGGAGTTGGTCATTCTCATAGTCATGTCCTCCAGCTCAGGGCACTGATACCCCCTTGGTCCATCATCTCTGTTGAAGACAGAGGCAAAGAATGTGTTAAACACCTCTGCCTTGTCTCTGTCCCTCTTTGTGAGTGACCATCCTCACCCTTTAAAGGGCCAATGATATATCTATACTGCCTATTGCCATTAATGTATTTGAAAAAACTCTTTTTATTATTCCCCATATTTCTCGCCAGCTGCAACTCCAGGTAAGCTTTGGCTGCATGGATTTTCTCCCTACAGTAGCAAGCAGCACCTCTGTATTCTTCCCATGCCACTTGACATTGTTCCCACTAGGTATATACTTTCCTCTTTTGCCTTATTTCCAAGAGAAAATCGCTACTCTGCCAAGCTGGCCTTCTGCCTTGGCTGCTTGACTCCCAACATTTGGGAATTGCGTGCTTCCATTTCCTTAGGACCCCCTACCCTTCCCGTCTTCCTGGGCTTAACTTATGAATTCTCTACCTTCTCCCCACCAGCAGTGCAGGTGGACAGGAACTGGGGGTTGCAGTCAGTTCATCACATGCTGTCTCTGCCACTCCTTCCTCTTCAGGAAAGGTACTTCTCATACTCTTTCTCCTGCTCTGGTATGGTGTTCCTTCCATGAGGCAATCCTCCTCTAACTTCTCCAATGTCAGTCCTTCCAAGGGGCTGCGTTTCTTCACAAACTGTTCCAGCTTGAGTCCCTTCCACAGGGTCATGAGTTCCTTCCACAGGGTCATAAGTCTTTCCAGCAAACCTGCTCCAGCAGAATTCCTTTCTCCATGAGTCCACAAGTCGTCCCAGGAGCCTGCTCCAGTGCAGAGAGTCAATGTGTAAATCAAATCAAACAAATATATAGTGTGTTCTGGCATTGTGTGGCATGGTGCTATTTGTACAAATCCTGACTGGCACTACTCTTCAAAAATACTAGGAGCCTTTGATAGCTCAGCTATCCAAATAGTCATGCACAAGTTCAAACACTTGTGCACTTATCTAAGATCAGTACTTCCGATTTTTAAAAGCTACCTGCTTCTTGGAGAAAAATTCCACAAATCTGAGTTAGTCTTCTTGGAAAAACTTCACCAAATATTATTCTGTGAGGAATAAGTCTAGAGTTTTTTAAGACAAAAGACCTTTAAAGTGACAAGAGCAACAGAAACCATGTCATATTCAGAAACATGTTCCTTGTGGTTAGCAGAGTAAATCTATGACACATCTGACTTTTCCAACAGAAACTGCAAAGACATTTTTTAGAATAGCATGTAGTAAATTACAGTAGTTTGAAAATAAGTTAACAAACTGTCTAGAGTGTCTAAAACTAGTGAATATCCAGTGTGGGCTTTTTCAAGAAAAAAAAAAAAACAAGGTAATTGTAAAACTGTCTGTTTTTCTTCCTTTCTTCTTGGAACATTCTCTTTATGTCATAGAAAATAGAATATTGGGGACATTGGATTGATCTCATTTAGATGACCAACAGCAAGAGAACGTCAGTGTTTCTAAGCAGTCACTGGTAGTCAGGATTATGAACAATTTATTTCATAGAATTGATAAAGGCACAGTTCAATTAATGTGTTGAATTAATATCTCATCTGATTACTTCTTTTATAATAATGGTAGGGATGAGCTGCTTCCCTTTCAAGGTTAAGTTCGTCTCCATACAGTGAAGACTGTTCAGTTTCTGCTGTAACATGCTCTCTTCACAAGCAAGCAAGAGACATTCTGTTGTTCCGTAGCCGGGATATCACTGTCAGCTACTAATCTTCAGTTGAGGCTGAAATCAACAAACGGAACACAAGTAATGAGAAAGTTTTAATCCGAAGAAGGAGACAGCAGTGATTGATTCTAGTGGTACGACAAACCTTGAAATCTGTTGCTAATGACTACTCCGCAGTACTTTTTGAGGAATACTGTTAATCAAAAAGAAGTTCTGAAGTTCTCTGCTTTCAGACAGTATGGGATAACAAAATCACCTTCTTTCACTAGTGTTTGCAGGCAACGCTATTTACCCTTTTACTGTTTAATGCCTGGGTGTCTGCTTCTTAATAATTTCCAAGTTGAGCTACTGCAAGTCTTTTGTACTTTATTTGTGAATACAAAAGCTCTTATTGATTAGTGGCTCTGATTTTCTCCAAGAGTTGCATTTTACAAAATTGAAAAAGTTAACTGCAACATGTTAGTGAACACAGTATAAGTTGAGCTGTTAGGATCATTAGAACATAATCTGAAATATACTTATTTATTCTTCCTAGAATACAGAAACAGCAAAACACTGAATGAAGTAAAAAAAAAAAAAAAAGGAAGAGAAACACATCTCAGTAACTTTCTGTAGAGTAGGGAAGTAGGGATAAATACAGTTCACCTGTTCAGCCACATCTTAACTTTCCTTTTTATAAGATACTCAAATATGATAGTGATGTTCAGTGGAATAGAAGTCATGTAGACAGATCTGAACTTTTCTTGAAGGGGAAATGATTGATGATGTCTGCTTTCACAGGAAGGATGGGTAAGTCACTGTGAATGCTGTTTTATTGACAGTGCTTGAACCTTGACTGATCTCAGAGGAAAAACAATGGGTATATAATGTCACTTCATCACACAAGAAGCTTTCAAGACACTTCATAAATGATTTGTAACCATGTTTTACCACATGAATTTCAGATATTACTTTACTATTATTTAATTTTTGTATTCAAATGCAGATAACTTTAATTAAGCATTGATTAACTATTCACTTTTATTGCTTAGAAAACTAATGCCTGTTGAGAACAAATATAATCTATTATTTTTTTCATATGTACTTCAGAGACTGAACTTTTGATGTGTGCTTTGCAGCATCAACCACTACTGGAACTCAATTGCTTTTTACACAAAAGTCCTTTAATACAATTCTGCAACATAAAAAATGGATTAAACTGAAAATTACTTCAGCTTCTATTTAAATGAAGATATCTCCTCACCAAGTGGTACAAATGTTGCTGCGATCAAAAAAAAAAAAAAAAAAAAGGGCAGTTGTTTTATTAAGGTGACCATGCTGATTTTTTGCAGTATTAATTTAGCAATTAGTCTGGACTGAAAAAAGCTGATTAGAAAGTTACAGAAGCCCTTTTTAGCTGAGAACTAGGCTGTACAAAATTAATTAGCATATCTTGGGACTTCTAGCAAAGTCATGCCTTAAGTTTGCTCCCTCCACACACGTTAAGCTTCATTTGAATCAAATGCTAAGCCGTTTAAATTTCACTTATAACCTTTCCAAGGTCAGTTTGATTTTACTTTGTCTTAATTTTTTGTCCTAATTTTTCTTTTGTCCATGCAGTGGACTCCAGCTGCCAGAAGATTATCTATGACCAAGTCAGCTGTCTGTGAACCGGAGGACAGAGTAGATGACTGGTAGAGGAGAGAAACTTTATGTTCTTGAGCTATATCATCTCACTCACCATCCAGACTCTCAACTGCATGTACAAACACTGGAGGTACAATGCTCCATATCCTAAAAACAATATCTTGCACTTCTGAACCAGTAAAATGCTATTCCTATATATTAGTCACAGCACTTACAAGTTCATCCAAACAGCAAAAACTTGTTTAGTTATATTAATTTTTTAAATGTTAATGGTTAGGATTATTAATTTAGCCAGACAGAGTTAATTTTGATGAGAAAATTTTTTTTATGAGATTTTCTCAGACTGTTTTTTTGATTGCCTTGCTTCCTAATTCTTTGCACAGATGGACATTGACCTCCTGTTATTTTAGGTATCTAGTAGACTTTTTATTAAATAAGAGTTTTCCTTGAATTTTAAATAAAGTTTTCAGAAGATTTTAATCTTTTGATGTCACTAACATTTATTCTGGAGAGAAAAATGCTTCAATTTAATTTAATTTAATAGTTGGTAATGCTGTAGCTCTAGATCCCTACCTCACTCCTCCCCATCTAATCTCTGGCATAGCTCTGGCTCACAACAATGAGCTGTGTCCCAGACAGTAACTGGAAGAGGTATTATTATAGACCAAATATCATTCTTACTAGGTAGTATGGATGACACCACCTTTTTTTCCTCATTAGGAAGAACGGTGAGAGAAAGAATGAAGAGCATTTTATGAAAACAGGTGACTGGCTTATTTCTAGTAATGTAGATCTAACCTATAGGAAAAATTAGGGATTTAACATTGGTGAATTTAGGTAAAATATAATTAAATTTATTTTGACTTAGAAACAAGACTGTTCTAGATAGTTACTGGCTTTATGGTGTGTGAGAATAGTTTAGGTTTTTTGTTTGGTTTGTGTTTGGGATTTTGGTTTGGTTTTTTCTTTTTCTTTCTTGTCAGACCTATGAATTTAATATGAAATTAGAAAATTGGTCTTTTTCCCTGGACTCTCTGTAATAAGTATTTTTGAATCAGTTTCAAATACAATATCAACAAAAATAACAGCTACATGAAATGGAGTAAAATCCAAGGTCGTCTTCTTCCACTTCTATAGCAGAATTAGTACTTTAGTGTTAGCTATTGTAAAAGCCTACCGAAAAATAGTCATGATTTACACAAAGAATAGCCAATGTGTTAAATAACGAGCTCCACATTGACTGTCACTTTTCGGACTATAACCACAGTTTTCAGCAATCCATTTCAACACTTCTTCTGACAGAAAATTCACCTAGCAGATTGAATTTAATAAGGCAAGAACATTCATCTTATTCTGAAAATATCAGTTGCAGTGCCACCTGCATTCATATTAAAGTGATAACAGAATTCTGCTTCTAATAGGTTTTCATTTTATTTTAGAGTACATAAAACACCTCAGAGGCAGGAAAAATTCTGTCAGTTTCTCAGACATTGGTGTAGGTGTTCAAAAAGATCAACAATACCCTTATGTAAAGGACACAGGTTTTACCTTTGTACTTTCCTCTCTCTGCCATGGGCCTTGGATAGTGTTGGTACCTGAGAATAATGCAAGTGAGCAGCTACTCTCAGTCAGCCAGAAAGGTTGACAAGTAAGGACTTGGGAGGCTAACTAACTTACAAAAGTTTATGTTTATGATCCCTTTCCTGTTTTTTTCGTGGCAGGGATAGCACCTGACATAGACTTTTTTCTCCAGTATAAATGATCCTACAGTGACACAGTTATGGCATCCTTAATCTACTAACCCAGATTTAGAAAGAAAATGGAAGTGTAGCACCATGTAAAATTAGAGGCAGGGTACATAGTGGTTGCAACAGTGGGATTGTTCAACAGACAATTTCTGCACCTGAGCAACATCTAGAAGCACAGCTCCACTGTGCCCTACATTCTGTGCAACCTATTTCTTCCCCGGTTTGAGTATCCACTGAGGGTTAGAAGAGTGCTGTTTAAAATTCACTGTATACTAAGAAGTTTTTCATGCTCTCAGCTTTCTGAAACACTGCAGTTTTGAAAGGAAATAATTCAGTCTTCTAAGTCGTGTACTGCCTCATTTGTGCATACAGAATGTTGTTAGAGTGTTCACCTGAAGTGCAGGTGCTTTTTTAACATATCTTGCTGTGTGAGTACTAATACATAGCATTGAAGGACTAAATTTTTGGGAATAACAACCCCAAATAAGATGTAAGTTTACAATGGTGATCTTAACTGAACAGCTTTCAAGTCATTATTCATAAATTTGTCCTTTTTTATCCCAAGTGCAAGGAATATTCGTGAAACAAAACTTTGTATTTAGGATTTATTGGCATGATTTAAAAATGTAGAGCCAAAAATCCATTTTACTGACTTATAGAGCTGGATTTTAACTAGAGAGTAAATCGAAAATAGTTTCTAAATCAAATAGTTCTGTGAGTTTTATCGTGAGGTATTTATAAAATTCAGGGAAGATATATTATTCAGACTTCAAGGAGTGTCCATTTTGGGTGCACAAACAAAAAATCAACAGGAAAAAATGCAAACATCTATGATTCCTGTTTTCCCCTTTATCCGGCCAATTTCTGGGAATATTTATCCTTATGTTCTAAAATATTTTATGTGAGAACCATGTAGCACTGAAAACAGTGGCCAAGTTCTGTCTATCTTAATCAGGGTGTTTAATGGCAATCTTATAAAACTTATATTTTAAAGACATTCACATGATTACCAGTTTTGCTGCTTCGCAAACTAAGAAAATAAATTTACCCAAAAAGGATTAACAATTCAAATTCTGTTTCAAAATGGTATGCCTTTCTATCCTAATTAAATAACCAAGTTAACAAAGTAGTAAGAAGCTGCTATCTTAATTACAGTTTTCAGTTTATCTTAATTGAGGAATACAAGGATGTTACACTTCTGTTATTCTATCTGATACAAGTGACAGAGCACTGATGAAACTACATTTTTCTAAGCGGATTATACAACTCAAATAGCACATTAGGAATTCACATTTTCTAAATGTAAGTAGACAAACTGCCACATATACACAAAACCAGTATAAAGTCATATCCGACTTAAGTCTTTCTCTAATATATTTGCATAGGACTAAATAATTGTTAAATATCAGTAGTATCAGAATGAATTTCTGAAATAGATATTGTCTCATCGCAGTCAGCGACTAAACTATTCCCAGATAAATCAGTCATCCTTCTGTATGCTATCAAAATACCAGCATTTTAACAGGTTTTTTTCCATCCCTGTAGGACTATATCTAGTATATAGTAAAACCTGGAACATTAGCAAAAGAGGTCTTTAAATAATGTAGGACTTGTTTGTTCTTATGATTTCCTACCTATTTTGTCCTCTTTTCTGAATTCCTCTGAGTAGAATGTTAACTTTTACTTATTTCAAATGCTCAGTCATAGTGTCATAGAATCATAGACCAGCTTGTATAGGAATGGACCCTCAAAAATAATCTATTCCAAACTCCATGCTGTGAGTAAGGGACATCTTTTACTAGATCATATTGCTTAAAGCTTTGTCTTATATGATTTTGGACACTTCAAGGGATAGGGCATCCAAATCTTCTCCGGGCAACGTGTTTCAGCGTCTCATGACATTAACTGTAAATTTTCTTCCTCCTATCCAATATAAATCTCTTTCCATTTTAACCAGCGACCTTTGTTCTCTCACTACAGGCTCTGGTAAAAAATCTCTC
The DNA here is from genome assembly GCA_035584735.1 of Pseudotriccus pelzelni. Taxonomy (NCBI): domain Eukaryota; kingdom Metazoa; phylum Chordata; class Aves; order Passeriformes; family Tyrannidae; genus Pseudotriccus; species Pseudotriccus pelzelni. The sequence continues at coordinate 94,049,817 of JAWMRA010000001.1, read as the reverse complement.
TCTACACTACTTCTGAGCTCAATTTAAGTATTGAAAAGTTGTGATAAGTTGTCCCTTCTTTTCTGCTGGATGAACAGCACCAGGTCTCTGAGCCTGTCCACAGGAGAGGTGCTCCAGCTCTCTGATAATTTTTGTGTCCTGCCTCTGTACCTCCTCTAGCACATCCATGTCTCTCCTGTGCTGAGGATCCTGGAGCTGGACACAGTACTGCAGGGGTCTCACAAGAGCAGAGTAGAGGAGGAGAATCACCTCCCTTGACCTGCTGGCTACACTTCTCTTGACGCAGCCCAGCATATGATTTCTAGGCTGTAAACACACATTGCTGGCTCACATCCAATTTTTTCATCCACCAGGATGGTGGACATCAGGTCCTTCTCTGAGCTGCTCTCAATCCATTCATCCCCAGACTGTACTGATATTAGGGATTGACATGACCCAGGTGCAGGGTCTTCCACTGGCCTTGTTGAAGTTCATGAGATTCACACAGTCCCACTCCTCCAACCTGTCAAGATCCATCTCGATGGTGTATCAACTGCACCACTCATCTTGGTTTCATCCAAAAACTTGCTGAGGATGCACTCAATCCCACTGTCTATGTCATTGATGGAGATATAAAATAGTTTTGGTATCCATACAGATCCCTGAGGGTTACTGGTTTCCACTTGGGCATTGAGTGACTGTAACTCTTCGAGCTCTCTCTCACTGAGACAGTGAGCTATTTACATTAAGCAATGCAAGTTGCCATGCTTAGGTATACCTGTGTCAAACTGAATAGGATCTCCTCTATTCCACACTGATCTGTTTTAGAAGTATGTTCTCTGCATTTTTTGTCTCTCTCAGCTCTTTTTATTCTATGAATTAAACCTTCAGTGGAAGAAAACTCTCCTGATTAAATTTCTGTGAGAGAAGTTTTGATTTACATTGATCCATACTTCCTTTTTAAAAATCTTACATTGGAAAATTCCAAGCTGTTTCTGTCTACAGGTTAATGTAATCAGCTTCTGCTGTTTGAGTTTTGTAGAAACATTTTGGATGTGCAGTTTTCTGAAGGAAAGAGTGCACTGAAGAGCAAAGGAAAATATTATGTCTATAACAAATGTCTATAAAATATTTTTCATCTCTAAACATCTCTGAATTATTTAATAAATATGCGTCTAGTCTTTAAATTGTTAATGCATTACACAGCATAAGCTGTGTACTCTTCATGTTCAATTATGCTAACCACACATGTAATGCTAAATCTGTATAAAGATTCACAGAACTGAGATTCTACCTGTAAAGTTTTTCCTCTAAAACACTGAAAGTTACTTGAGATTCCTTACTTACACGACACTGTAATTTCAGCAGAGAGCTTGGATCTCTTATCACTGTTTCTTTCAGCCTTCTTTAAGACTATTTGGAGAACAAAATGTAGACTCACTTGTAGATTACAAACAGACACCTCAGCTTTTTGATTCCCACCATTTTCTTCCCTTTTATGTAATGTCCCACATAACTTAACAGATGGAGTGCCATTATTTGAAATCATATTATGATTATGATACCGCAAAGTTTTAAAAGGCAAATATTAACTCTTGAAAATGGTCAAAGGAAAAGATATAATAAAATTGTCTGCAGGAGGTTAGAAGTTTCCATGATCAAGTGCAACAAGTGCCAGATTTCTGCCCTGAATTACCTGTAAAGAAGGTGATTTTTCTTACAGCTTTGATATTTGTTTTAAAAAAAACCAACAAAAACCTTGAGATCTTTAAATCTGAGAAGTCTGTTTTTCAATCTGTTTGATAAGTAACAAAAATTATTTATAATTTGTGAAAATAAATATGTAAATTTAACAGTTTTGTATCAAAACTTGTTATAACTTTATAGGCAAATACCACAACTTGAAGTTACCAGAAGAGTATAAAGTAAATGCTGCAATATTACTTTACTTTGAAAACTGCTTACTTTGTCTGCTCTGATCCTTTTGCACATATTCTACCACTTCCAAATTAGGGTGACTAGTTGCTCTTTCCCTGTAGACATTTTTAGTATATTTTTGAAGTTTTCCCTTTAAATACACTATCTACCCAGAAGGTGATAAGAAACTATAATTTTCTTCCAAAAATATGCAAACTAAATGCTTTTGCTTAAATTGCACTATTACAAAAAACCAAACCAAACCAAACCAAAACCAAACCCCACAGTTTACAGCTTACACCTACCCCTTAATTCTTTGACATTGGGATGATGAAGAGTAGAACCATAAGGGGTTGTAAAAGTTTAAGTTGCCCAAAGACCTTTACCTTTTCAGCAACAACCTAAGAAAAGTTTTCTTTGTTTTAAGGCTATCAGTATTAATAAACTTTCAGAAAGCAAATAGTGTTATTTTCATTTTCCCTATAGGAAATGAGTTTAGTCATTTTAGTCATTCTTTCCTGAAAAAAAAACCTCTTAAGAATTGAGAATTCTTTAGATTTTAACTAATAGGAGTTCATTTTAACAAAAAAAAAATTAAAAGGTAGCATTTTTTTAATGCTTATTAATCAATAGCAGCCTCCAGATAGGAGAATTGCAATTTATATTTACAACTGGAATAATTGAATATGTAAATTAATTTATCTCTTCAATTGACAAAGTAGGACAGTTCATCAAATGGTATTGCATTTACATCTCATTATCTTGAAGATTATATCTGATTTTAGGAAACCCATATTAAGACTCCAATCATAAATTATTTAGGAGAGTCTAACAACATACATAGAACCAATTAAATTTCCTTTTCTCAACTATAATTGTAATTCAGTGGTACATTTAAAAAAAAATAACCCAAACAGATATATCTGTTATTTATCATAATTTCTTAACAGGTATTCTGATTCTACCCCCAAAACAGGTAACACTAGTCAGAGTTTTCACCTATTAATTTGAGGATCCTTTGTAACTGCCATACAAATTGAATTTTGAATGTCATAGGCTGCTTAGAGGAAATGGGGGTGGGGAACGAGGAGAAAGTAGCTAAATGACCTTACATTTGGTTATCAAGAACAATTGTAGGTGTTTCCACCTACTCATAAACACTGCAAGACCATGGTGGAAACCAGCCAGTCAATATCATTTTCCCCAATCAAAGATTGGGGTATGTTAGTATGTTCAGAAACTAGCAAAGACAATCTCAAAATATTAATTGAAGAGAAGTGTACCTTTAGCCAAAATGGATGTGGCCAGACTTTTCAAAACCAAAGTCTACTCTCTGATCCACCTTTCTGAAACACAGAAGTCTTTCTAATAACCCTTTTTTGACCTTTAAGAAACATGGGCAGAGAAAGTTCAAAGGGCTTTTCCCAAATTTTTCAGGATTTTCTGTTATACAAAGGAAATAAATCAGGACCTGCCATGGAAGTTCACTTCAGTATTGCGAATCTAGTCTTCTATTTTTATTCCTAAGGCAAATATTTCTTCCTAATCCTATTGCTGTATTCTATGATTGCCTTGTCAACTTTCCCATAGAATATTTTTTTTTGTTACATTTTACTACCTATTTTTTGTATCTTTCTTTATATATTATTTTACATGTAGGAGAAGACACTGCTGTCATGACCACAAAGGCTATTTTGTCTTCAGGAGTCACAGGTTGAACTGTCTCTCACTTACAACTTTCTAGTGAATATTTTGACTGCTGCTGAATTTTGTTTTTTCTGTTCCAGAGGAAAAGTAGCATATCCTTACCAAGACATCCTTGAAATAATGTGAACACATTATTCAAATCTTTATTTTTCTACAGATAGTAAACACATAATTTTGGAACTTACCTAGCAGCACAATAAAAATTCTTAATTTTAATGGCTACTTATCTGTAGGTATCATAAAGTGTATGGTAAAACACACAGAGCACATGACAGGTCTAAACCATCAGTAATTGCTACAAATGAATATACTCTATTTTAAGGGCTAGAAATTTTATTAAATAGGGCTTAGATAAGACTCAGCAAATTAATTATTGGGCAATAATCCTTAAAACGAATTTACTTTTGCTGCTGGTTGACCAGTTATAGCTGTTTAACAAACCATTCATAATAAAATAAGTACAGGCATAAATGCTGCATAAATCAACCAAGCCATTTTAAATTAACGTAATCATCTGTTTAGAACACTTAGTTTGATTCAGTGATTATAGAAGTCGTTTACAAGAAAATGAAGCAAGACAGGGTTATTTTGTTCAGTTTTATTTTGTATATGTACTTGCAGATTTGTGGGAAAAATACTGAGATAATATGTCATGAAATGAACTTTCAAGTCACAGATTTTAATGGCTGTGTATTTTTGCCTCAAATAAGTGTATGTTACACCTGTTATTGGTTACTCTTTTGAAAAATGTCTTTGAAAGGAGATCTTTACTTGGCTTCCAAGCGTTAACCTGTCTCAACTTTCACATCATCACTGTGGGCACTTAATCCCCAGAAGCTTTGGTGCTTCACTTACCTGATACAAAGCAAAGTACTACTATATTAACTATTTTCAGTTCCAGTTGATTATAAAATCCACTGAATTTACATTCTGTCTTAGAAAATGTCGGATGATGAAATAACGTTTCATAACACTTGGAATTCCTGAATTTTAGCCATTTTGATGGATATTTTCCACAGAAAAACTTGCCTTAAGTTTAAGTTTTCTTTTGGAAAGTTCTTCTAAAAATAATGACTTTGTGGATCTGTTGCTGTTGTTAACTCTTTTCTCTAAATTGCCCTTTAATTTTGGATCAGGGATTTGGATTTTTCCAGTGAATTTTTCCCTTCAGAAATGTAGAATGTTTTGTCTGTTAATGTCTATCATGATAAAACTCTTTAGAACTTTGTATTTGTTCACATAATTATCTTTTATGTTCAGAAAAGACTGAATGAAGCGACTTCCAGATGAGAGCAAGGTAGAAGGAAGGAACAGATATAAGAAAGGTTGATCTTGACTAAAAGACAGTAAAAAATTAGAGGTTTTAACTTCCCCATTGATTTTCTTTTGTCATCACTCTAAGAAGACTCCTTTGGGGGAGACAGGGAGCTATGATTAGCCAATTTTTGCAAACAGGAAAACTAAGAAATTACAGAAGTGCACTTGATTTTAAAAACAAGCAAGCACAACAAGAACCCCCAAAACAAAACAAACAAATCAACAGACTTCTAAAACAGTGATTTCTCAGTGATGACCAAGTTACATGTTTTTTTCCTCAAAGACTAGTTTATGCTTTTTCAGGGGCAAGGTCTTCTGGAATACAAAAAGTACTTTTTGTTGGGACAAGAACAAGGTGCTCTTGACATGACAAAAACTTTTACGAAGTTCAGTGACTACATCAGACAGGGTCAGATAGAAAATAACATTCAGTTTTTTACAGAATATGGAAGACATTGTTTTGTAACCTATAAGATGTCAAAATATATGACCACATGTTTTCTCTGGTGTTTAATTTCCCATCAAACTTCCCAATTCATGTTTGATAAAGTTATTGTTCTATAGGTACTGAATTGAATTTAATCCATAAGATTGTGATGCAGAGAGGAGGCAAGAAATTTAAAGACATATGTCTTTCAAACTGAATAAAAATAAATAGTAATAACCTCTTCATACATTTAGGTAAAAAGAATGAGCATGATTTTATGAAATGAGAAACATAACCTCTGTACAAGACAAAAAAAGAATTGAATAGTGTTACATTTGAAGATACTAGCATTGTGGCTAATGTAAAAAAAAATGCAGGGGGAAAAAAGACTGATGATTACAGGTGAGTAGAATGAAAAGAATGCCATGTACTCAAATTATATTAAATGTAAAATATCCTCTCAGAATTTTGGAAGAGATGGTACTCTAATACTCAGGTTATTCTCAGCTTGATAATATGAGTGACTTTAGAACATTTTGTTTCAGAAAGAATTACAGATCTAAGTGGAGCAAACATTTTACCCATCCAAGTGTTTTAACGATGGTAGACTATACTTCTGTAACATGATAATTTTCTTTAAAATTACTGATTTTTGAGACGAAGTTAACACAGAGATATTACTCCTGAACATAGAGTTGAGGATAATTGATTTGGAAGTACACAAAATTTACTAGTTCATCTTGAAAAGAGTTGCTGATTAACAAGTAAAAAATTTTTATTCATACATTCATTGTTTAGAGGAGAAAATTCAAACAGGTTTTTTGATTTTGTGTTGTAAAAAGTCCCTACAGGATCCCTTTAGAGTTGATCACGTTTAATATTCATGCCTAACAAAATAGTTAAGGGCATGTTGTGGAATTTGCTAATGGTACAAAATTGCAAGATATCACAAGGTAATGTAATGTGGATAATTGTGAGGAAAAAAGAAATCTGCTTTATGAGAGTAAACAAATTTAGTTTCTGCAGCTTAATAAAGTCGAGGCTGAAAGAGAATATCTTTATTTTCTCTAATGATAGCAAATCAGAATACTTTGATGGAGGAACACATAGGTTCATATGGAGATATATGAGCTCTCCCTTGTTATTGTTCTCTAAAAAGATGTTGGGAAGCTGGGACCAAAAATAGGGAATTACCAAAGACATTACCAGAGATTTTCCTTTTTGCTGAAACTGTGTTACAACCCACTTCTGAAGATGGAGTAACTCCGAGGTTCTTATTAATAAATCCCTTGGGGTGGATTAGGGTGAAATGACACTGCATGACTGGTGTTTTTATACTTTTTTTTTTAAATATTTATACTTATTTTTATATACACATATATATGTGTGTGTGTGTGACATGTTTATTTTACAACATTTTGGTTGCAATGAAAAGGACGTATGTAGCCATTTTGGTTATTATCTACAGAAATACAGCAATATAAAAGAATAAGAATATCACTTAAATAACTTATAAGGAAGAGAAAGAAAAAGAAAGAAAGGATAAGAGTAGACAGTGGAGAAGAAAGATATCACCACCCATGGATACAGTGACAAGACTTCATTGCTGCAATTTAGATATCCATTGGTCAAAGGGATGGTTGAAGTCTTGATCTGTTGGGGTGGGGGAAGCCCACAAAACAAAAGTTCAATGGGTTAATATACAGTTAGGTTCAGGTGGGAATGCCCAGGTAACTCTCCTGCCAGGGAAGTTTTACAGTGCCTAAAGCAACACTGGATCATGCACAGTTCTCTGGTGGAAAGCCCCAGATATGAGTCTAAGGGCATTTTGGGGAACTTCGATGACTTGTGACCCCTTCTAGGACATGGAGGCTGTGCTTAGTTGAGCCAGTTATGCCTTATCAGAAGGAATGAATATCTTCAGGCTTACATGATACCTCCTCAGGGCGGGGAGAACACTGACATGATAAAAAGCATTATTCCACCCGCTAGGATCTGCTTCTTAACAGCCTTTTGCCTTGTGTGGCTCAATAAACAGCTCATTGCCAAACAGAGGTCAGCTTGCAATGGCCATCCTCTGGTGCTGGGTGGGCACCCTCTCTGTCTTACACAGATGGGAGCTTTCACCACCACACCCCCAAAATCTCTCTTCCTCCACTTTGGTTTGAGGGATGCAACCCTCAACTCAGCAAAGCTCCCTGTTGCTTTTGTGAATGGCTGATTATTTGAGTCCTTAACCTATAACATTTCAGTCTCTCACTACCACCCCCAAAACTTATGTCCTCATCTGTTGTAATAAGTATTGCACAGCTCTGCCTTTGTCCTTATGGTTTATTAAGTTGAATTCAAAAGAGCTGAAAATACCTTTAGTTCTGTGTCACATCACAGGTGATCATAGAATTGATTAGGTTGGAAAAGACCTTTAAGATCATCAAATCCAACCATTAACCCAGCACAGCCAGTTCCAGCACTAGACCACATTCCAAAGTGCCACATCTATACAGCTCTTAAATACCTCCAGGGATGGTGACCCAATCACTTCTCTGGGCAGCCTGTTTCAATGCTGGATAACCCTATCTGTGAAGAAATTTTTCCTAATATTCAATCTGAAGCTCACTGGGTGCAGCTTGAGGTCATTTCCTCTTCTCCTGTCACTTGAGACATGTCAGAAGAGACTGCCTTCCCCCTTGCTTTCAAGTGGTTGTAGGCACTGATAAAGTCTTCCTTCAGCCTCCTTTTCTCCAGGCTAAACAACCCCAGTTCCCTCAGCTGATCCTCATAAGACTTGTGTTCCAGGCCCTTCATTGCCCTTTCTTGTACTGAGGAGCCCAGAACTGGACACAGCACTCCAGATGTGGCCTCACTTGGGCCGAGTAGAGGGGAGGATCACCGCTCTTCCTGGTGCACCCCAGGGTATCATTTGCCCTCCTGGCCACAGGGGCACAATGCCAACACAGTCAGCCTGTCATTCACCAAGACTCTCAGGTCCTTCTCAGCAGAACTGCTCTCAAGTAGGTCAGCCCCCAGCCTGTACTGATACTTAGGGTTATTTCTCCCCAGTATGTTTTTCAGTGTTTTAGCTTTAAAAAAGGTAATGCTATCTTTGCCTGAGCATAATCTGTGAATACACTATTAAGAAAAAACCCTGGAATGCTGTAAAATTAAATATCTAAATCTTACGGTTAATTTAATTTAATTAATTTATTTACATGAACTAGGTGAGATTTTAGACAGTCTCTCAAGATTCTATCTGGCATCCTGCAGTACTTCCCACAGTGAGAAAAATGATCAAAGTAAGTAAGAGATGACCCTGTCCCTAGAGTTAGAAATGATTCTTGTAGCAAGCAATTCTGTCCCCCATTCAATTTAACTTCACTATGAGTTTAGAATCATCCATAATATATTCAACAGAGTTTTGCTAACATAATTTAGAGTACAAATGAATAGTAGCTAGTTTTTCTAGCCGTTAGCACTGTGTACAGAGTGCAGGGTACTAAATAGCATTTTGTTTCAGTCACAGAAGCTGTCCATGAAATACAAAGAAACCCCAGAGCAGGGCACAATCTGTAGCAGAGCCATCTCTGGTGCAAAAAGCAAGAACACTCACACCCATTCTTTGTTGACCCATTTGCTTATTCTTGACAAGCTGAACTTCTTGGTAGAGCATGTTTCCTTCTTTCTACTTCCTTATGCATCTTCTAGGCTCAAAGAGGGTAAACTTTGGTATATTATCTTTATAATAACCTTTGGCAGCAAAAAAACCTGTTGCAGTAATGCAAATCTGCAATATATTGTCTTCACTTAAAAAAAAAAAAGGTTAATTTGTTTGAATGTTGACTTACTATAATACATACATATATCCTATTTATATGTTTATATTGATGTTGTACATATTTTTTTTACTATGTTTTAAACCAAAGGTGATGCCATGACAGTATATATCGAAAGACAAAATTAACAGTGAAGTTTCTAAATAGTACAATGTTTCTTTTGTTACTAATGAATAGATAAGGTTTTCTTCAGTTACTTACATGGAAGCTTCAGAATTCTTTTAGTCTGCCTACCCTGTTGATGCAAATTTGACAAAAATCTCCTGCTCCTTCTTGAACTGTAAGATGAGAAGATGGTGCAGACATCTGTGCTGGCCCTGCTTTTCATCTGAAAACAGAATAGTCATATAGTGTTGGACCTGATCAAAAGCCTACCTAGAGAGACTATGAAGAGGTTTATAACAATTAAGTGGAATAATGGGTGTATTGGGTTAGGTCAGCAACAGCTCATCGACACTCAAAATTGTGATCCAAAGTGTTAACAGATCCATATGGATATGTCTAAGTGTATATTCAGTTCTAAACATAGAGGCATTAGGCTAGCAAAGTAATACTAGAAGTACATTCAGTTTATAAAGCTCAAAGATAAATCCTGCTGCCTCTAGAAGAAATTATTTTTTTTCACTGAATCAAGTAAAATCATGTTTAGAAGCTTGACACAAAAATTACATGGACAATAACTTCTTATTCAACATTAAAAGAACATCAAATTTCAGACTGTAGAGAAAGTCCAGTAGGAAAGCAGAAAAAGACTAAAGTACTTGTGGGACGGAACCACAAATTATTTAGAAGAGAAATTGAAATTTCAATAGGATAAAGAAATAAAGAAGATATCCTAAGTTATTATAAATAGAAGTAATTTATAATAGCTATAATCTGGAAATGCTTGAAACACTAATCAAAGACTTAGGGTGTATAAATATAGAAGAAGTCTTCCTTGACTGAGTTTTGGTGGCAATCACCCATAGGGAATATTTGATTAAATGATAGAGGAGTCACACAATTTGAGTTTTGTAATGTTTTACTAAGCATATGTAATTCAGAATTCTGTGTGTTAGCATGCAACATTAATTATACAATGGTAACTAGACCAAAAAAAAAACCAAAAAAGAAACAATTTTTCTGTAAGATTAGTCTTTGCAAAGAAATTACAGTGAACAATTAAAATACAGCAGGTTTCTTGCAAATTCCTCACACCGGGCTGTTAGTTTCTAAAAGAATACCAAAGTGGATAGGGGAATCAAGACCAGGGAGCAAGAACTGCATTGTATCACTTTTTTTGCCCAGCACCTAACTAGCTAAATATAGACAGGTTTAACTTGTAACAAACTTGTTCTCTACAGTGTCTGTTTTGGTTGATCACAATACAACACTTTCTTTCCTGAAGAAAAGTTTCTTATCCATTTGAGGCAAGAACTTCAATATGAAATCAATTCTGCAATAGAAGTTTCCTTTCTATATTTCTTTTGGAGAGCTAATACTGTAGATAACTGTGGAATCCTTCCATGCCTCACCATAGTTAGTGTACCCCTCCTCAGTCCACTAAAAGTTTTTCCCTTTAGTAATTGTTTCAGTGTGCATTCATTTGCCTGATGATGAACAGATGCATCCCAGAATACTGATAGAATTGGCTGATGTAGTCACCAATATACTCTCCATGATATTTTAAAATTCATGGCCATCAGGTTAAGTCCCAGGTGACTGGAAATAGGGAAACATGGAATTCTGTTCACTGGTGACCCATGATTGTGTCAGTCACCTTTTGCTTTTCTAGCTTATATTTATTGGCAAGGTGACTATAGGTTGTGAATAGGAGTTGGCTTCCCATTCCCGTATCATACAGCAATTTTGGCATGCATATTTATGTGAACAAAAACTCCCAAATAAAATTGATACACTAATACACACTTATCTGTTTTCTTTCTATATATGTATAACAAGAATTAAGATAGTGGATTATGCACTTATATGACACTGTTGTCTATAATTGTTTATCTTGGTTCTCTGCCATGGTTTAATTGTGTTAGCGGTTTAACATCCCAAAAGAGAATATTCCCTAGATGCTTGATGCCAAATTTGTGTTTGCATAACATTTTAATTTAAGTTACTGTTTAAGCACATAATGAGCTCTGCATGTTGTAAGATAAGAAATATAGGAATGTGCCTGTTTTGAATACTCTGCATAAGAAAGGAGGGTGTGTACTTTGAGTTAATTTCCACAAGGTATAGAGTATGAAACATACTAATATGATCCTTTAGTCTGTTTGAAAAAGCTACTGTTTTCTTAGAAGTGCAAGAACCTCAAGCACATCTCTAAACCTTTAAAGGTCTCATGGAATACAGACATGAAGAAATTGTATTTATTTTGCATGTTCAAAGTTGTCTTCTACAGAGACAATTGCTAGTGGGTAAATTGTAAGAGTGATTTTAACTCCTTTTGTGTTTTAAAGCAACTGGAGATGATAACAAATAAAAATACCAGTGGCTACCACCCATAGCTTTGCACTATCCAACAATACCTGATCAGAAGAGAAGTTGTGATGGTTGTGAGGTCTTCTCTTTGCAAAAAAATAGGAGTTAGAAGCTTTTGGTAAACTAGGTGAAAAAGAAATGAGCAGAATTGCTTAGGTACAAACTACTCTGGAGAGGTAAACTCAAAATTATGAATGAAGTGCCTGTTTTTCATAATTACATATCTAGGAAAACAAATTTCATGAGTATGGTTTTTGCATGAGGTAGTTTATCAGTTTCCCCTCCTAGAACAGCCCTGCTAGATGCTAAATATTGCTAATCATTATGAAAAAAGGAGCAGTCATGTGCAAACGGTAAGTTAAAACTGATAGTGGATGCCTTTTGCTGCTCACTACCCCATGCTAGCAGGGACATTAAACTGTTACAATAACAATTGTGATATATTTGTATTTCAATCTGTGATTAGCTGGAGTTTGGTATCCTTATCCCTCTATGTATATAGCTTCTAGAGGAATAGCATCCTTAGAAGTACTAGTAAGCACCTCTGCAAGAAGAATAAATGTTGTCAATCTGTAGCTGGCCTGAATGTCTGTTCATGAGCCTGAACCAGAGCACCTGTATAGGATGGAGGCCACCAGCTTCTCCTGTATTCCGGTAAGTAATCCAAGTTTCTTGTTGTGTTTTCAGCCTTTGATACAAGTAATAGTTTGACCTTCTCAGATATTGTCTTTCTTTGTATCTTGTACTATTTTGGAAAGAAAGGATAGTATTTAAATTTTTTTTTTAATTTTAGGATATATTTGTTGACAAACAGGCAGATTTAAAGCCTCCTGGGTATGCCTGGGGGCATAGTTAGACTGTTGTTCTCATGCTCTCCTTTTGGGAGCTTTAAAACTAGGGCTGCTGACACATCATAAGACATTCATTCAGAGAAAATCCTCTTTATGTGTGGCTGATAAATAATATACTATACGGCATTAATAATAAGCTTCTGTAGGAATTCTATTTCTGAGCCTGTGAAGCTGGTTATTGCCAGGAAAAATTAGGGGAAAATAAGTTCTGACATTTTTAAAGCACAGTTTTCTTCTTAGGTCAGATAAGCCAGCTGATTTTTGCTCGTAGTTTATTTACTCTTCCTTCAAGAATTGTATATGATTTGATATAGCTTGTAGGATTAAAGGAAACTTGCATGTTGTATCACAGAGTTACAAACTCTGTAAGCAATGCTTGGTAACTTACTGAATGCTTTATAATAAGTTATAAGCCTTATCCCAAAATAGTTATAGAGAAAGAATTATTAACTATCTGCTTATCTCACCTTTCAATGAAAAAGAAGAAAAAAACTTGTGCGTCACTTCAGGCTTAATGTATGTGGCATTATTATCAAGTATTCTTCTAGCTCCACATTACAGAAACAAAAAAAGCTGCAGAATTTTCAGGGTTTGAGGAGGGGGTGGGGAGGGAAATGAAGCTGTAGAGAAAATACCTGCCAAAAGCATGAAGACTGGGAATGAAGTTTCATACTAGGAATGAACTTTCAGAAGAAGCTGACTCATATGCAGACTTCCCTTTAGTAGGATTTACAGATGAGCATTGAACATTAATCAAAGAAAGCCCTATATAAAAATAACCATTTGTTCCAAAAAGAAAAGGGAGAGGGTACAGAGGAGAGGGAAGGAGAGAAGCACTATGCTGTTCCTATCAATATATCAAAAATAGGCTTTTATTTCTTGATTGTACCTCATGTTGGTCTGAATAAAGAAAGCAAAAATCATCAATGCAAAGATTTCAAGAAACAATCTACATCATTCAGCCTTCCTGTGAACAGGAACATGGGCAGAATATTAAGAAGAAAAAAATGCTGTCTTTAATAAGCTACACGGAAGTACATGCATACAAAGCACTTCCACATTCACTCTCCGAACAGGTGGGTGTACAGGCTTAAGTTACAAAATTAAGGACCAAAGGATCTGTCCATAGGTGTTGCTCAGGAAGCACAGAACGGATCAAGGGAGGAAAGGGTAGAGAGGGCTATTTCTTCTGGGCAGGGGAGCAGCTGTGGGGGTGATAGTTTTGGAAGTTGTTACAAATAAGACACTGTACTCAGTGCTTTGAAAATGTACCTGCTAATAACACAGTGTAATGCTCAGGTGGATCCATGGTGTCCCTAAGCTAATTGTTATGGAAAATAATATGCATTTTGAGTCTGAGAGAATGGAGAAGTAGTGAAATGGCATAAATCACAGCACAGCAAGTCACCAAAATCATCTGTTGTGAGTACAATTGTATTAAATTGAATATGAGTTTCATTTGGTTCCTGTGTCTGACTCCAGACACCAAGGAAAAATAGTTATAAGAAGGAGAAAACAAAACAGCTTTTGGGCAAAGTTTGCCTGGAAGTATTCAATTTGACAGGCTTAGCACCAGGAGACTACTGAGGAGCTATGTAGTAGCCATATAAACACATAAGCAAAGCCTACAGTAGCAGGTCCTGAGAGGAAGAAAATGTAGTCGTCTGTTTTTAACTTCTGATTAATTTTTTCCTATTTGCTAAAACTAGTAAAAAAAAAAAAAGGGTTTAATATACCAAGGCAAACCATCACAGTTTTAACAATGTGGTCATGCAGAGAAAGATCGTTGAAGACATTTTTGAGATGACTTCTCAGAAACCTGTTCTTTCTCACTTTCTGAAGAAATAACATTATTTTTAAGCATCCTGTGCACTTTAGATTTTGGAGTAAAAATTATGTGACCTTAAATATGTTCCCTCACTGTATTAGAAAAGGGATGGCTTTTTCCCCAGAGGAAACTCTTTTCATTTAAATTCAATTACTCCTATACCTGTTTATGTTGCAAAGTTTAAATTTTCGTTGTGAAATCTGTATCAGCAAAGAAACCATTCCGGATTCACTGACCAGGCACTAGCAATCCCAGCTTTCTTGGACTATTGCCATATCTGGCCAAAAATATTACAGCTAGCAAGATCAATGAATAACACTAAGGCTAGACATAACTTAAGACATTTTAAAGTAATAAAGTACTATTGTATTTTCTGGCAGAGAAAATCAGGTCTATTAAAGAAAAATATGATGTATTTCTTAGGTTTCTTCAATAGAAGCATTGATTTACGTTCAAAGTGTTTGTAAGCACTGTGCTCTGCTCTGCTGTGATGTCACTTAATTTTCTTTGCACTCTTTTGTTTCATTTCTCATAAGAGACAATTCTCCTAAAAATAGCTGAATGAACTGCCTTGGAACTGCTGATATTGATACTTTAATAGCCTAAAAGGTGCTTTGCCTACATTAGCACAGCTAGTGACAGGTCAGGAACTTGCCTTGTTTTTTGCTGCTTCCAACAGAAGTCTAAGACTGTCTCCAAACTGTCTCTTCTGTTTTCTTATATTTCTTCCATTCCAGCAAGAATGTGATTTAATTGATTATTTCAGGTTTTCCTTCTTTACTTATTTATTTATCGATTTACATCTGCTTTTTGCTCTGAGTGGTAAGAACCTCCCCCACACTGAGAACAAGTCTTGCATTTTTGGTTTGTACTAGCGAGTGCAGAGGGAAGCAAAAGAAGCATTTGTTGTGGAAAGAAAAACGTTTGGCCTTGAAGGTCTGTCTGTTTCACACTTCTTTCATGAGCCTTCCTCAAATGAAGAGAAATAAATCCACAAAATATTAATAGTCATTCTGTGGGCTTTGCTTCATCCCAGCCAAGCTGGCATGGAAATACATGAAGTGGAAGTAACTCAACAGTTGTTATTTAGATGTATTTGTTGGATATTCATATGTAAGAGAAATGAAAAGAGATACTGGTAGTGGCTTAATGGTATTACATATACTTGCTGCTGCATATAACTCTCATAGGAAAGAGTCTGTCTTCCCAACGGAAAAAAAAATTAGAGTTTGTGGCTGCTAAAAGGGAAGTTTAGATAGACATTTAGTATGAATAAGAGATGGAAGGTGTATGTATAAAATAGCATCTTGTATGGACATATTTCTAAATTTCATTTTCTCATCCTGAGGAAGAGTAGGAAGGAAAAACACTATGATCAGGGTCAATAATATTTATGTAACTTACAGGATAACCTTTACTTGAGACCAAGGAAGAAGTAGCACATGGTAAAAATATATTGATTTCTTCTGGCCCTACTATATTGATAGCCAATGTGACTGTTTAAATAACCACAGTCCCAGTACCTGTTACATATGCTGTAAAGAATTTCAATAATGAAATTTTCATGATCAGTGATTAGTATACTTTATGATGAAATAAAATGTGTTTTAATGAATATTAATCTTATACTCCACATAATGAGTCTCAAAGATACTAAGATATTAACATGGTAGGAAGACTGCAAGTGATATTTACCTGTCAGTTCAGGTTTTCTGAATTTGCCTTATCATGGCATAGACTGACTTCAGAAACACTTTAGAAAACCCTACCTGGATAACATTGGGTGGTTTCTGGATTTTCTCTCTATTAACAGTCTGTGAACAGGAAACATGATTCTAAAGCAAAACAAAATACTTTGAAAATGTCAGACTGTCCATTGCCACTGTAGACTCCTAACTTTTAGGGTCTTTCACTGGGCTGTAGGAAAACTATGGATTTGAACAGTATTTTAGTAATAAAATTGTACTTTTTAAGATATTTGCTCCTTTTTCAGGACTATGAAATGAACTAGAAGAAGCTCTTTAAAGTCTTGCTTTGTGTCAGTTTAGATGAAGAACCTTATGGCCTCAGTTGGGAGACTGAGTTAGTTCATTTACATTTAGGTTAAAGTGCTGCAAACCTAGAAGGCATTAGGAAAGAAAAAAGAATACATATCAGAGATAGATTTTAATCTTTATATATGGAAAATACCTTCATGGACATAGCTGAAATTTATACTATGATTTGTCTCTTTGCTACTGATAAAAGCAGAGAACTGACATTAAATAGAAGGGAATATCCAATTTTTTTCTTAATTTTTATTTCAAAGATTCATTTTATTATCCTTGGTAAGATGTAACAGAAAGGACTATCTTCTTTCTTTAAGTTGCAAATAGCAAATTAAAGTGGCATAAAATATGTATCATCATTCTTTTAGAACTAGACACAAAATAAACTGCTGAGCATGTAAAAGTAACATCTGAAAACTAAACATAACTTTATTTCAAATTCTTTGAAAAGAGAAAGAATGAGTGTTGAATGGCTTCATCCAGACAGTCTGCCACTTAGACTAAAACAAAGAAAAAACAAACCTCTACTTGCCCAAACAACCAAACACAAATGGACACATCTTTTATTTTTCTACTCCTGAAATTGCTAACCAGGAGGCAGTGTGGTGACCTCTGCTCTCAGCTGTGATCATGGCATCAAAAAGTGTCATTGTGAGAAATTGGAAAAACACAGAAATTCCATCAATGACTGAGTGGGCACACACAATACAGGATGTGCTTGTTACAGAAAAAAATTGACACATTATTTATAAGATAAATGCAACCACAAGGCTGCCACCTGGTACCCTGCTTTTCAGTTTTATCTTATTTTTTAATTTTTTTCATCTCTTCAGATGCTGTATGACTTCTAGTCATCAAAATCTGAACAGCTCTAAACATTGAAAAGGATATACAAATGCATAGATACACAGCTATATATATATATATATATATATATATATAAGCTAACACATATGAAGAAGCTAGCTATGTGTATACTGCTAAGACAATGGTTTATGGGCTGCACTAGGGATGTTTAGCACTGTTGTTCATTTATTATTAGATAGTTTACTGTAACAACTTAATTTACAAAGAATAACGTATCAGGGACAGCTAGTGGTGCTACTGATAGTGGTGCACAAAGATTTCATTTACATCATTAAGACACAGTATAAATTGTTTGTGAATTCCAGGAAAGTGGATTGGAGATGTTCTTGTTTAGAACCACCTAAGAAAACACCAGGGCTTTTGAAATTACATTTTTAAGTCCACATTATGCTACTATTTGTCTTTTATTTGTGCTGTACAGCCAGAATATTTTTAGGTGTTACCTGATATTCTGTTTCTTTCACTATTATGTATTGAATACTCATTCTCAAAATGATAACTATGTTGGCGGTAGTGGACTTTTATGGTAATTACAAAAGACAGAGGTTCTGTTTCTTAGGCTGTATGGTAAAATATGCCCTTCTGAAGATTGAAAGCATACCAAAACTCTTGAAGCAGTGTAATCCATATTAGAAGGAGTTTTTGCTGCATCTCTACGTCTTATGGTCTGACAATACTTTGTTCTGTAACCTTGTCAGAAGTGTAAGCTGATTATCTTTTTTACTAGTAGTGTATCTGAGGTGCATAAGTATATTAAAACATGCACATCTCAGAAGAGTGCTGAATGAGCTTACTTGTCACTCACTCCCTGGTGAAACGCATGTTCTGCAGCTTAAACCAGTGTTTAAGCAGCATTGCAAAGACTGGAACTCTCCAGTCAAATATAATACAGGAGAAGGAAATATGAAGGTCTATGTTTTGCAAATGTACCTCAGCTGCTCTTGCTCTAGTTACCTAAAACCAAAGTGATTAAAGCATACTCAAAGTGTTCAAAACATTTTTTTCAGTTTATAAAAATGTATGAAAATATATTTTCCTGTGTATGGAAAGTCCCTAAAGAAAACATCAGATGTATTGTTACCACAAATAATCTTTATCTGCTTTATTTTACGTAAGTGTATTGCATGGAGCATAACACACCATGTACATGAGACAGGTTTGAGCCTTCAGTCATATTTGCAGGACATCACAAGTGTGACTCACAGATGGTATAGAAAGGTTTTTGATTTAAAAAATGTTGTGACTATAGTCACTTTGCTCAGTTACTAGATGGAAGATGAATTGGACCGAGTTTATTATTTGATATGAATGATATGAATAGAAATACCAAGGGAAGCACTATCCAGTCTAAGTGTATTACATTGTATCCTTTGCATTTTGATTCAGGATATCCTGTCTGTAATAAGTTTAAATATTCAGTATTTCCCTATGCAATTTATTTCTGCTTTCTATTGTTCTACATATTTGGAGGGTCATGAAATTCTTTTTGTGGACAAGATACAGTCTAACTTGTCAGATTTCTGGAAGGACAGGAGGATGCCCTTAGAGGGGCATCTCCAAAAAAATTTTCCGATCTTGTTAACACTGATCTTGCAGAAATATTACTCTCTCTAAAGAGAACAAAAGGTTGTGACAGACTTGGCTGATATTTTATTTCTAAATTGATTCATTCAAGAGAATATGATTACTAAAGATTACTTTCAGAGTAAAATGTTACTCATTGTAGATTACAGCATGGGAATTTGGCCTGTGTCCTTAATATTTCTCCTTTTTGATGGGAGGGAGGGAAGACTTCACTACACCAACAATGATATTTCTCACTGGAAAGACTTTCCACTGATTTATATCTAAATGATGAAGCTAGAAATTTCATTTTTTCCTACCCAAACTTTTCAGCATTTGACTGAGATATGATGTTATTTGTCATATTTTGGTGTATAACGTGACTTACCACACCCTTAAATAGATACACAGTGTGCCTTCAGGGCAATGTTTCACTCACCTGAGGTGTTATGTCAGGTGGTTCCAGAAGCAGTGAAATAAAAAGTACTAGAAAAAAGGTAGAAAGCTAATCTGTGCCCCTGTTTTTGGTTTGTGTGCTTTTGGTTTGTTTGGGGTTTTTTTAAATATAATAATGCACTAAATATTTTTTCATATAATTGTGCACTGAAGTCAGATATACAAGACAGCTACTGCTTCCACAGAAAACTGTGGAAGCTGAAGCACACTGGGAGAAGTGAGTGCTAGTCATCCAGTCTTATCACTCACTAGCTCTATGACCTGAGGAACCCCCATTCTGTACCTTTAATCTGCTGAATGAAAACCTTTTAACAGCGGATGACAGCTGTTGTGCGCTTCATGCTTGCACTTAAACAGTGAGAAATGCCACACTTTCACTGCAGTTGTATGTTCTGGTTATGAGATTACTAAACAAAACACAACAAAGCAAAACAAACCAAACCAAAAATGTTTAAAAAGCCTCAGAGCGAAATGGCAAGAACTGACTATATTATAAAATTGAAGTTTTCATGCAAACCCAATTTAACTGTACTGGGAACTTCCATCAGAAGATTAAGTAATCCTTGAAAAGATAAAACAGGAATTAATCTGGAGGGAGCTAGTCAGATGGTTAGGCAGTAGCTTATTACAGCTGTCAAATGACTAGAGATCAACATGTTGTGATGTCACACTGGGAAGTAGAGCAGAACATGTAGCTTCGGAAGTAACAGTTTACTCCTAAATTTATTGATATTTGCCTTTAAATAACACTGGTTTTGAAACAGGATAATAGTTTCAGGATAGATGTAACCTATCCTTCCCCCCAGAGCTTCTTCTGTATAAATACAACCCTGCATGTCACAGCCCAAATAGAAGTTCATTCTTAATAATACTGATTTGTTCTAAATAAGTGTCTGGAGATACTCTCTTTGCATTGAGACTCTGCAAAATTTGAGATATTCCCATTAGTGAGCAATAAAATTCAGATTTTGAAGTTTCTAGACTCTGGGTGTTGACATTTACTAGTATTGCTAGCACAAACATTTTTCAGGCTTTATCTTTTGTTACAGATGTGTCAAATACCTGTCTAGCAGATGTTAGTAGATCTAAACAGGAAAGTACAGGCATCTTGGATATGATAGGTCACCATCATCCTTATAAATGTGCAACTGCCATTCTCAACCTTTTAAAACTATGATTAGTCATCTAATTGTGCGTCCAAATTTAGTTGGTGCATTTTGCATGCATAATTAATTGATTTCCTGAAGATCTCTTCTAATTTTTAATTACTGCTGAAGCTAGCGTTAAATATGGAGTGAGCCAGTCTGCACACCAATTTCCTTTAGAAACTAGATGCAGACAGCTCGTGACAAGTGTGAGTATTCGCGGAATACAGAAACCGGCTGCTGTCTAGGCTGGGATAGGTGAACTTCACCACAGGTTCATGTTAATTCACTTACTGTCTGACTGAAGTAGTCCTTCAGTCTTAACTCGTTACTGAGGCGTTGCTCAAATATTGGCATAGAATATAAATTTTGATATTTAAAGGAACTCTTCTGAAGCTCTTGCCATTTACACCTGTAATTATACATAAGTATAAAAGCATAATACAGAGTGAGAGGAACTCTTATCCAACCTGATTTTCAGTGCTGAAATCAGAAACTGGATGACAGTCTGTCTACCTTATTCTGGTGTATATTTCCACACCTCATTAATCAGATTAAAATCTCTGCATGAAACAATTATCTGAGTCGCAATACCACTGAGACAAACAGGAGCTTTGGCCAAGTAAGGACTTAGTGATTTAGCCTACATCTTTTCTCTAATTCATGTTGCTTTGTGGATATGAGGATTTTTTTCCTTTAGGTGTGTATTCCAAAGTTCAGTCAACATACACTGAAAAGAGTACTAACATTAAACCAATGTTCTTGGTGAAAGAACTTTTCATTTTGCTAACAAAAAGGTCACAAATTTGCTAAATATGTCCCTATTAGCAACACCTTATTTCATTCCCCTTTCTCCATCATCTAACAACAAATGGCTTTAATAACAGCTTTGCTGCTGTTTTCATCTTAAGTCTCTGTTCTGCTCTATAGAGCAAATCTTACCAAACCAAAAATGGAGGTCCTAGCTCCATTTTCCTTTTGTTCTTTCTTGCCTTGTTAAGTCAAAGTCTTAGTGTATAAATTAACTTGGATATGCTCCACTAGCCTTTTCCAAAGCAAGGGGGTCATGTTGGTCAAACAGGAAAACACAGGAGATATATTTTACTTGTATGACTATTTCCTTAACGTCCCAAAGCACTTCATAAAGTTTAACTGCCTTAACCTCTTGCATTGTAAAGGGTGAATGTTCGAATACCGAGGAAGTAAAAGTATGGAGAAGGAACAACTAATCCCATCACCTGCAGCAGAGCTGTAGTTAAGGTTTAATACATATGATTACCAATTGTTTTACATATATTCTGTATTCCTAAGAATGAGATTTCTGTACTGGGACTTTTCCATTATGCATTTTCTCCCTATAATCAAACATCCATTTTATTTTATTGGCACTGTGGTGACAGATCTTATCAGTAGGGTCATAGAGGGGCTAAACAAATTTTCATGCACCAGTTAATAAATGGACATTGAAAGGACCAGCCTGGGATGTCCTGCCTGGCTGTCTGGACACAGATATTGTAATGACAATACAAATGAAACATAGCAAGTAACCAAGTTCATATGTTTAAATAGGGTTTGTTCTTGCTACTGCCAAACACAAATATTTGGCCACAGACATTACTGGGTTGACACAGTAAGGCGTTTCCTCTGTTTTTATGCATAGCTTCTTCTTGTTGATATGCCCAACACCAATTCTGTTCTAAGTAAGAAAATCTGTCTTAGGTATTACATAGAACACTCTTCTTTCATGAATGCACCACAAATACTTGTCACTTAAATTTATCAAATATTATAATTTAAGTTTTTTTTAAGAAACTGTGAAAGCTGGTCAAACATAAAGTTCAGTAAAAATTCACAGGTTTTGTTTTGTTGTAATTTTTGGTTTTTGAACTACACCAGGTCTTTGGCTGAAAGAAAATTGACAGCTTTAAACTGAAAACTGATGCTATTTTTTAGATGAATGTGCCATCATGGTTCAAAATGATTTTCACTCAGCACCTCGCTTGTACAGTCCTCTGTCTTAAAAGAAAATTATATCTGTTCACATTTAATTATATTCTTCCAACAGAAGCCAAACTTTAAAAGAAATTGAAACCTCCTTTGAGACACTTCTAACTTCTTCAAACTAAAAAATATCCTTTGCCATCCCATGAAACATCAAAACTGCAGCAACTATTATTAACGTACTCTTCTGTAATTCAACCCTTTCTCACGTGCACATTATTACACCTTTGTCTTTGATCTGTGTTTTGTTGAGTTACTGTATTCGGCTACCGTATTTATGCATTTATTTATAATTTAGAAAACACATGCAGTGTGTTATGTGCCCTCATAACTCTATTGATGAAATACATATCACATAAAAAAAGCAGTATCTTGTACTGATAATCATCAGTCTTCCATTACAACCCAGAATATTTACTATGATATTAAAACCCGCAGTGCAATTCTGACATAAGACTATTAATATATCTAGAGGATATCATAAAAGTTGCTCCAACAGAAGAAGCTCTGTTATTTCAAAGGCAATAACCTATTTAATGAATGCCTTAAACAATAAAAAAAGTGGAAAAAGTTTTCTTGCATCAAAACCAATAGTATCCTATGATTTTCATTGAACTTTCCAAATATTGTAGTTAAACTAACTTGGGAAAAGTTCACACTTGAAGTCAAACTTCATCTGTGAGGACTGAAGGTTTTCGCACATACAGTTATACTAATGTCATCATTGGCTTTGGATATTTGACTTTAACTGTGTAAGAATAGAGACTTGTCCAGGGATTTTATGCAACTATGGGGTTTTGTGCTACAGATAATAAAGTTTATCTTGCTGTCTTGTCTGACTTGCTCACTTAAATTCCAGACAAATTCTAGTGCCATTTTTCACATGAAATAAAATTTTACACCCAGGAGCACGTGGAATGAAAACTGATGGTCTATTTAGGCTTCCATTTAGTGTAGTGGTGAGATTTGGGGTGTAACTCTTTGTGATGTACAAAGAAGATACTTTGCTACAATTTTCATATTTTTAAGCCTTGTTCCAAGTTTGCATAGAATCCTTCTGGACTGAGATCATATCTGACTGAGGCTTCCCCGTGCAATCTAAAAGGTATGGAAATTTAATCCCTTTTAAAAGGCTTGTAGAGATTTAGCAATATGTTTAGTTAAAATTTTCTTTGCGGTGTCTTCTAGTTTCTGTTTCTAGCATATAAATTCCTAAGTGTAACATCATGGAATTGTTACTGAAGGGAATTTTCAGAAACTAATTGCAAGATTTTCTTAACAGCTGCTACTGGTTACACAACTCTGATTCTACTGAATTAGGAGAGGATAGTATGTCCTGCTAATAATGCACCCCCAAACAGCTCTTTCCATATACATTGGACCACCAGTCTCATGGTCTCGTTGTGACAGTGTTAGGCATTAGGAGAGATTTAGTTGGATATATTCCATGTCATATAGGAATTTATAATATATTCCAAAGATTTCTGAAGTCATATTCTGAAATCCTTCTTAAAGTTTCTGAAACAGTTTACTCTTCCCCCTCGCTCAAACATATCTGTGAAGAGAGGTTTCATGTCCTCAAGAAAAAATGTTATATTGTACAACTGGGATGGCACAATTTTGGACCCATGAAATTCCTTACTAGATGTAAAACATAATTTCAGAATGAAAACTAATGTAGCAACTTAGTATTTAAAATAAAAAAAAATATTTCAAAAATGGAAGAAAAATACTGCCCTTGCTAGAGTTACTCTCTGTAATAAATGGCAAACATATACCCACTGTCTGAGGTAAAATTACTAGTCTACCTCCTAGACCCTTATTCTCATTATTTTTTTTTTTGGCCTGGTTGATTTCCCATATCCTTTTCTCATCCTTGAACACCAAATAATCAAATCAATTGACACAGACACAAAACTAAGATTCAGAATAGTAAGTTTATCTTATATTCAAAAATTAAAACTTGGTGTGATTGTGTTTGTGTGTATGCCCACATACACTCTTGCATATCTGTAATATCTGATTTTAAATTTAAGATGATAACTTACAAAAAGAAACTTATTCAGTATTACTAAAATATTAGATCTTTTCTTTATATGAGACAGAACAGTAGGAACAGGGACCACAAACATCAATAGTATTAGTGATACATAAGATATATCAACAAGACTATGTGTATGTGTATATGCATGCATATTTGTCTGTACTTCTGCTTACTAAATTCAGTAACAGACAGAACATCTTTAGGAGCAGAACCTGCTTGTTCTTAACCCAGCGTGCTAAGAACCTCATTTTTGATCTGGGAGATCCTCGTGATAATGTTAATATAACTAGGTTCAGTTTTGTTCCACATAATGTTTGCTTTTTCACATTATTCTCATTATTTTGAGGGCTGGGCAATATCAAGCCAGCCTGTGCAGAAAAATGGGACCAAGAGAGACACTTCTGCTCTAAAGAGCTTGCTTACAATGTAAATACAGGAACGAAGAACATGTTTTAACAAATAATGCGATGATTCACAAACTTAGCATTTATTTCAGGGGAATGACCTTAAAGAAGTCATTTGACTTCACAGAGATGCTCCTGTGTAGTTAAACTGATATGTCAAAGTGGAGAATTCACACCAAAGGCTGCTGGCAAGTTTAGTTGATATTTCTGAATTGAGAACCAGAAACATGGCAGGGATTCTTTAATTCATTTGGGAAATTGAAAAGTCAGCACTTTATCTTCTATACATCGGTAAAAGAGAGAGAATGGAAACTGTCTTGTGTTTGCTTTTAATTTCTGCACATTCTAAACATTAGCAACATCCTGTATGTTCTGCATAATAGGGAAATATTGCAGTAAATGAGATTCTTTCATCAGTGAAAAATGTCTATGTTTGTCAAGCAATTTCTTTGGTTTATGAATTATTATGAATAGAAATGCAAATATTTCAGAGTATTTTATTTTTAATGTAGTGTAAATATTTCTACACACACATACACAATTTTATACTTACATATGATACTGGATGATCGTGCACAAACAATGGAACATCTTAATTCTGTAAGGAAATATAGTACAACCCTCTGATAATGATGATGCAAAAAAAATGGAATTTTATTTTTTTCTTAGTGTTTTAGTGACATGCATTGTGCTTTAATCTGGAATACTGGAGTACTAGACAGATTGAAATTCTCAATATGTAATCATCTAAAATAGTAATTTGTATTTGTTTCAAGACTAAGATTCGATGATGAAATATTTTTATTGGTTAAATCTGGACTCTCGAAGCATTTAGAAAAGGACATCACAAAATTTCCCGTGGGTATATTTTGGCAATGAAAGCCTGGAGTATTGGAAATGTATGTTGAATACTAGTAACAGTCATGAATCTCTCTAAAACGTCCTTATTTTTAAGTATGATGGCTTTTTAGCAGAGACTCATCACCAAAATTAAAGGAAGGAAAAAAAAAGCCCAAAAAACCACACTATAATACATTTCCATTGCAGAATTCAGTTAAAGATGGTACTACACAATTTCTGTCATCCTATTCATGACAATCATTAGCCACAGCTGAAAGATACTGAACAGATTTGACCATGCCACTGTTTGCTTTCCTTTGTCAATACTCCACGTGAGCTTTTGGAAACTTCTGGGAAAGGAAAATTCTACAGCTGAAAATTAAAAGACTCACCTTGCTTGACATGAGCAATAATTATAGAATTACCTTAGACTGATTAGTTGAGATAAAAGACCTATCAATCTGCAGACATATTTGGTTGCAGCATCACCAAATCCTTATCATAAATGTTAGCTGATCATTACTGGTTTTAATTTTTATAGAATGAGTGACTCTCATAATAAAAGTTTTTTCAAAGAGTTTGAAAATAAACAATTTATTATATCCTGAATAAATGATGGTATATTACAGATACTAATTTGTATATTCTCTACCCCCTTTTTTGGGGGAGGGGTATTTTTTTACAGTCACAACAAAGATATTTTTACAGTCACAACAAAAGAAAAAGTGACAATATTTGAAGTGTTATAATTATTAATGACTTATGAGGAAGAAAGCCCTCTTTCTCTCTCCATGATCTCAGGCCCTCCAAAGCATGCACCATTAAATGATCAAACATTCCAGTCATATCTAGGGAGCAATTTAATGTGTGCTAAAGTCAATGGGAATCTTTCCACTACCCTTTGCATTAGCTTGTTGGATCATAGAGTTTTTAGGATAGGGATTGGCTTTTCATTAGGTATAAAGCATGCAAAGCAAATACGATCTCAGTCTAGATTGCTTAATACAGATACAATTATCGTAGAAAATAGTGGTGAGTTTTCAGTCCAATGTGTCAATGTGTGGCCTATCTGAGGAAAAAGAAAAGAAATAGTAATCCTTTAAAATATTTCCCTTTTTTCTTCCTCTTTTCAGTACTTGATGAAATCCCAGCCTCCTTTACACTAACTTGCCTTTGGCATTGGCTTTAATAGTGTCAAGATTTTTCCCAAAACAACAGTTTAACAAATACCACATGATTTTATCTGATACTATAACATTCTTCATTCTTTGCTACTTGATTCCCATTGGCTATTTTCTAACAAAGATTTAACTAAAACACAATAAAATCAATGTTAAATACTGAAAGGTAGATGAAATCAGATAAAGTATTTTACAATTCTTCAGACTCGTAATTAATCCACAGGATTCCTACAGGTTGGAGTTTGTTTACTGGCTAGCTCCAAATGTTTACTGCGAAGTATACAATTAGTTTTCTTTTTTTTTTTTTCCCCCACATACTCATAAGAAGTATAACCTACCAAAAGAACATGCTTTTTGTCTGGAAGTCTAAATATTTTTAGGTCAATTGATTCACATCTACTGCTTACTGTGTGTTATTAGGTTAGTCAGCTACTGACAAATGTAACACAGATTCTAAATAAGATTATTTTTATATCACTGTTTACAAATCTGAGTTCTCAGCTGGGATTAGAGCGAATAGAAAGCAAAAACCATTTAAAAACCCCCATGAAGATGTGTTAGTTTGTGGCAAACCAGCAAATCTGTTATCATCTTCAGTTATTTTGTCTGTGTTTAGAACAGAAAAGTTGCCTATGGCTGAAATGACTCTGTAGAGGCAAGGAATAGACACACATGGCACATCCATACCATGTACAATGTTCAACATACAAATTGGATTTTGGGTGCTACCTGGATCCAGCTGGCCTCCAGCACAGCCTTAGGGCTTATGTCATCTGCACTGACAGACACAAATGCCCAAGAAGCTGCTCTGCCAGAAAGGAACACTCAGTGCCCGCTGCTCAAGATGATGTCTGGCGTTGGCACAAAGATACTCCTGCCTGAAGATATCGTTCAATTTCCTTGTATTGCCAGGCTGTTGCAAGATGTATTTGTGAGGGGCAAAGATTCAAAATATGTTTGCAATAAGTGTGTAGTGCTCCTGCAGCTAATCAGGTCCAAAGGGATACATAAATGGGAGTTTTTTGCCTCATTCATTCACAGTCCAATGTATAAAGGTAAACTGTTGTAAACTGTTGTTATAACAAAAGTTGCCACTTATAACAGTGAATGCTAGTCTTAACAGAAAAACAGGAAACTCTGAAAATTGAGGGGCAGATGTGCTACCCATTCTGTTGACCTTGCTATGGTATGGCAGAACCTCACAGAGTGGCAGGACCTGTAATAATCTCCTGAATAATCAGATCTTGTTACTCCAGAACACTTACATATGACATTCTGAATAGACCTTAACAGCTGCTAGCATTGTTCAAATGTATCAGCTGCTATCTGAAAACTTGATTCCTCAAAACCAAACTTGCAAGTGAACACACTTTTTTTTTTCAATTTTCTGTGACCTTATCAAGTCACACCTCACTTCATGTAATCTCAGGGCTTGAACTTGATTGATTTTCCTTATTTATTTATTTGTTACTCCTATAGATGCCTAAAACCCCAGCTATGCTGACTTCACTCTGCAGGCTAAGTAGGACTAACAAAGTAGTTCACTGAGAGCTAAGCTATGTCTTTCTTTGGAATCCTCTCAATTTATCTGATGATAATAACTATTTCTAACATAGAGTGCCAGTTCAGTATTGCCATATTCACTGTCATCTCCCAAACTGCAAAGGTCGACCCATGTGGAGACACAGCAATAACAGTGTCAGTGCTATTTCACATTTCAAAGAATCCAAGTTTAAGAAACTATTTTTATAAGTTATTGTCTTTAAACATAGCCATCCAAAAAAGCTGGAGAAAAGCTTTTTAAAGTATTGAACCAACGATTATTCAAAATGGGTTGGAAAATTATATTCATATTGTGAACATTTGTCACAATAAAGCATTTCTTTCCCACCTTGCTAGCTCAACTGACTTAGTTGAAGTAAAGACTTAAACTTCAATTTTTTCCACCTTTGGTCTTGACAAGTGCACTTCTAGAGGTTGGTTACAAAATGTTTTGTGAGTCATGTCAAAAAGCGATAGAAATACACCACCTGCACCTAGCTTTTTTGAGTCAACTGAGTGATCAAGGGCTGATGAGACAGAGTAACTGCATTAAATCACAGCAGATTGTTTTCACTCACCCTACCAGCTCCATGGAATGACTGATAACAAGGAAATAATGAGGGCTATAAAGGGTAATGATATGATGGGAGAAAGGAAAAGAGAAACCCCCAAATCCCCCCTCTGTTAAAAACAAATTTGTACATGATGGTTGTGCTAGTTGCTTACCACTTTTCAGAAAATGGTAAGTTTTTACTGTAATCTTGTGCAGCTTTGCTTCTGCCTGCTGCACCCACCTGTTGCTTTCCCTATTAAATATATGCAATAAAGGCCTCAAGGTAGACATTGTGTTCTTTATGTGATTGTACTAAACCTCATTATATGAACCTGCAATAAATGTAATTGTTAATGCAAATAAGATATTAATTATTATTACAGTTTTATTAATAATACGAAGTCAGGAAGGGCAGGTGATGACCAGTTAAGACTGCAATTAGGGGTGTCATTTTTGTGCAGGTCAACTTTTGTAACAGAATGATACTATGTATATTTTTTAAATTCCTGTAGAGTACACTGTCTCTCTTGCTGTTTGACAGAAAAATAAGGAGATTTTTGAGATTGTCTAGGCTTAGATGTATCCTTCCCCCTGCCTTTCCCAGTCTGTGGGAGACATATTACTGCATGCGTAGACATGTCACAGAATCATGGAATGGTTAGGGTTGGAAGAAACCCTGAAGGTCATCTAGTTCCAGCTCCCCTGCTGTGGTCAGGGACACCGTCAGCTAGACTAAATTGTTCAAAGCCTCATCCACCTGGCCTTGAGCACTTTCAGGGATGAGGCATCCAGAGCTCCTCTGGGCAACCTGCTCCAGTGCCTCACCACTGTCACAGTAAAAAATTTTTTCCTTGTAGCTAATCTAAACCTACCTTCTTTCAGCTTAAGGCCATTTCCCCTTGTTTTACCACTGCATGCCCCTGTAAAAAAATCCCTCTTCAGCTTTCTTGAACTGGAAGATACATCCACTTAGGTACTGGAAGGATGCAATGCAGTCTCTGACGAACCTTCTGTTCTCCAGGATGAACAACCCCAACTTTCTCAGACTGATCCCTCTAATCATCTTTTGAAACCTCCTCTGGACTTGCTCCAGAAGATCCATGTCCTTATGCTGGAGGCCCCAGATCAAGATGCAGTACTCCAGGTGGGATCTCATGAGAGCAGATGACACGGTTGTGTGGGGAAAACAACCGAGACCGCAGGATTCTTGAGCAGGACTGCAAGCCTCTCTGGTGTGAAGTCTAGAGAAGACTTGGTTTATTAACTTTGTCTCCCTAGCTGAACACAGATCATTCTGGACTCGCATCCCAGAGCGATCTGAGGGGTTACAAAATGGAGGGTCTTTTATAAGGAGTCGGTTGGGTTTAAGGAGGAGCATGCGTATCCTCGCACAATCATTGGTAGGGGGGCGGTTACACAACTTTTCCCGCTAATGAAAAGGGGATAGGTTGAGGATCCCGCCACGGGCAAGGTGATTGGATAGAGGAAAGGGTAAGGGACCAATAAGGATGTAGGAGTACATAGCAACAAGGTAAGGGAGAAGAAGAAGGAGTTTTAACTTTAACTATGAGGGGAAACAAAACGGACGCTTTTCCAGCCACAACGTTCAACAACCATAAAACAGTCTTTAAGTCTCAGATTCCATGTTATCTTCTTTCCATTTCTTGAAATCTTCCTCCCAGCTGCCATCTCCAACAAGCAGAGTAGAGGGGAGAATCACCTCCCTTGACCTGCTGGCCATGCTGCTTTTGATGCAGCCAAGGACATGGTTGGCTTTCTGGGCTGCAAGTGGACACTGACTGGTCACGTTGAGCTTCTCATCTACGAACACTCCTAAATCTTTCTCCTCAGGTCTAGACACAATTCATTCTTTTCCCATCCTGTATCCCAGTCCAGGACTGCCCTGACCCAGGTGCAGCACCTTGCACTTGGCCTTGTTGAACTTCATGCAGTCGGCACACGCCCACCTCTCAAGTCTCTCAAGATCCTTCTGGATGTTATACTTTCCCTCCAGTGTGTCAACCCCACAACACAACTTGGTGTCACCAACAAACTTGCTGACGGTGCACTCAATCCCACTGTTAAACAGCACCAGTCCCAATACTGACCTCAGAGGAATGCCACTCATCACTGGTCTGCACTTTCGCATTGAGCCATTGACTACAGCTCTTTGAGTGTGACCATCCAGCCAATTCCTCACCCACTGAGTGGTACATGTGTCAAATCCATGCCTCTCCAGTTTAGAGACCAAAATGTCATGTAGGAGAGTGGCAAATGGTTTGCACAAGTCCAGGCAGATGACGTCAGTTGTTCTTCCCTTATCCACCAGTGCTGTAACCCCCTTGTGGAAGGCTACCAGGCTTTTCAGGCATGATTTACCCTTAGTAAACCCAGACCAGCTGTCACAAATCTCCTCCTTATTTTCCACATGCCTTAGCATAGTCTCCAGAAGAATCTGCTCCTTGGTATTGCCAAGCAGTGAAGTGAGACAGACCGGCCTGTAGTTCTTCTTTTCTCTCTTTTTAAAAATGGGGATTATGTTTCCCCTTTTCCAGTCAATGGGAACTTCACCAGACTGCCATGACTTCTCAAACATGATGGATAACGGCTTAGCCAATTGTTTTGCCAGCTCCCTTTAAGACCCGTGGATGCATATCAGCCATGGATCTCTGCAACTTTAAGTTTCTTAGATGGTCTCAAACCTGATCTTCTCCTACAGTGGGCAGCTTGTTATTATCCCAGTCCCTGCCTTTGCCTTCTGTGACTCAACTGGAGTGTGTGTGGCCGGAGCACTTGATGGTAAAGGCTAAGGCAGAACAGGCATTGAGTACCCCAAATTTCTATATATCCCAGGTAATGGTACTTCCTATTTCGTTCCAGAGACAGACCACATTTTCCCTTGTCTTCCTTTTATCACTGACATACCTACAGAAGCTTTTCCTTTTGCACTTAACATTCCTGGCCAGGTTTAATTCTATCTGTGCTTTAGTTCATAATCAGATGCCTGATGACTTGGACAATTTCCCCTGTATTCCTCCCCGACTACTTGTCATTGCTTCCAGCCTCTGTAGGCATTCTTTTCCTGTCTGAGTTTTTCCAGGAGCTCCTTGTTCATCCACACAGGCCCCATGGGTTTTTTGCCTGATTTCCTCTTTTTTAGAAGCATTGTTTCCGAGCTTCGAAGAGGTGATCCTTGAACATTAACTAGGTTTCTTGGGTCCCATTTCCCTCCAGGCCTTTATCCTATGGTACTTCACCAAGCAGATCCCTGAAGAGACCCTAGTCTGCTCTCTGGAAGCCCTGGGTAGTGAGCTTGCTCTGTGCCCTCCTCCCTGACCTATGGATCTTAAATTCCTCCATTTCATGGTCACTTCAGCCAAGGCTGCCCTTGAGCTTCACATTCCCCACTAGCCCCTCCTTGTTGGTGAGAACAAGGTCCAATAAAGCACCTTTCCTCATTGTCTTCTCCATCACTTAGAGAAGGAAGTTACCATAAACACATTCCAGGAACCTCCTGTTTCTTACACCCAGTTGTTTTATCCCTCCAACAGATACTGGAGTGGTTGAGGACCAAAGCTTGTGAATATGAGCTCCTATCTGCCTATGAGGGCCTCACCTGCTCAGTCTTCCTAGTCAGATGGCCTGCATCATGTCCCCACTATAATGTCACCTGTCTCTGCCCTTCCTGTAATCCTGACCCATAAGCTCTCAGTCAGCTCCTCATCCATCCCCAGGCGAAGCCCCATGAACTCCAGCTGGTCACTGACAGAGAGGGTGATGCATCCTCCTTGTCTCCCCTCCCTGTCCTTCCCAAAGAACCTGCATTCTTCCATTCCAGCATCACAGTCCTAGGAGCCATCCCACAACGCTTCCGTGATGCCAATAAGATTACAAGCCCTGCAGGTGTGCATATCTTTAACTTCCCTTGTTTATTCCCCGTGCTGGGTGTGTTTACAGTCATTTAAGTAAGGTCCTGGTGAAACTGACTTACTACCAGGAGTGGCTGGAATTCCTTTGTGCTGCTATATAAGACAAAGAAACTTAGCTAGCTGAATTTAACACACCTTTAAGTCAAAGCAAGCAACAGAAACATAAACATATGGTTAAATAAGTGTGCTTAGTTACATTAATTACAAATAGATATATTAGTTTTAAACACATGTACTGTGATGGTGTCCAAAGATGCCAGTCAAAGCTAAGACCGAAGTGAAGGTAGGGAAGAAAATACCTCTACCAGAGAGATTATATTCTAAATGTCACACAAGAACATGAAGGTGGAGAAGGATATGACCTATAAACAAATGAACTTGATGATGACTGACACACTTTTATTTATTATGTTTGTTGTAGCTGCTTTTCTCTAGGTAACTCATCCTGAAGAATTATCTGACACCCTTGCTGAAAATAATTAGCAAAAAAAAAAAAATCCACAGCAGATGAGGCTTTAAAAAGCTTCTGATAGATCCTCTCTAGGTCAGTGGAATATTTTGCCAATGAGGACTGTGATAGCACTAATGGAAGTCCACCTGAGCCCTACTGATGACAATACTACCAGCAGACACACTGATAAATTATAATGGGCACAGCAGCAGCAGCAGCCACTCCAGAAAAATCCTTAAAGTGAATTTCCTTTAATGGCTGGGAAGACAAATGGCTCACATTTTATCATTGGATTCCTCCTCTTTCAGAAAATTGCCAATAAACTTCCTGTTCTTAGCTGAAGATTTGGCAGTGTCTTGGACATAACAAATTTAACCCATTCAGTAGCTTTAATATGTTTATTTATGTCAGTTATTTGTTCAAATTGTTCTGCTTAAGCCAACCGACCTTATGTCTTTTCATATCTGAAACTGAGATAATCTGGGGTTTTTTAAATGGCTCCCAAACTGAAATGGCCTTTCTGAGGAGGCAGACTCCTGTACATTTGTTATTCAGAAGCGATTGCCTGTATTGTAAGTACCTAAATTCATGGGGTACTTCCCATTTAGGTTTGGGAGTTTCTTTCTTGTCTTCCCTGACTGACTCCGAATGAACAGCTTGTACCTTTAACTCAGAGAGAATCCCAGAGAATTACCTGTGTGCACACAAACATCACCAAATTTTTGTAGCTTAATGAGCTATCTTGCACTGGCTGAGCTTGTGTGCCCCGTTAGCACTCCAGTTTTCTTTCACTTAGCAAACAGTTGTGACAGACACAGTTTGAGACATTATTCACTCATCCAAAGTTGTTTGCTCGTTCTGCTGCTGAGGACTGTCCTTTGCAGTGACCGTAGCAGAACAAATACTCATTTTCTCCTCCAGATTAGTTTAAACTCCTATTCACTGTTCATTTAATCTAGTCTGTTGCCTTGGACTAAGTGGTTAACACAAATACAAACTTTTTTTCTACTAATTTAATTTCAGGGAATTACGATCTCTGACACAGGTACGCACTAAAGCTGAGTTAGTTTCACTAATTCTCATCTATAAATGCTTTTAGCGCTTCCAGTTAAAAAGTTAAATACTTGGAACCCATATGAAGGAAATTGCCTCACATTTGGGATGGGCTAACAGTGTGCTGATTAATAGTTGCCTCAGCTGACAGGCAGAACTTTACAGTGTTTTCATAGCTTGGAGATCTCACACTCAGGTTGGGTAAGTGGCTTGCTACTTGAAACATTTCAAAAAAATATTTATTCATACCCAGATCTTGGTATGAAAACACTGTCAGAGACATTAATGCCTCCAGAATTGCCTGGTCACCGTATAATAGTTCTTTTTGCTCAAGTATTCAGTAAGAGAAGTTATGGGACTTGGATTCAATGCCTTCATCAGTCTGGGACTTTCAAAAATATATTCTCAATAGACTGCAGTACAATACATGCTAGTTTAGGTAGAAAGCATTCTCCACATTCCAGCTGGAACTGTACTTTGGGTAGCAAAAAAAGGGGTTATTTTTGCCAGCAAAAGCATCAATGATATAATCCAGTGAGAAAGGCATTTAGAAACAGATATCACTACCTACTACTGAGACTACCTTTTATGTAATTAGTTTGCAAAGAGGAAAATAATTCCAGCACTTCTTATCTTCTAATCATCTCTCATTGCAGTCCAAAAGTTGAGGTTTTCTAACAGCTTCAAAGAATGTTTTTTGCCGAAAACTTACTTGCTGTTTGAAGTGTGCAACTATAGTGTTCTTTTGAAGTCCACAGATCTGTGAGCAACGTCTTGCAGACCACCGGTTGTCAAAGGAGTCACCTGCAGAGCTATTATGTTTGGGTTTGAACATCCAGAACCTTAACATTATGGCTGTAGAGGAAACCTTAGTTATTGAGGTGAGCTCACTTGTGAATGAATGTGAGATGTGACATATGCCTTAGGTATTCAGAGACTGTATTTCATTTCTTTTTGCTTTCATTTAATGATATTTCTGCTCTCCTTCCTGTGCTATTCAAGTCAGTTAAAGATGTACATATATACTGGTAAACTGACATCTTATACGTTGTATGCTTTTCTGTAATCCTTAAATTATGCTATAAATAATTCTTTCTAATATTAACAACTCATCAATCTGCACAGCACATTAAAACTAAAAAGATTGCACTCAGCTTGTAAGGTCTTACTCTAAGGTACTTTGTGTCTGTTTCTAATCTAAAAAAGAATGGAAGCAGGGTAGATAGTTAGCCTCGGATTAGCTCAATTTTTCATATCCATAAAAGTTACAAACAACGTTTGTCAAGACCAAATCAAGTTTTCCATGGGTATGTAGGGCAAACTGCACTTTCAACATTTATTTGAATGGTACATGAAATTGTCCCAAAAGTATTAAACTGAATCAAAATCTGACCACATAAACCCTTAAAAATGGGATGATTATATAGCACAGGGAATAATTAGGCTTACTATTGAATGTTTTTGTCTGTTTGTCTGAGGATGGAGCTTTTTTGAAGCTATTAATCATATTGACTATCGTAGCACTCAAGGAGCCTGATTGCACTGTACCTGTATAACGCCTAATACAGAAGAAATGAGGGTCCATCCTCCAGAGATACAGACCTAAAATGGCAACAGGGATGTAGACTGTGACTGTGCAGAGGGATTGTCTTGGCTCACAATAGCTATAAATATCACCTCAGGCCTTGTGCTGTGTTGATTAGATGCTGTGGTTTCTGGGAAAACTGCATGGGTACAGGAAGGTTTCCACCGTCCAGAATGTATTGCAGAGAAATTTGCTGTATATCCTTTTTTGCATTTAACCAAACATCCTAAATGAAAATAACCACTAAGTTAATCTCCCAATTAACTTATATTTGCCTGAGTGATATTTTCAAGATTAAAGATGCTACACTATAGAAATATTGGTATTATCAGATAATGATCGGAAGTTTGACTCCTTAATTAGGTCTAGTTTAGATAAAAGCAAGAGCATTGTTTTGAATGATCATCAATGGAAAGAGAGGGCACACAAAACCAGGAATCAATTTTCAGTTCAGACAAGCACATGGATAACTTAGGAAGGATCTTAATGAAACACGTATTAGCCTTTTGCATTATTATTCTCTTTTTCTTCTGGAAAGAAAAAATCAGTTATGGTTAAGCATGTAAGATATTAGCAAGGATCTCAATGAAAACATTAAATAAACCCAGGAAAAGTTTGCAAATAATATCTTTCAATAGCAAAAAATATGAGTAACAACCAAACTGTTTTTTACAGATGTTAGGAAACATCTCTTGTAAACCGATCTCTTTATAGAATATCTGTATTAAAACTGAGAACATAGGTCATGCTATGAGATGAGAGAATGCATTCTTGGAAATCAAAAAAAAAAAAAAAAAGCATTGAAATTATGATCAGTAACTGGCAACATGGTTCTCAGCTCACGTAGAGGGCAAGATCAAATGTGCTCTTTGTAAAAATTAAAATGACAGTTCAGAGTAAAATACTGTAATATGACTCCAGTGACAATTCCATACCCTGTTCCAGAGTTTACACATTTAAACAGATATTGATAAAGAGTGAAGGTTGAGAAAAACTTTACAATGATAAATCATAGTCTGAAAAGCATGCCTTGTAGTAAGAGGCTAAAAAACCAGAACCTAATTATCTCAACAATAAGAAGGTTAGAAGGTTGACTAATCATGATCTGTAAAGTATGTATGTTGAAAAAAGAAGTTAATTCTAAAAGGTTCTTTAATTTAATAGAAAAAGCCAAAGTGAAGTTCAGTTTTGCAAGGCTACAAGCCAGGAATGTGATTTTGACAGTAAGAGTATTTATGTACTGGTAAAATTTACTCACTTATAATAGAATCTCCACAATAAAAAATATTATATACTCATATGCTTTACTTCAACAGTAACTAAATGGCTCTATGAAAAAACAAAGCAATAACAAGAAAAGAAATCAAACCAAACACCAAACTGATAAAGCACTTAGGCTAAATTATATGAAATATCTCAGTGGATAATTTTAATGGTATATCCTACTTTTGACTTTACAAAAGTAGGACCAGAGCCCAGCAACCGCTTGCATTTCTCCAGGATTGAAATATTGGCTCTGTTAAAGTCAATGTCTATACCTGCCTCACACAGTTTAAAGTTGTACCTCAGAAGTTGTTTAAGTACAAATTCCTATATTTTGTTCTCTAAAAAAACCTTAAATGGGTGAAGTGATTTTTCTTTGCTACTGTCTACATATCTAATACCTAGAATACCTTGGGTCTGGACATTTTTCAGGAGGAGAAAACAACACTAAAAATTTTAGTAAAAAACTCTAAGGAGAATGTAATTAGAATGTAACTAAAAAGGCACGTATCATGACAAACATCCTATCTTTGGGAAGGTCTAGTGAGTATTAGTTCTCACAGTGCACTACTCCAAAATTACCTCATTGGCCATGCAGGTGGGACTCCACAGTGTATTTTTGATTTATCTAGCATGTAGCAGAGCCAGCAGCAAACACTTCATTTTATTATATATGAAAGATTTTGAATTTGAAAATATAGATGTGATTTTTCTGGGTTGTAATTTTGTTGCTTTGTGCAATTTTCTGTAAAAATAGTTATTGATCAAGTTTTTCTTTTATCAGCAAACCATAAGAAGATAAGCCATATAGGAAACAAATTTCGTTCTTGAAATTTAATAAATAGCATTTTGGGGCTACTCAATTAGGAAATATTTACTATTTTCCCCAAATCTTAATTTTCTGCATGTTCATTTTAAAATAATATCTGGAGTTTTTTGTTTACTTGGTGGACCTGGTGGACTCATTCTATTTCCTTTTCATGTGTTTTACCTCTAGCATTAATTTCTTCTGCACTTCTCGTTTACTTGGAGTCTTACAAAGGACTACGTCTGCTGTATGTACCCCTGTACACCAGAAGTGAACTCATCTAGTGACCTGAGTCTGAGATTCATTCTGGATTTTGGTCTGCTGAAGATGAGCCTTTTGCATCATGAAGGTTGTGAAACACACCATTCCAGCTGCATCCAGTGTATTAGGACTATACTGGCTCATCTTTGCATAAAAGGGAATTTAAGTACATTGGCATTATGAAGATTGGAATAAAAAGACCAAGTAGAAAACAGGGAGGGCTAAGGAGTCAATTTCTGTTTAAGCAATTGTAGAAAGTCCCTCTTACTCTGCTCCAAGTTTGCATTTTCACACACAAAATCACACACAGAATCAGCAAGGTTGAAAGAGACCTTCAAGATCATCCAGTCCAACTGTCAATGTAGCACCACCATAATCACCCCTAAACCATATCCCCAAGTGTCACATCCAGACATCTCTTGAACACTTCCAGGGAAAGTGACTCCATCACATCCCTGGGCAGCTTTTTCCAATGCCTAATCACTCTTTAAGTGAAAAGGGTTTTTTTTTCTCTAACATCTAATCTGGATCTCCCCTGGTGCAACTCAGTGCCATTTTCTCTCAACTTTTCACTTGGGACATGGCAGAAGAGACCAACTCCCACCTCAAAACAACCTCCTTTTGGGTAGTTGGAAAGAGTGATAAGGTCTCCCCCAACCCAGTTTTTCTCCAGAGTAAACATCACCAACTCCCTCAGCTACTCCTCATAGGACATGTTTTCTAGACCCTTCACTAGCTTTGTTGCCCTCCTTTGGACATGCTCCAACACCTCAATGTCCTCTTTGAAGTGAGGGGCCCAAAACTGAACACAGGATTCAAGGTGTGGCCTCAACAGTGCTGAGTACAGGAGGACAGTCATTTTCCTGGTCCTGCTGGCCACACTGTACTTGATACAGGCCAAGATTCCATTTGCCTTCTTGGCTACCTGGGCACACTGCCGGCTCATATCCAGATAGCTGTCACTCAGCATGCCTAAGTCTCTTTCTGTTAAGCAACTCTTCATACACCCTTCCCCAAGGCTGTAGAGTTCCATGGTGTTATTGTATCCAAGGGCAGGACCCAGTACTTTGCCTTATTGAACCTCGTAAAACTGGCCTCAGCCCATCAACCCAGCTTGCCCAGGTCTCTCTGTAGAGCCTTCCTACCCTTCAGCAGATCAACAGTCCTACCTAACTTGGTGTCATCTGCACACTTCCTGAGGATGCACTCAATTCCCTTGTCCAAACCATTGATAAAGATATTAAACAGGTCTGACCCCAATACTAAGCCCTGGGGAATCCACTAGTGACCAGCTGCCAGCTGGATTTATTTTCATTTAGTTCATTCTGAATATGAGTTGTTTGGAATGAATAACGAGCCAGACAAACAAAATTGAGAGGCTCCTCTTTTCCCTTCCCTTCCCTTCCCTTCCCTTCCCTTCCCTTCCCTTCCCTTCCCTTCC
>JAWMRA010000001.1:93969798-94006936 GCA_035584735.1 Pseudotriccus pelzelni | reverse complement strand
CCCCCCCCCCCCCCCCCCCCCCCATCTCCCTCTCCCAGCTCGCCTTGCCTTGCAGATCAGTCTCTCCGCGGCTCGGTCTCTCTGCATAGGCAATCACGGCTCCTACTCGCAGACTCAACTCTCCCTCTCGCACTGATTGCAATGAATTTTCTTCCTGAATGTAGGTCGCTTACAACCGAGAACACGAGTTTCCTTCAAATCCAGTGTGGTTGTCTTTCTTGTTGTTATTTTTAATTTTTCCCCCCTTTCGTGGTCGTTGCATTCCTTTGGAGAAGCCAATCGCGTTGGATTCCAAAAAGGAGAGCAAGAACCGTGTGTGAATAATCCTGGCTGCATGATAGCCCGAGAGGATTTCCTGAAAGATTCTGGCTGTGTAAAAAAGACCCCTATGCTTCTGCAGCTATCCCAGTGTTAAGGTAGGAGTACCGGATTTGCAGTTCGAGCGTTCATTTTCATTTTTTTTTCTGTTGCTTTTTCCTGCCCCCCCCCCGGTTTTTTTTCGGCGAGGGTGGGGGAAAGAGGGAGAGGTGTTGCAGTTGGTACTCTGGCAAAGGGCGAGCAGTTTGCTGCAGTCGTCTGTGCTTTTACTTTCCCATCATGATAAAGCGATACTTTCTTTCTGACATTTCCACCATCATACGCGATCTTATTGTCACATATCGATATTTATGCAAATTTATTTCTTTTTTACCCGCTTCGGTCTCGTCCCCTATATCCCCTTTGCACCATAATTTGTTTGGAGGCATTTTGCTGCAATCAGCTATTTGGAAAGGCTCTGGGGTTCTGTGTGAGATGTTTACAAAGTAGCTCTGCCATACAGCCAAATAAACAGAAGAGTGTGGAGGAGAGGAGGGAAAAATATCTGCAGTATAGGCAGAGAGAAAAAGAGCAAAGCCACAGTTTCCTGCAAGCGCGGAGAGGGGCAGGAGCGCTACCTCATGCTCTGTGTGCGCCTGTGGTTTTCAGGGAAACACAAAACCAACACGTAGGTTTTTTGGTTAACCACTTTCCTCGGCACCACCACAAGCACGAAAAAGCAAAAGGACGGGGACGGGCGGGGTGGGGGGAGAGAACAAGGGAGGCGGCTGCTCAGAGGAAATCTTTGCTCTTCTTGGATTAAGCGGTTCACCCGCTTTCGCTTGAGCTATTCCGTGGTGGGTTTTCCTTCTTCCTTTTTTTTTTTTTTTTTTTTTTTTTTAAATTTCCTTTTCCCCTTCTCCTTTATTCTTTTTCATTCTTTTTTTCTTTCCTTTCCGGGCACGGGTAAAATGCCCGCTTTTGTGATGGGCATGGGCTTCCGCACGTGATGAGCGGGGACTGGGCACTGGGGAGAGCCAGCGTGCGCGGAGCGGGGGCGGGGGAAAAAGAAAAGAAGGGAAAAAAAAGACAAGCACCGCCGCCGCCCACCCCCACTCCCCCCTTCCATCCCCAGCTCGGCAGTAAATCGGCTCCTCTGGAAAGCTGGGGCTGGGGGCCAGCGGCGTGGGAAACCTCCGCGGCCGCCGCGCTTTGCCCCTTCCCAGGGGAAAAGCCGATGGCAGCCCCGCACCGCCCCGGGGAGCGAGGGCGGCCCCACCGCGGCCGCCGTTCGTCCTCCCGCCCCCGCACACATCCCCGCCGATGCAGCCGCTGCGGGCGGGTGCGGGACGAGGGCAGCGGCAGCGGGAGCAGAACGGGGCAGGTGTCCCGCCGTCGTGCCCGAAGCAGGGCTAAGAATAGATGGCGGCGCGGCCGGGAAACTTGGCCGGTTCGGGCGCCCGGCGTTGGGGGGAGCGAAGTTTGCGGGGGCCGCAGGGGCGGGGCGCGGCCGCCAGGTGGCGGTGCGGGCCCTTCCAGCCGCTCCCGCCGCCGCCCGCGCCGCAGCGCCGCGCGCCCGTCCCGCGCCCGCCGCGGGAGAGCGGCGCTCCAGAGGGGAGTTTGGGAGGGGCGGCTGGCGGGATTGGGGCGGCGGGGACAGCGAGGAGGTGGGAAAACTTGCGAGAGTGGGGGCGGAGGGGCGGCCAGCGGCAGAGCCGGGCGCGAAGGAGGCTCGGTCGGGCGGTGAGCCGGGAGGGACGGCGGCACCTGAGCTGCGGTACAGGGTGTCCGTGTCCAGCTGTCCGCGGCCACAGGCTTTGTGCTGGTACTGCCTGTCGGAGGGATGGCCGAAACGCATAGATATGTTTAGTTGTTTTGTATCTAAAAACAAACCAACAAAGAAACCCAAAACCCTCTCCCCAAAAAACACCCAAACACCTCTTTAGCCATGTTTGATAAGTGCTGAAAGCAAACAGCGCTAAAATTCTAGTTTGATTTTTGGTTTGAAGTTACTAATGTTGAGGGTGTACATCCATGTGTTGAGAAGTAGAAAACAATTCTTAATTGGAGGAATCTGCAAGCAGCTAAACCAAAATGGAAATCATTGATCTTTTTCTCCTCTAAAATCATGAGTGCAACTGCTAATATAGAGATCTCATAAATGAAAGGGCAGTAGT
The DNA here is from genome assembly GCA_035584735.1 of Pseudotriccus pelzelni. Taxonomy (NCBI): domain Eukaryota; kingdom Metazoa; phylum Chordata; class Aves; order Passeriformes; family Tyrannidae; genus Pseudotriccus; species Pseudotriccus pelzelni. Next base: position 94,004,462 of record JAWMRA010000001.1, on the reverse strand, counting down.
CCATATTTTTGGGGACAAAAATTAGGTTTATTAATTATTAGATACAGAAATTCTCTGTTAACACTAAAGAAATAAACTGTCACCCTAAGAAGTAATTATTTCCACTAGTTTTAATTCCTAGGTTAAAGCATGGCTTTGCTTTTTAAAAGTGAGCTGATTTCATGCGTCAAATGAACCCTGCGTTTTATTTTCATTTTACTTAAAAATATGCATTTTATGTTCTGTCAATATTTTTGTAGGATTTTATATAGGTAGCCCGTATATAGATGTGCATTAAGGTAGTTCTTACTGAGTAGAGAGTTGCATGCATTGTCTTATGAATCATATTCCAATGAATCATTAGTCCGAGAACATGAAAATGTCATAGGTTTTGGTTACTCAAAACAGCAGTCTCTATGGTTATATGTAATTTTCTCAGAATAATAGAAGAAGAAATTTGATTTGGCCTCATTTATAAAATCTTGAAAGTATTGTTCCGTTGTGTATAAATACATAGCTGTTATTGCTCCCTCTTGCTTCTGTATTGATATGCCTGTGTGTTGTATAGATCCAGTTGTTCGTGGTGTGTTGTGTGGAAGTGCAACCTATGAAGTTGTTACCAGATACTAAAACTGAAATTCAGTTTGACATCCAAAACGTTGTGGTCCTTAAGAGGACCAAGCTAATTCAAAGCTAAATTGAATCCTTTTTTTCCCTTTTTTTTTTTTTTTAATTGAATTTACTGGCCTTTAGTTTTGGTCTGTACTGGAATACATTCATATAGGTAAGGAAGTATATTTTCTTCCTTCTGCATTCCTGGAGGGAATGACCACTTGCCAACTGTTATTTTAAAATGCAGTGCATACATGTGCATACATGTAAACTCAAAAATTCCCATTTTTTTTCTTGATCAGCAAAGCACAGTGATCAGTGTAATTTGTTTTACAGGCATCACAATGCAAGCAAACAAAACCAAGCCTCGTAGCATGAATGAAATAGACCAACTGGAGTTGCTGTGCTGTCTTATATATTTTGTATTCTTAAAAATGCTGTATCTTTTTAGCTGATCTTATGTTCTTGGGCAGATCATTCACCTGAAAATTTTTACATTTGGTAAAAGTGTCAATCTTAATAGTATCCTTCAGCTGAAGGCCTGTCATGTAGAGATGAAGGCAAGAGGCAGAAAGAAAAGCTGTTTAACTGAAGCTTTATATTAAAGGTATCATATAGAAACAAGGAATTGTGTGGTGTTGGTGTTGGTTTTGTTGTTTGGTTTTTTTTGTAACAAAAGAGTGATTCAAGCAACATTTACTGACTGCTACATAGAGGTTTGCACATTTGTTTTTGACAGGTTCTCAATACAGCCTCCTCCTGGCCTTTCAAACATGCATGCTGCTATTTGATGGCTGAATCACATAGTGTAAAGAACAGCTCCACCTGGGTAGGACAGAAATAAGCATCATGCTCTAACCAGCATATAATTTAGTCATTCTGTCGCTTGAAGACTTGTCACTGGGATTCAAGATCTCTTCTGCATGAGTAAATCGGTTAGTTGTGCACTGAATTAAAAGAAGTTCTTTAAAGAAATAAAAAACCCCCAAACTAATGAAACATAAACACAAGCTGCACAAATCAGTATAAGTATCTCATGTCCAGCTGCAGCTGTCCTCTGTCACAGTTCAACTCAGGTGCTCTCAAGCAGCGTTTGTAAAGCATTTATGCTGTGGGCCATTTCGATCCTCACACCTAACAGGGTTATGTACTCAACTCTGTCACCTTTTAATAGTTCTCCACTTCTCATTGCATTTGCTTTAGTAGTCCCCAGATTGGGTTTGAAAGAAAAAATAAAAAAGCAACAATAAAAAAAAAAAAACCAAACAGAAAAGAGGAAAACCACCTTGCTGTCTTGTGGAGAAAGAACAAGTTTTATTGACAATACTTTTGGAAAATTTTTAGCAATGTGATTGAGCACAATGGTAATAAACTTTTCTCAACTTCAAAATGGATGAAAGGGTAGAGAAGAGAAAATTAAAAGGATTTATAGACAGTTTGCAGTGGTTGAATTTAAAAGGTAGGAATTATTCTGGAGATGTTACTGGCAAGCTCATCCCTCTTTAACCCATGTAAACTACTGGGGATGAATTTTGGCATTAGAAATAAGCTATATATAAAAAAAGGGTTTTTTATGCATAGCTTGTGTGAGGGTCTGAAGAGAGGCAGACCTTGCAGAATACTGGCTTATCCTGTGAAATCTGCAGTGGGGCTTTACCAGTGTCACGGCTAATTCAAGCCGAATGCATTACCACATGCTGGAACGATCCCTAGCTAGGAATGCTCGGATTTGTACTGTAATAATCTAAAAATAAATTGTAGTCACTGATGTCACAATGTATGATTCTTTCTTTCGTCTGTCTTCTGTGCTGAGCCCACACACTACTCAGTGTCAAAGGACGTATTTCATGAAGTGTATGCCACTGACTAGCTTCAGTAGAGGGTTGGTTAGGATTTTCCACGCTTGTCTGTCTTCTGTTATTTATGTACTAACTGAGATTTGCAACTTGATGGGGAGGCTGAGCTTTTCAAGAGAGGTAAGCTTTGAAAATGAATGGCAGTTACTAATTCTGCAGTGACTGTTACGATTTCATATATAGGGTGAATATAGATACAAATTTTAAAATAAAAGTATTTTTGAGATTTATTTACACAGATCATTAAGGCTAAGCCACTTCACAATTATACCATAATAGATGACATATGAAATAGCAGTGGCATGTTTTAATGTTAGCAAACTTCCATCTAGTAGTATTTTTCAGATTTGCATCTGTTGCACGCAGTAGACAAAAACAGATAGCCTACCGCTTCTCCTTGCAGATGAGTTCAGAGGGAACACCTTTCCTTTGTCCTCCAAGTGGAGGTAGTCATTGCCAATTAGGAGAGGTCTAGGACAGCCAGAAATGGAAGAGGACAATCATGAATAGGATTTGTTTCCCAAATTGTTAATTGAAGTGGTCTAATGGCTTGATTATTTTGAAAATGTCTGTTACTATAGTGTCCTGATGGGCTACAGGCCCAGTACAGATCTGGAAGGAACAGATTTTCAAGCTCTGTGTGTTGCTGTCAAGTTAATAGTCTTTCCGGGACTGACCAGCCATCTTGGTCAGTGCCATCATGTGGTGATCTTGTGATATTGTTGCCAGACATATCTGGGTTGGTGATCAAGCTTCTTGATGGTTTAATGTCAGTTAAAAAGCATTAGTGAAAGCATACTCAGTTTAATGCCAACAAGTCTTTCCAAAAATACTTTTTAGAGAAATACTATAGAGAGGGCTCAAATAAATTAGCTATGTTTTCTGTGACAGGGTGTCTTTTACACTTTTGAACTCTGGAGGAAAGTAAGTGGACAGACTTCAATAACTCTTCTGTTTGGTGAGGTTTTTTTGTTTCAAAAATGATTTTGCAGTAATCACCTCCAAATATCTATTTGTTCCATTCCAATAAACAAATACTACATTATATGTCACACTTTTGACCTTTGATATGTAAAAGCCCTACTTCATATTTGTCCAAATGGGGGACAGATTTGTCCAATGGGGAAAAAGCTGATAGCCTCTTTTGAAATAAAAGACTTCAGAATGGAATCAGATTCTTAAGTGTTTATTTTTATACCTTCATTTTGTACTGACTTTTTTAGTACTGATTTTAGACTTAAGTTTTGCATAAATTTTATGCTTGAAAGTAGATATGCTGGACAGTTTTTCTTCTGTCAAATAAAAGAGTTTTGCAGACACTGCACAGAACTCTGCGATCAAAAAGAGCAGGGAATTACTCAAAATTTATCAATAGTTTAATTACCAAGACGCACATATAAAAATTTGTTCTCTGAAAATAGATGCCATTTTTTTTTCCTCCCTTTCTCTTTATTTACTTACTTTACTCCAACAGTCTATATCCCTTGTCCATGAAATACATCTTCTGAGCACTTGGTCCTATATGGAACCAACTGCTTGGAAATTATATAAGAAATATTATGCTTTGAGATATGATTCTTTGTTTTATGATTTACTGTGAATGTTTCCCCACTCTATCTTCTAAAATAAACAAAATTAGTATATTATTCGTATAGGACACTCTATAAACCATATGTTGTCTAAGGTACAACACATTTTTACTCATTTTCTTATTGAATGTGTCATAAACCATTAATATTAAAAGACTTGTGTAACAGGACCAAAGTAAACATTGACTGACTAATGTTGTGTGATCAGGTCTTGTTGGATTCGGTGCAAAGATTCTTGTTAATTTCAAAAGGCTTTTGGTCAGATCCTGTGAGTAAGTAGTATTTGAATAAAATTGTATGGAGTATTTGCATAGAGCTGGCAATGTCATTCACAAAGCTTAAAAGAGTCCTCCCAACTTCCCATTAAGTTCTGCTAATGAAAATTCCTTCAAACTAGTATTTCATGGGATGTCTTAGGCAAAGAGCAAAGAAATATTACAGCAACAACTAGAGGAAGCAGCTAAGGAGTTATTGCTGTATCAAATGTACCCTTCACCCAAACTTTAGTGCAGATGGTTCAATGAAGCACTTCAGGACAACATTCATCAGACATACTGTTCCTTCCCAGTCAGGTACATAATCACAGATTTGTTTGCTGTAGTCTACCAAGCCAAATGTGTCTCTGTCACCAATGTAATTACTATTATGTCTGCCTACTGCATTTTATATCATATGCATGAAAGCAAAGGTAAGTTCTCAGCACGCAATGGTGTGAGAGGAAGTAGAACTTTCTGCAAATTATGCACAGCTGGACAGATGAGCTGTGGTGCCTGAGGCTGTGAATTTGTATTAACACAGCCAGCAGTAGGTCTGCTGCCTGAATTAGAAATGTTCGGTGTGTGTAGTTTCCAAATGTGCAGGTGGTGAATTTGGGGACAGATGATGTAGATCCAGTGGCTTTGACAGATTAAATAATAGCAGTTGGCATAACTGGAAATTAATTGTGGAGCTGGAGGAGATCTCTTTAGGGAAGAGCTAGTGTATTAATTTCATGCTCATTGTCATAGTATTTTGCTTTGGTTCAGGTGCACAGGTTACAGTGCAGGATAGGTGGAGTTACTGCTTTGATCTAAACAGTGTAACAGTTGTTAAGAAAATACATTGCCTTGTTTAAACTTACATTTGTTATGTCTTTTTCTCAAGATCTTGTAGGTAAAACTGCATTTGAGTTAGAGTTTTTAAAGATAAATGCTTCATGTTTATTTTGATTTGATGTCATCTTTACATGTAGATGTTACAGATACAGTGCCTTAGTAACATGATGATGCAGGCCAGCTGGCACTTTTATTAAATTTAAAAAAAAAAAAAAAAAAAGGCAAACTAGAAAAGCCAGTAAGATTTTTACACTGTTGGATTGTGAAAGGTGTGCTGCATTGATTTATCTGCCCTGATCTGGTACAGAGGTGCGACATTACTGAAATGCAGGGGGTTAATGGTGCAGTTAGCATGTGCCATTACTCTCACATGGAGTTGTTAGGATCATGGTGACGCAGGCAAGAACAAGCAAAACTAGTTCTTCATTAGAAGAGCTGGTCCATCCTCTTTTGTGCTATAGTGTAGCAAATGTATATTAACCTTGCATATTCAATTAACCTTGTATTTTCCTTTCCCTGTTGGCTTAGGAAATATGATATTCAGGTTAATCATCCTCCTGCCCAAATCTGTCTTGTCTATAAAATTTTATCTTGAGAAAATTGACATTAGAGCATGTAGTTAGGATCTTTAATTTTCTCTATTTCTTCTTTTTGCACAAGAGGGGATTTTTTGGTTTGCTTGTCTGTTTTTGCTTTTTTTGTAACTTTGCGATTTGTGTTAGCACCCCAGAGCCTACGAAACGTTTTCCAGTCGTGCCTTAATAAAGGTGTAATACTGGTCAATATGGTGACCATGGCTTCAATAGCTAAAGTAAAAACCGCGTTATCTCTTGGGCGATTTGCATTAGAAGTTCTGTTATGCTGAATTAGAATATCTTTTTGTGAAGGATTTCTTGTTCTGGCAGTTCAAATTATATTAGCAATGTAGAAGTTACATAAGTAATGCTGTAGAAAGGACAGGAAATGGGAGCAATTGTAATATTGGCAATGTGTTGAATTCTCTTAACTATTAGGTAGGTAAGATTAGAAAGCTAAGTAAGTCTTGCATTTTGTATATGAGTTAATGATCACTGCATAATAACACTTCATAGAAATATCCTTCTCTAGTTTTTGTTTGACCCTGAAGGGTGGCCGTTTGGTTAGGCTTGATACTTCACTGCTTTCTGAAATCAGTTAGACCTGGTTTCTTAAAGAGGAACCAAAATGTGTAAAGTTGGAGAGGATACTGTGTGGAGCCTGAGGTATCAATAAGGGTGATGGATGATGGTCCAGTCTCATTTTGAAAGAGAAAATTAATGAGTTTCTTAACAATAGTGATAGCATTTGTAAGACAATGTCTGCCTCTGAATGCCCAAAAGCTAAGCACTAAGCATATTTATGTTTAAGGTGAGAAGACCGCATATTCTAGTTCTTACTTTTTGCCCTGTGCAAGAGGAGGAGGATGCTTCCTGAATGACCCAACCACTCCCTCTCTCATTGATCATCTCTAACTTGGTGGGGCATTTCCTTTCTCTTCTTATTGCCTCAAGAGACCCATCATAGACAGTCTGCAGAAATGCAATGAGGTGCAGACAGATGACCAGTTTCAAAGGAAGGTTAACACAACTTACATAGAAAAAGAATATTATAACACACAGAGATAGTAGACGTACAAGAGCATAGAGAGTGTAGTAGTAAGAGGACTGGCAGTTCAAATACTGTATTCTGGAGAACTTATAGTAGCAGGATATGAGTCAAGGTGGATTTACAAGAGGAGGTGATGCTTTTGGACATGAGGGTTTGGTTTAGTCTGAGGGGGTGCAATTTAGTAGAAGTTATGGGTCAAGGGAAAAATATGGTTCTTAGTATCATCATCACTCTGTAGGAATCTAGATTGTATGCTTTGAAATAATGTCTGTTTTCTTCTGAATAACATTTTAAATTGTTTTTGTCCAAACAAAGTATTTATTGAACTGAAGCCATTGCATTTTAAGGAAACCCTATCCAGTGTTATTATTACTGAATATATTTCTATTTAGGAACGCTCATTTGTTTGTTTTTATACTGTTTTCCCTACAAGTCATAATGAATCATATTTTTCATTTCATTTCAAATACATGGGGTTTTTGGCTGTTGGATTTTTTTTTCCCCATTTTTAGTGTCATTTGTTTGTTTGTGTGCTTTTGTTTGTTTGCTTTTCCCCACATGGCAAATTTTACTATTAATTTGCAGTTCTTCAGAGAAACTGTTCTTGCAGAGAAGTGCATGGAGAATGTGGAGATATTTGCCTGGGATTGTATAAAGGCAGGCTTAACAAACTATGTAGGTTTTAATGGTTCTGTCACTGGTACATGGGGGGAGAGGGGAAGAAAATTAGAGTAACATGGATTTTCATCCTACTCATATACATCACTCAGAAGACATTAATGTAATAGTTGATAATGAGTGTGCAGTTGCCTCTGTACCATTACTTCATATCTAAGTTATATTCCATAGTTCCCAAACTTTTCTCTGATCACTTTTTAAAGCAAAATAGAATTGGTATACTCTGCTTAGCTTGAAATAGTAGATATTTGTTAAGAAATAAAGCACCCAGAAGAAAACAATTTTTCCTCAGAGGATGCAGAGTACTAGCCTTTTATGTTCGTAATAAACAACCTTCCCCTATATATATAAAATGGACATAATGCATACAACACCAATTTTAAGAGCAGTTTTTCTTCACTTCCTGTGAGCTGCATATTTAAAAGATTATAAGCGTGACTAAGATGTCATTAACACTATTTTTGCATTGGTTTATACCATTTTCTTCAGCGACACTGTGCCTAATAACTTAGTGTCTAGAAGTATTTAGCACTTAAAAAAAAGATAGTCGGGTTCCAGGATTTCCCCTCTCCTTTTGCAGGTAACATCTCATCATTGAATGTATTAATTTGGCAGAGATCTCTTTTCAGCTAAGAAGAACGTGTTCTCTGTGGAGTAAATTGTTTACCTACTAGCTTTATATGTTTGCCCTAGTGAATGTGAGTGAAATGGTCCTTCACAAATTCATATAACTGCATTAACCTTCTTGACACTGTCACTCTGAAAAGTTAGGACAAGGGTAGAGGTGAATGACAGGAGGTGGTGAAAATGGGATTCTTGAACATGGCACACATTTTACTATGTATAAATAGGCTTAGCACGTAGGTGATTTTTAGAGATAAATTTATATTTTAAGTTCATTTGTTCCCTTTAAATGATTCTTACTATATAGGATTATATTTTATTAGAATTTAAAGTCAGGTGGAAATGTTTTTAGTTCCTAATCCATGGTAATTTCTAGTATGTGCTCAGACTTTTTGTTTAGACCCGTAGAAGTTTCATGCACAGAAGGAAGAAAAATGAAGTGGAAGGAAAAAACTCAATTACAACATTGTTACTTTACACCAATTTCTTTTTCTGCTCTAACACACACCAGGATTCATTATTTGTAGTCCATACTTTTTAGGAATAAATAATCGCTGAATTTTATGTAACAAGATATCTCAGCCCAGAACTATTTTTCTAGAGGAGAGTGATAAAAAGTTTAGCTGAAGAATTCAATTTTTTAAAAACAATATTTTGCCTTTATTTTCAAAAGCATAAACATTATTCCACCAAAAAAAAAAAAAGAGAGAATAGATTAGATGAAAATGAAGAATTCAGACTTTGTCTATACTGTTACATGCTTTTCAAACTCTTTTATATATCTTTGAGAATAGATTTTTTGAAGGAGGGAGGAGAGGAAAAAATGGATTAATTTATTTTTTGTTTCTTTCTTTTTTCTTTGTTCAGTTTTTATTTGTCTAGTGTCCTGTAGAAGGCAAAATGGTTTTCAGATATCTAGACTGAGAAAAATGCAGACCTGCAACACCACTCAATCCTGCTTCAGAAACGCAAAAGATTACCACTTTGGCAAGTATAGGAGAAAGTGAGGATGTGAGCCTACCCTGAGTACAGAGTCAGGATATAGCTTCAACACTCAGACTAGGAAATGCTTTCAGGTTCTCTGATCTGCATGTAACTAAAGTCATGCCAGTAGTCACCCTGGCCTATCCACCAAGATCATGAAGGTAGTAAGCTGACTGTGATGACATGGCATGTACAGGACAACCAGGGGATCAGGCACAGCCAGCATGGGGTTAGGAAAGGCAGGTACTGCTTGACCAGTGTGACCTCCTTTAATGGCCAAATGAACTGCTTAGTCGATGAGGGGAAGGCTGTGAATGTAGTCTGCTTGGACTGCAAAGCCTTTGATACTTTCTCATCATTTTCCTAGAGAAGCTGGCAGCCTGTGGCTTGGACGGGTGCACTCTTCTCTGGGTTAAGAACTGCCTGGATCACCAGGCACAGAGAGTGGTGGTGAATGGAGTTACATCCAGTTGTCAACAAGTGGTGTTTCCTAGGACTAGTTGGGGCCAGTCCTGTTTTATATTTTTGTTGGTGATCTCCAAAAGGGTATTGAGTGCACCCTCAGTAAGTTTGCAGAGGACAGGAGGTTTTGGGGGAGTACTGATCTGCTGTAGGGTAGGAAGGCTTCGCAGAGGGATCTGGGCAGGACTGGATTGGTGATCTGAGGTCAACTGTATTAAGATGGATAAGGCCAAGTGTCAGGTCCTGCACTTGGGTCTTAACACCCACATGCAGTGATATACAGGCTTGGGAAAGAGTGTCTGGAAAGTGGCCCAGCAGAAAAGGACCTGGGGATGCTGGTCAACAGCCAACTGGACACGAGCCAGCAGTGTTCCCAGGCGGCTAAAGAAGGCCAATGGCATCCTGGGTTGTATCAGAAATAGTGTGGCCAGCAGGACCAGGGAAGCGATTATTCCCCTGTACTTGGCATTGGTGAGGCCACACCTTGAATACTGTGTTCAGTTTTGTAGTTCCCTCACTAAAAGACATTGAGGTGCTGGGGCGAGTCCTGAGAAGGACAGTGAAGCTGGCGAAGGGTCTAAAGAGTAAGTCCTGTTAGGAGCAGCTGAGGGAGCCGGGGTTCTTTAGCCTGGAGAAAAGGAGGCTCAGGGGTGACCTTATTACTCTCTGCAACTACCAGAAAGAAGATTGTAACAGGTGGGGGTTAGCATCTTCTCTCAGGCAGCGAGTGACAGGACAAGAGGACACAGCCTCAAGCTGCACCAGGAGAGGGTCAGGTGGACATAAGGAAGAAATTCTTCACTGAAAGTGTGGTTAAGCATTGGAATGGGCTGCCCAGGGAAGGGATGGAGTTACTACCCCTAGAAGTGAAGAAACAATTAGACTTGGCACTTAGTGCTATGCCTTAGTGATATTTTGTCAAAGGTCAGACTTGATGATCTTGAACATCTTTTCCAGTCTTAATGATTCTGTGATTTTATGATTCTATAACTTAATTTATTTTCTTTTTTTTTCCTTGGTATGGCAGCCTGGAGACATAGAAAAAAATTTTCATTCTAGATTTTCATAAATATTTTTACACAAAGAGCAGTGGTTGTTTAAGTTACTGATGCTATTAGTCTTGATTGAAGCATAGTAATTTTTGGGTTCAAGTGTTGCACATTGGTTATTAAAATTTATTATTGGACAATATTTACTAAGTATTAACATTTTTATTATTTCTTCTTTTTTTGGCTGGGTACTACATTTTGTGTTTCTCTTTTGTAAACTAAACTCTACAAAACAAAAGGCCAGGAAAGCTGAAGCTGATGAAGAAGAATGGGCAAAAGAGGGACTGTTCTCTCTGTAGTTGTAGTTTTTCCCACCACTACCTGCCGTACAAAACCACTGGGTTTTACAGTTTCAAGACTGTGATCATAACAACACAAGACCTAGAGTTTGAGAACGTCAAGGGAAGGAGAAAAATAATGTTATGGAGGCTCTGGAAAACACATTCTCAACAGTTTAGGGGAAAACTTAAGGAGCTATGAATTGCAGAACCTTGGCATTACTAAGGCTGAGATGTTAGTATACTCAAGGCAAAACATGCCTTAAGAGCATTCATGAATGAAAAATTCCTATTAGATCACTTAAACTTAACATCAGAGATACAAAAATCAGGGTCATGTAGACATAATGTAGAACTTTTGCCTGAATGCTTTTTTTTTTCTCCAAAAGAGAGAATATAGAGAATTCCAAGGGTCTTTTTGTTTCTGTTTGGCTTGCTCTAGGTAAAGACATAATGTATCCATAGAATACGTTTATTTTTATACTATATAGTGATATTTTAAGGCAAAACCCAGAATTTACTTTATGCTTTGCTATGTTCATATAAATAGAACCGGTACTTGTTTGTATACTGTTTGAAAATATGAGTTGACTTTGTATCCCCTTATAACTTCACTTATTTCATAATGGATGCTTTGGAAGAGAGGGTGTCCTCTCTTCCTAAGACTGCATCATTTATCAAACAGTAATTGCCAGGGTACATTTAGATGCACTATGACTTCGTAAATCATCACAAGAATTGCCCAATATCTACATTACCCAGTGCCTCAAGGTATTCCAAAATACAAAATCTAGCCACAGGCATTAACAACACATACAGTTACTGCTGTCATGTTTTGGTGCGGTTCCCAGAAATGCCACATTCAGAAGACTGTACTTTGAGGAATGATGCTGCATAATCAGATGGCTAAATTCATTAGAAGCTGAGGTACCACAACAGGGAGTACAGTGTTATCCTTGATGATCTTGGCTTTTGTAGCGGCAAACAGCAATGCTCACAGAATTTCTTGATCTGGTTACTGACTAATTCAGTCTTTCAAACTATTCCCAACGCTGGCAGATTTTTTTCACCGGATTTTTAAGCCTGGCCTTAATTTTCTTTCCTGAGAGAGCTATGCATTGGAAGAAAGCAAAAATTTCTTAATAGTCCAAGTAACTACTTTAGACCATGAGATCAATTATTCAGTGGCTGGATGTCTCAGACTAATTATTCTTAGAGGTTGGCTGATGCAAACTGAAGACGCTGAGAAATTGTGACTGTTGATTCTGGACTGTTCTGATATAATAACTAGGGATGAATAAAAAAAAGAACCACAAACCCTCTTCTTCATTTTACGATATGCCTAACTCATTAGCAGTTGATGAAAGATCCATACAGGGCTGCTACTCTGTTTCCCACTGCAAACTGTATATGTGTTCAGTAAGGCCATGTCAACTGCCTATTGCATATCTTACACAGGAGAATGCATTTTATTTTTAGGTCCGCATATTTTAGATAATCAGTTCTTACATGTACTGAGCCATATGACAAAAAATTCACTTTTTTTTCTACACCTGATTCAGTGAAGATGACTTTGGTGTGAGGCACCAAAAACCTCTGGATTTCAGTGATTTCCCTACTAGTAAACGAGTATCTCTCTTTTAAAGATGTCTCTGTCACATCAGTGAGGTCTCTATCTGTCTGCCAGTGGCCTTTACTTCCTAAATCAGATCTTTACACTACTAGTTTAGCTCAGATGCCACTGAAAATCATAGTTCTGAATCTCCTGGAAATGCAGTCCATTTTGGCTGTAACTATGAAAAAATGTAACAAAACTAAATATATGTTACTCATCCTTTAGTCTAGATACTGTCAGGTGCTGACCAGAGTAACTGATGTCTAGTATGATTACTGAAAGTATGTGCTGACTTTCTTGAGTCCCCCGTGGGTTGGTTTATCTTGCATACCAGGGATCTGTGTTTAAACTGTAGACAGTTGTGTGCAAACTAATTATTCTAGTCTCTCAATGCAATTTATGGGAATAATTAAGAATTTTGGGAGAAATTGACGCTTTTAAGATTTTCTTCAGCATGAGATTAAGCACGTGTGATTAAGGAATAAATGAATTTGACCAGGTGAAACTTGATCTTGGTCAGTTTACATTGTTCCACAGACTTGACTGCTATTGGCTTTCCTGTTGTTCTAAGGCGTTGTCTAAGACACCCGTGTTATTTCTGAAGCAAAGGTCCCTTACAATTGCACTTCATTGTTATTTTTGTTTATGTATAGGTCTCCTCTTAAGATAAAGTTCTGCTCTTTTCATGCCCTACAGTTCTTGATGTTTGATCATTTGTATCATTTTCAAACACATTTGCTTTATGAGGTTGTGGGATTGTTGGATGTCTGATATGCTTGAATGCCACTGATAGTCTAGTATCTAGCCTTAATTTGAGGTTAGTGTACATATCAGAAGTCTTAATCATCAGACTATAGTCCTTTTTGAACTTTGACATGCTGACAAGTTTCTCACAGTTTGTTGTGGGCTATTGGTGTCAAGAAATTTCATTCTTCTATGCAACACAGTCATTCAGTGGTTTTAGTCACAGGTAAAAAATAGAAACTACCCAGTCACAATGTCTGCAGATCATGGTGTATGAAAGAAAGAGAGTATTTTATATGCTGGTTACCTCCAAGTACATTCTGTGTGAGACATCCTTTTGTAAAATATGTGGAGGAGTTTTACAGGATTTTCAATTACTCTGAATTTGAAAAGGGTGAAAAAATATAGTTGGCATAGCATCAATTTGTAATAATTATAACAGATATGTTTTACTGTGGCTCAATTTAAGGACTCAGACTATCATCTCTTATGCCTTTGCAAGTTTTGCCAAGGGGAAAAACAGCTGAGATGTGGCTGAATTTTTGGGGGTTGGCAAAATGCAATGTAGAATACTTAGAGGACTAAGTTCACAACATAATCACTGGAAATGTCGTAGATATTTCAGAAAGAAAATCTCCATGAGTTGCCTGCTTAAATGTATTTAACTCAAGACATAAAATTTAAACTCCCAAATGCAACAATAAAAACATCAGTTTTCACTTCTAGCCAATACTGAACATTCTAAACCCCCTACTCTTTTGGACATTGTCAATTAATTGCAATATAAAAATTTGGAAGCAAAAGAATAGCTTTATTATTTATAATAATAGGTGAAGACTCCAATTCATGATGAATAATTCTGTTTCAAAATTTTACTGAAGTGTATCAAAGAAGGGAATAGCTAATATAGTGGTTGCTGCAGCACAGGTCTCTGAATTCAGCAACAGCTGTTTATATTTCTTACAGGAAAAGGGCTAAAGGATTAGATGTAGATGAATAATTTTTAGTTGAAATTCATGTTTAAAAATATTAAAAAAAAATCAAAGTTCAAAAAAAAAATAATTTGTGCAAACATATATATATATGTACATGTATTTTTCAGCTTATTTAAATGTTTGGTGGGTTTTATTGTCAAACAAAAGATTGCAAGTATCCACTTGATAATCTTGAATGGCCTTTATATGTATAGCTTTGTTGTTTTTTTTTTCTTTTTTTTTTTAAGGAATGACGTAAAAAAATCCACAATTGCAAACTCAAATTCTTAAAAAGAAAAACAAGACCATCTGTAGTGGTTCTTTTACTGTGAATAACTGTCACTTGAATACCAGCTATGGGAGGTTTGTTTTTGTGAGGGCATACCTTGCATGAACAGTGAGTGAAACAGTAGCATTTTTTTGTGCACTGATAATAAGATAGTGATAATCTCTGTTCGCATCTTTGGAAGTGAATACATGACAAGAATTTCAAAAGATTATGAGCTGTGTTTTCTACAGAGAGAATTTTTTCTTGCTATCTCAAGTTCAGTTTCAGTTTCTGAGAATAAAAAAATTTAAAGCTTTCCCTTAAATAATGCAAAGTTAAGAGCTCTATTTAAAAACTCTTGTAAGAGTTAAGGGCTGTATTTAAAAACAACAGCAAAACCAATAAACCTTTGTCCTGATGTCCTGTTGTTTACTGAGGAGATCTAGCAATTTTTAACTAAAACCGAATGATGATACAACAACGGCATTTATCGCTTAACCATCTGTGAGTCTCAATTGCATCTTAGACATATGAACAGGAAAAAAAGAATGAAAAAGAACTGCAAACTGCAGTGCCTTTAAGTGTTTGTAATACAGATTGCATATTAGTGGAAGATTTAGTTTATTTGTAGAAACTTCAAATTGTTACTTTCATGCAGAATACCTTTGTTAGCATACTTATCTATGCTGGGAAAAATTTCTACAGATAGGAAATAACTTTTTGAAAAATAGCATATCATTTGGAGTTCTTGGTGCTGAAGAAAGACAAGGATTTTATGGCTCCAGAGATTTGTCACCAAAAGGGTCTTTTGAGCTATTAGTTTTTCAAAACTTTTGGAAATCAGGCTGCACTCAAGCTTACACTTTTATCATTATCCTCCATGTTAATATTGACCACATATGTCTGTTTCAGGAGTCTGTATGTAGTCAGAGGTGTATTCCTACAGATATTTTGCAGCACTGTGGAAACAATTCCAAGTTACTGGACTGAGTACACACATCCTCACAGTGACATGACTGTGGTCTTTCAAGAGCACTGCAATGCAGTTTTGTACCACTTTGGTCAACGTTATCTTTGTTTCTCTGTATAACTCAGAGTATATCATCACTTCTTAGAGCTTTTTGAGGTACAATTTGTCTTGTGCTTGCAAAGTGGCAGCAGTTTTGCTTTTGTGGAAGAGACTTCTAAAATGTTTCCTTTTAATGCTCTTCACAACCATGCTCCTGGGTATGATTTATAATTTTCCAGTAGCAGCTACCAGCTACCTGTCACAATTTCCTCCTAAAATTATGTGTCCAATAGACTGCAGTCAAGTATGAGACAGCAAATATAAGACATGGATATGTGGACTGACTTCTGCAGTTTACTGATCTCTTGAGAACTTTTATTCACTTCAAAGGGTTCTGGATCAATCTCTTAGTTTCTGCTCAAAACAACTGTAGACTTTCTTCAATTTTTTTAACTGAAATACTAAAAGGCCAACATATCCGTAGCTCATGAATATCTTTATTCTTCCAAGTAACAGCAGGGCAGAGAAAAGCAATTGGCTTCTCAACCAGATAAATGGAAAGAGCGTGGAGATATTGGACTCATGGCAATCATAAATTTGTTTTTGTTATGACCTGTAATCAACAGCATATGATATAACCTATTGCTATTGCAGGCAGGAGATCTAAAGATGACTGACAGCCTAGAGCAAGCAAGGTCTAGTCGAAAACAGAATGTTCTAAATACGGAACAATGGCTTTATATATAGCCCTACAGTGAGAGAAATCTTTTCATTTCTGCTTCTGATGGGAGACAAAAGAGGATTTATTTGACTTTTGGGAAGCTTTAGAGTCTTCAGCAAATACTCCAAGACACTGGAAACATTTTAGGCAACTTACTCAGTTCATGCAATGGAGTTTCAATAAATTTACCAACATATTGATTTCCTGCCGTGGGGAATGTAAGGACTTTTATTATCCCTGTGTTTTTTATTTGCTTGTTTAATTAATTATTCTACACTGTCCAATGCTAATTTTGGAGAGTTCTAAATCTAATAGATTCAGTTAGTACATGGAGTGGTTGATTAGCTGATGATTGAGATAATCCATTGCCAAGGGTTAATGCATCTCTTGTGGGCGTTCCAGGGATCTATCATCACTCTTAACCTTTATCTAACATTTGCTACATGGTTTATTCAGCACCAGTGATTAAGTTGTAATTTAACTTTCTGCATTTGAGTCAAGTCTTAGTAGAAGCATTAAACAAAATGCATTTATTAGCACACATATCTTTTGAATGTGTTAAACTCAATTAAAAAAGATTTAGATCCACATTCTCACCTGTACTATATGGTTTGACTTTGTTTTTCTGTTGATTTTTCCTATGGTCTTCACAGAATATTGTAAGTTACAGGAAAAGAAAAGGAAACCAAAACTCATACAACGCCAAGTACATTTACCACACCTTCTGCAAAACACCTTAAGTCAAATTCCAGGATTCAATATGGCCTGTTGCTTCTTGAGCTGTAGGACTTCACACTGTTTAGTTGACAGTACAGTAATCTGGTAGTGAAGAGGGAGGTTGTGCTGCAGGTGCCAAATCCCAGTTTTAGGGGGAACTTAATTTAGTTTTCTGTCAAAAAAAAAATCCATCTCAACTCGCTACTGCCTCTTTTGCTTCTAGAGATCAGGAAATGGGATTCATCATGAGGTTCCCGTCAAGACAGTATCCCTTCTCTTTTAGTCTCTTCATGCACTCCCAACTAATAGTAGTTGGTATCATCATTGCTGTGTGTCACAGTTTAGCTCTTAGAAAAGGATGCACATTTTAAAATATTTGCCTTTTACATACTATGATTTTGGTAAACAGGCAAAACTTCAGTGAAAGCAGTGAGAGAAGAGAAAATTGATAGTTTCAATGGCAGCCCGCATACACCAGGATGGAATTTAATTAGAGGAAGAAAGGTTTCCTGCAAAAGACTTCACATTTTGAGGGAGGACAAATTGGAACCTTAGATATAAATTATTTGTAATTTTCTGTTGTTGCTCATTGTTACCAAAGTAAATTCTGGCTGTATTTACACTGCAAACTGGGGTAGGATTTGAAACATTCGGGGCAGAATGGGCTATAGACAGGTTGAGACATGATCTGGAACAGCTCTGTAGTTACTTTTACTCCTCTCTTCCCACTTACCCTACTTACAGTTATTTTATCTGTTGTAAGGAAACCTCACATACACAAAAAGGAAGGGAATTATGTTTTTACCAAGAGGCCTTGTTACGTAAACAACTGTGGTAGTGAGGCCTGGGAGAAGGCGATAGAGACAGAGCCACTAAGCTCCAAGATTTGAGGGGCTCTCATAAACTTCATGTGAAACAGAATCTTGTGAGTATCAAATGTGCTTGTATTTGCTCACAAGGCTATGGTTGCCAGATGGAGACTTAAGTGTTCTTCTCGGCAGGGAGGCTAAAATAGGTGTAAGGGTGCCTACATCTCATTTCATGCCATTGCATTTTTTGTGGTGCTGGAAGAAGATGGAGCTGTTTCTTTTCCTCTGTGACTTTCCATTGGTAGGCAGCTGATTCTGTATGATGATTTAAATAAATTAGGAAAGAGTTAAAATATGTTTCTTCCCTTGTCTCCTTTGAGGACAGAACAATGCCTGGGGATATAGGACTGTAGCAATCCCTGTTATACTTGACTTGAATCAGACTTTTGCTCAATTATCACGAAAAATATTCACTTGAGATGTCAGAGATTATAGTTCAAGCTGTTTAGTTGCTAATACCAAATGACTCTGCTCTGTAAGGAGAAATAATGATCTGAGTAATTGATGTACTGATTCACTGGCATGAATTAGACATAACCAAACACTGAACATCTGCTATAACCTTGCAACTGGAGTCTGGCTTCTCTGAGTCAGGAAAGACTGCCATGTTGATGGCATATTCTGTCTGGCTTGAAAAAAGTACATATGTTTAGAGATTGCTGAAGAACAGAATAACTGCTTGGGATTGGAAGGGACCTCTGGGGATCATTTCATCCAAATCCTGCTCTCAAGGAGAGACACGTACAGCTGTTTGTCTTAGACTATGACCAGGCAATGTTTGAATATCTCCAAGGAAGGAGACCTTACACCTCTTCAGAGCAACTTGTGGCAGTGCTCAGTCACCCTTACTGTAGAAGAGTGTTTCCTGATGCTCCAAGAGAACCTTCTGTGTTTCAGTTTGTGGCCGTTGCCTCTGGTCCTGTTACTGAGCACCGTTCAACACCTGCAATTTTGAATTAAGAAATTTCCTTTTAGAGAAATCTAGGGAAACTGAGATAAATCTATTTAATCAATACTTGAATGCTTCCAATCACACTGATTGTTTTTAAAGACTTCTAAGATGATCATATCAGATTGCTGTTGTACTTTGGATTTGTTCCTCTCTACTCCCCGACTTCCTCACAAGTTGTTTTTGCGAAAAGATTGTTCATTCTTCTTCACCAATCGTTTTGAGACAAGTAAGGAGGTTGGAAACACACTTTTGCAGTTTAAATCTTGTGGGGTTTAGTCCATAGGTCTGTGTAGGATGTGGTTGTGTCTGCCCTTAGCTTGTGGTGATAATCTCTACAAAGATAAAAACTGCTTAGAATAAACAAATTATTAAATACATTTTGGAAGGAGAAGGGGCAAGTGATAGGGAAGAAGAGAAAAAGTCAAGTTAAATGAAAGGGAACTGTGTCTAAATGGACCAAGACTGTAGTCCAGTGATAACACCTCTATACATTCTCTGTGGTTTGAGACATTTATTTTCACCTGATGATTTATTGCAAAATGCAGAAAGATGGAACTGGTGACCTCATTGCCCTTTCTTTATATAATGCTTTCTCCTAGGATGAAAGACATTCTTACTGTATTTCATTTTTGACTGCTCCATTTTTAGGCATGTTCTTGTGTTAAAATTTCAGCTAGATAATCTCAAAGTTTAGAAAGGTTTGTAAAGAGAGTTAACATCACTCATTTTACTAAAAAAATACACTTAGATAAAATGTTGAGGTTCTGGATGGAGAAGACCATCTCTTAAGGGGTTGAAACCAAAGCAGGGAGCTTTACACTGAATACTTGCTAGCAACGAATGTTCTGAGCTTTACCTCCTAAGGACATTTAGAACCCCTTTCACAACATAATTATCTATCAATTAGACAATTTGAGAGGCAGCACCTTTACAGCAGATGTAAATGCAAAGTAGGTGGCTCAGTCATGTAAAAACCAGTGAAGATAGGTTATAAAAAAAATTGAAAGCTTCTTCAGAGAAGAAACACAGACGTCTTTGTGTAGTCTGTAATTCTGAGTACTCACTGGAGTTAAGAAATTTAGTGCCTAGGTCTCTTTCAAAGGTTTTAGTTGGTCTGGGTGGAGAAACAGAAAATAGAGTAATATCAGTGGTAACTAGGTTCCCTTTTTGACTGGTAGTGTGAGTTTATTCTGCTACAGTGTTTAGTGTGGATTTTTGTTTGCGTGTTTGTTTGCTTTCAATCCTCAGCGTTTCTGTGATAGTGGCTGGGTTAAAATATACTGTGGTCTCAAGAAATGTGTTTTTTAGTGATTATGTTATGGATGGAATGACAGCTGCTGCAAGAATGATGTGTTCCTCATTTGGCTGTCATCATGGTTCTGGTCAAAGTCGGATTTTTTTGCTACGTGAGCAGTTCACTTAAGGTTCTGAACTTAGTAATGTTGTGTCATGGCATCATAGGGTCCAGAAATGTCAGAGGCTCTCCATGGAGGGCATCAGAACAGGTTGTGTCAGCTAGGGCCTGTCCCCCACCAGCCAGGAGCAGGGCAGTCGGGGGCACTGGGCAGCCTCAGCCCTGGGCATCAGGCACCTCTGTCAGGCTGAGGCCAGGATGGACCATTGGCCTGATGGTGGTCCTGGCTCAGCAGGGCCATGTCCGGGCAGGGCAGGGCTGTGGGGAGCTGGAGACTGGCCCTGCTGTGTCACTGCTGGGCAGGGGCTGGCAGTCCTGGGGGGCTGAGGAGGGCTCCTGAGCCCTGGGGAGGGTGAGGGGGAACCCCAGGTACAGTCAGAGCTGGTGGTGCCCTCGGGGACATGCGAGGTTGAAAGGCTTTTTGCCTATACTTGTTTTGGAGGTGCGATAGAGATGGGTCACATTCTATAATTTGCCTCTAACATATTAGTTTCATTCTGGAGAATGAATCTGAAGAAATTGAATGAAGGTGAAAATGATTAAGATCTCAGTTTTCAAGGGAAGGAGGTCTCAGAACCTCTGTCATTGTTGCTGTCAGTCAGGACCCTCTGCCTTGTACCCCTGGCAGCTTCTCAGTTACATTGACACTGAACTGGAATAGCCTCCCTGTTCATGTCCTGTCTTTCAGGAAGGTGTTTTGATAGTACAGAAATGAAAATTTATGCAGCTAGATAGGAAAATCCCCACGTGCAGACAGATTTTGATGCGCTTATTTCAGTTTGGTGGTCGGGATTGCAATTTCTCTCACCTTACGCTTCATTTCTGTGGGATGTGGGAAAAACAGCTCAATGGCTTAACCAGCAATGATAGTATCTGACACATGACTTACGTGAAGAAAAAACTTTTCCACTTTTTGAGAGGGTTTTCATTTATGAATTTTTCTTGAATGAATTTTTAGTCATTCCAGTTTTTCCAGGTATGAAAATTTTAAAGAGAATTTCTTCCTGAATTACCTAAGGCGTTGAAAAAAAAAATCATAAGGGAGAAAGGCAGATACATTTATCAGAGTTTGCTCGTACATAGAGAGGCATATCTAATTTCATCGAAGGTAATTGCTTTACTAGTAATAACTTGGAAGTGACAGATAATTAACGTTACCTCAAGCACAGCGAGAGCCTTGCTATAATAGCTGTTTAAGTGCCTTTTCGTACATTTTTTGCCGTTAGTTTCAGAAACAGAAATAATATTAAAAGGCCTAAGGAGACTTTAACTAGATACTTGAAGTGAGGACTAAAAGATGATCTGAATTCCATGCCACTGGCTGGATTATTCTGTCTTCTATTCATCTGATTCCCTGTCTGCAGCTTCTCAATGCTGTACCTTGACAAGCTTGGGGGCTATTATGTGGAGCTCTTGCTGTTCCATCTGATCTTTAATTTCAGTATGTCTCAGCATGGTCTTGAAGCTCTCTTTGGATTTTGTTTCTTTGACTTCAGTTTTATCCATAGTCTTTTTTTTTTTTTTTTTTTTAATCTTTTACCCTCTGCTTGCTGCTGTCTTTCTCCTTTAGCTGTATCTTGGCCCCCTTTTCCTCCTCCTCCTTAATCTTAAGCTTGGCCTTTCTCTTATCCCTGCCTTGAGATTCAACCTTTTCTTTTGACACAGGACTAGCACTCTCCCCTTCTCTTTGACCTTAGACTTAGCATTTCTCATGTCCTTTGGTTTTTCTCTGCCTTGTTCTACATGCTTTTTTAGCCTTGTTACTTTCTGGCCTGGAGTTTCCCTAAGGGGATTTATCATTCCATTTACCATTCAGAATTTCTTAAAACGGCAAATTACTCTCTTCTGCATCATCAGCATTTCTCTGGTGTGTGTTGCTGTTTCAGGCTCAAGCTTCATGAGTTTAATTCTTCCTGACTTCTCATAGCAGTTTGCAAATTCTTGAGAAGATTTGTTTTGTTTGATTCAAAAGGAGTCTAACATCTTTGTTTCCAGCCTGCTTGTTGTATTTTGGGTTTATTTTGTCATTGGAGGTTTTTTTCTTTGTTTTTAGGTTTGATGTGGGGTTTTTCCCCCTCAACATGTTTACTTTTTTCCTGGAACTTTTCAGGTTGTTGATGTGTAATATTAATTATTAGGTTTGTTTAGAACTTCCTTGTACCAATACTGTCATCCTTTCACTCTTTAAGTTTTTTAATGAAATGTGTATTTTATGCTATTCAGATTTTTACCTTCACTTATTCTCCTGGTGAAGAGAAGATTTTAATCTGTTTTATCTGCTGTATCACACGTGACGTCTTTGTTTTGGCCCACATGAGTAATTAACCAATGTTTTGCCAATCACGTTAGCAAAGATTCATATCTAAACAACTTTGAAGGCAAGAAGATTTCTCAAGAAATGTTAGTAATTTTTTTAAGAAATAAGGTCCACTGCAAATTCACATTACTTGTTCCTAGCTGCCATCATGCCTTACACACAGAGCTTCATTCCTCCTCCACATCTGCATCCTGTGGAGATGGCACCAGCCTTTCCACTCCTGTGTTATTGCTCCTCTGCTGCTGCAGTTGTATGTTTGGTAGCAGCCGATTTTCTCTGAAGAGCAGTCTCTGTTTATTGCTCATGTTAGGCTATTCTGCCTGCTTACTGTGTTCATCCTCGGTCTCTCCTAGAGCTTTTCCTGCCCTTAGGCCTTGCCACAGATTTTTACAATCCTATTCTTTCTTTTTCTTGTAGTTTCTCTCTGAAGCCACCCAGCCATTTTGTGGGATATTTTCATTACTTGTGGCTGAGCATACAGTCTCTCGCCTCTGGCTTCAGAGGAGTGTCAATCTTTTTTTCCTGTTTCTCTGACTATGTTGCCACAAGGGCATCGTTATGGGACAGGCAGAAATCAAGACCAGAGGTACAGAGAGGTTCATAGGTTTAACTGTTCAAACCAGAAATAGATGAGCAGGGAATCATAAGGAAATTACTATGTCAGAGGAAGAAAGAAGAAACACAGGTTTCACCATATCTTTCTGATCTGCTTGAAGACAAGGAGTATAACTCAAAATATGTGCATTTAAAGGGAGTTGTATAGATGAGAGGCTTCCTGTCTTCTTCTGGTGTGCTGCTTTCATTTGTAGTTTAAAAATGGGTTTGCAAAACGGGATTTTTTTTTTCTTGTTGGTGAATTTCTTCTCTTTAGGCAAAAAGAGAGTTAGTGCATATTTAGCAAAAGACATTTCACCACCTTTGCATTATTTGATACTTGATTACATTTGGTTCAAGTAAAGAAAATAAAGTACCACCACTCATTTCTTAGATATCAGAAAATAACATTACCTCAGTTGGTGTATGTGAAGAGCGGGTTGTTCATTTTCTAACTTAAAGCCCACAGTGTTTGACTCATGAAGATTAATAAGTCTTCTAAATTCAGGATGCCTATTTTTTCTCACTAAATACAAGGGAAGCCTATGGCCAGATTTAGTTATTTCACTTTCTAATACCTCAATTAGAGAAAAAAATTATTTCATTTATATATTACTGATACTCTTCTAGCTGGTCTGTGTCTATTTCCTGCTGTGAGACCTACCTCTATTTGGCTTTCCTCTTCTGAACAATCCTCTCCTCTCAAACTGTCCAGGCAATAAACAGTTGAAATAGCAGCATCTGCCTAGGTGAAATTCTGACTTCTGGACTATTGATGTGGAGAGAACATCACAGGACTGCCTGGATGCATTTGCCCATCCTCTCAGGCATGTGGTATGATTCTTGGGGTGTTCTGTGCAGGGCCAGGAATTGGACTCAGTGATCCTGATGGATCCCTTCCAACTCAGCATGTCCTATGATTCTATGACCCATTGTTTAATTACTAATTTTCTGTTTATAAAAAGATTTGAAAATTTAATTGCTATGAAATGTGTCAATACATAGGAATTTTTTCAGTTTAGCAGTGGAGAACTTATTATGAAAATTTCCAAAAGAAAGAACTTGATATGAAGCTGAATCAATGGGAAAAAGTGGGTAAACTCTGTAAAAGTTACAGATTTAAGGATGTATTTAGAGATGCTGAGATCGAATACAGAAGAGTGAATTTTCTTAGAGAGACTTCATGAACCTCTCTGCTCAAACAGCAGTTAATTACAATAGTTAATTACAATAGTAATCATGTTGAATAAAATTGAGTATCAAAGAATCAACACATTTTTTTTTAGCTTATATCTAGGTATTGCCAAGAACTGTCAAGAGACAGAGATTTTACTTCACAGAATCATAGAATATGCTGAGTTGGAAAGGCACCACAAGGATCATTGAGTCCAACTCTTAAGCCTGCATAGGACCATCCCCAAGAGACACACCATGTGCCTAAGAGTATCACCCAAATGCTTCTTGAACTCTGGCAGGCTTGGTGCTGTGAGCACTTCCCGGGGGAACCTGTTCCAGTGCCCAGCCACCCTCTGGGTGAAGAACCTTTTTCTAATACCTAACCTAAACCTCCTCTGACTTATTTCTCAGGTAAAGACTAAAATAACTGTGTAAATATAATAACAGAATGTCAGTCTTAGTTGTTTCTTGTTGTGTTACCTATAATATCAGAGGCAGTTGTGATAATTCTGAGAAATTAATCAAATAAGTAGTTTTAAACTGGGTAACATTAAAACTAGGGTGATTATAGCACCACTGGATTCAAGTTACTGTGGAATGGTGAGCAAACCTGTTACAGATTTCAGAAAAAATAAGCTTGGAAGAACTGCCAGGTTCCTTTAATATTTTTCTTAAAATTTTATAATTATGAGGAAATCAGTTGTCACAAATATGAAAATAAAATAGCTCTTCAAATAATAAAAGTATATGTAGATGATGCCTAAGTTTTTGCTTCAAATTTAAATGCTAGTCTTCTAAAATGTGTGCCCATGCTTCCTGATATAAAGGAAGTGCAGTATTTGCTGTTGTTTTTTTGAGAACAGGTGACTATTACAGAGATAAAGTCTAAACATGATCTGTAAAGGGACAGTGTGGTTTACCAGAATATATAAACTATTAATCTGGTTGTCTACAAAAAATCAGTCTGTCAAGGGTAACTAGAAGATATTATAAGACAATCTGAAGGCGAAAAAGACAAATGCATAGGTACAAAGATAAACTTGGAAAACGCAGTGCAGAAATAGTACTTTCTTGGTTTGTTTTTATACTTCAAAGCTGGAGGCTGTTTTGGTATCATGAAGAGACAGTAAATGCAATCCTTGTGTTTACCAGTAAAGCTGAGGTGAGTTTTGTTCTGTTCTCTTCCTGTAGCAGGAATTACGCTATAAAGGTTGCTGAAATAAAGAAATGCAAGTTTAAAATAACTGAGGAGGGAAGCTGTGTTAGCCTTAGCGGATTTTCACTGCCATTCACAGCCATTCCTTAAATCCATCCTCATTTCTTATATCCTAGGTTTAATCACCTACTACTGCTGGAGAATTGGAATGGCTGTCAAAGTCTACGTGAGCAGTGAAATTTCCAGTAAAAGTGCCACTGTCACAGGGAGAGATTTAAGATATTACTGTAGCTTGCAATAAAGATTGTCCTAAACTTCAACATCTGATTCCTCAACGGGTGTGTATGAAAAGTTGCAGCCTTGCCAGGCTTCCCTGTAGCAAGTGTCCAGATGGACACTTTGACAGTTTAGCTAGGGTGTTTCACACATTCCTTATTCATAAGGAATTCTGCTTAGCTTCCATATTTCAGAATTTCTTCTTTCTAAACCTGTATTTAGGCAGGCATCCATTGGTACTTATTTCCAATTTGTCAAGATAATCACTGTGTTTACACAGAATTGAGGCCTGTGTTTGCAGCTGTTACAATGAATTGCACTTACAGGGTTTGGCTGTAGTGAGTCAAAACATTAATAAGAAAGTATTCATTGTGTTTTAAATTGCAGAACGTGCGATCTCTGCGAGTATCAACTTAGTGAAAATAACAATAAATGATGAGAAGTGTCTTGGTACTTTATGGGAGATACAGAAATAAATATACAGACAGTGCATGAGTTTCTCCTGCAAAATGTGTGCAGCTATAAATGCCATAAAATCAACTTGGTTGGCTTTTGACAGAAGTATTTCAGCTAATAGACTTTTGAAACGTATTAAAGTTACCTGAAATAACTTTCTTGGCACTATTAAGATTTGAGTTTTAAGTTGCAGTGTCTCGAGATAGTCCTGACAGAACAGACGGTTGATAAATATTGGTATTTATATCTGAATAGTCTATCTAGGATGGATAGACTTTTGAGAATTAGTCTATCCTTTGAAAAGTCATTTGAACAGTAAACTACAGTTTTGAATTACATATAAGAAAGAGTAAAAAATAGTTGAATGTCTTTTATAAAAAATATTTGAACTTTTAATTTTGTATTTGAATATGTATAATATCTGTTACTACAGGTGATTTACTAAATAACCTTTTGTTCACTATTTGTGATTCATAAGCATGGGTTTTTTTAAATTAATTTACTGAAGAGCCCTCACTATATATTTCTTCCCGACAGGAGAAAGTGCTGTAATGAAAATGACACCATGCTTCCTCCTATGGGGGAATTCTGAAGCCTTCTCAAAAATACAACACAGTGGTAAGTACTAAAAATATGTTCATAACAATTCTGTTTTCTGTAAAAATGCGTAAAAGAGATGATAGCAACCGTCTGTTTCTGGTGTTCTTAAATGTGTTTGAAATATATCTTTGCAATATACAGATCCAGTTAAAATGTTTGTTTGCCATGTGTTCATGTTATAGGACATAGAATACAGTGCATTCTCAACAGTAGTGCTCTTTATGTACTTACTCATGATAAGCATGAATTATTATTTTTCAGTTTTGTAAGTACTGAATAATGTGAAATAGTTTGTAGTTAAAAGACATGGGATTAAACCTGGCTATTGTGCTGCTGCTACTCTGTAAGGTTTGAGGTTTCCAGGCCACACTGTTACAGATAGAGCTGACAGTCTCCAATTTGCAAGACAGAGTTGGATTTCTAAGCTCTTATGGGCTGCATTAAAAAGGGGCTTGGTTGGTGATTCGTATAGTTACCCTAAAGATCTACTTTGTCCTCTCATTTTGTTAGCAAAATATGAAATAACATATTTAAATAATATATAGCATACACACATAGTTATATGCATATGTATATATATACACACATATATAAACATTCTTATTATATCAATATGAAATATGTGACAAGGGTTTAGTTTAGAAATCTCTGCATAGAATATAGTCTATTTATAAAATGCCTTAATCTAATTAGCATTCAATCATACTGATTAGTGAGAAGGGAATGACCAGAAGAGTTTCTCTGAGGTCCCTTCTTCCTTCTCCCTTTATATTATCTCGGAACTTCAAAACAGATGTGATCTGTAATCATTGCCCTAGCTGTAGTACAGTGGTGTTTTAATTTCATATTAACACTGGGTCCTAAATTCAAGGACAAGGAATAGTAATAGATCTGATGTGATAATAAAGTTGTGAATAAGCAATAATTCAGAGTATGACAGGTTAGTTATGAGAATCAAGGGTACCATTATGTGAAGTGTAAAATTCAGACAAAGAAAATAACAGCTTTGAAAACTCCTGTGACTTTTGCATCACTGAACCATGTTTATTCCAATTTGTAGCAATTTAAATGTAATTGAATAAAAAATAATTCATGAACAGGAACCTGTTTAATAGTTTAGCATCCACGGTGACTGTGATACTAGCTGAATTCTTAAGGGTTAGTACAGCCATTAGTACAATATGCATGAATGCCATACCTAGAATTCAGTTACTGACTCGACTTCAGAGAAAGGACATTTTTTTCAGGGAAAAAGGCAAGCACCTAGTGTAGAGAATACAAGGTGCATATCAAGAGTACAAACCTGAAGAGTACAAACATGAAATAATAACTTAATTTCTTCAGAACTAACAAATTTTGGTAGATTTACATTGTCTTGCACTAGAATAAGCCACAGCCATGTTCCAGGAAGGGAAAGTCTCATCTCTAGATCTGTCAAAATACACTGAGATAGACAACGGAAGCTAGGGAGAGGAGTCTGAAGGGGAAGATGAGGGATAATGTGATTTTAGTTTTTCTCTGTTTTCTCAGCATTGTGTTTGTTCTTCATAACACAGAGAAGAAAAGCTAGAGAGAAGGAGAAGAAAGGGAAGGAAACAACATTAAAATAGAAAAGTGAGATGGAGCATCTTGATGTCTGGCTTTTACTTCACACTGCAAGTTAGTGGACATCAGAAGCCAGCTGTGCCTTTTGAAAATTTCGTTGTTCATGTGAAGTGATAATTGGACTATACATTAAAAAAAACAAACCAGCAACAAACAACAGGAGAGTAAAAATGAAGTTATAAATTAGCATCAAATTTATTTCAGCTTCTCTGCTTGCTGATTTCCTGAAATATAAGTAGCCACAGACATTTCTATTCAACTGCCACCCCCAAGGTACTCAAAGATACAAAACAAAGATGTGAAAATGTGTGTTAATTTCAAATTTTGTCTGAAAAAAGGTTGTATTATGAGAATTCTTTCAAGAGACAAATAGAAAGTGATCTGAAGGCTTTCAGGAAACTGTATAACCCAAGCCAAACTAATTTTGAAGTTGCATCTGCAGCAGACGTTTAGGATACATTAGGATGAATAGGAGAACTGAGAGTATGTGTATGATTATCAGTGTTGATTCCAAAAAATAACTAGATACTGATGCTTGAACAGATTGTAACTGTGACTTTTGCTATGTTGAACTCTTATATTTAAGACAAATACAGAAAGAAATCCCTACATCTTGAACACTTTCACTTCTTGTTTACTTTTATTCTCATCCGGAATACCAGATAAAAATCTTCAACACAAACCAATGATCTTTCTCAAGAAGAGAAGACATTATGTTTGGAGTATGCAAAAAGGGCTTTCTGGCAATGCACAATATAGTAGTAAAAACTAAAGCAAAAAAATGGCCCATGGTTTGTCCTCAGATTTTGATCTTGCACCAGAAGTGTGAGTTTACATGGTGGGATTTCATTCTAGAATCCCAACCTGACAGCTGAATGTGCAGATGGAGCCCTGTGGTAGTCTGTGAAGTGCTGTGTCATTTCTTTGATGTAGCCACATAATGTCAGATTCTTGATCATGTTCTCAGACTCTGATCAAGCCTTCTGTCTTGTATCATTTATGATAACAAATGTGAAAGAAAAATAAAGCCTTCATATTAGAAGACAGGGATAAATCATTCCAGTTCTAGTCTGGAGAGTTTCAGGAAACAGATCAACTCCTAATTCTCTGAGGAAAATCAGAGCATAATATAACTCTCATTTGTAGAGCTGTCAGCTCTCCTCAGCCTACTTTTCCTTCAGATTCAATGTTGTTCATCAAGATCTTTGCTTTCCTCTTGTCAGGGTTTATGGCTGTAAATGGAAGTGTGCTCAGCTGAGCAGTCCAGCCTCTGGTTAAGCAGCTCCTTCAACTCCTCCAGCTTTTTTTTCAGGTTCTCATTGTACTTCACACCCTTAGGTGGAAGAAGAATGCTCTCCACATTTTTTCTGTCTTGATGAAACATTAACACAATTTTAACGTGGAAATCCATCAATTCATAGACTCCTAAGACCTGTACTATGATATATAGGCTCTTCTGCCAAATGATGTACATTCTTCCTACCAGTTCTCTTAATTTTGAAACAGAAGAAAGGAAGAGAAGAACTCAGTTTTAAATTCTTCCTTTTCTAAAGATAGAGGGTGTTTTTACCATAGTGAAAAATTATTGATAAGCAGGAGCACTTAATGAAATTATCAGCTGAACATCTCAGAACTGATTGTCTGCTTCATATTAATTAATTGAGGCTGATGCTCAACATTTCAGTAGGTTTCCAAATTGGAAACTGAATCTTCTTCAAGACATTTTAATAGTGTAAATTGAGTTTAACACCTACTGTTTGGAAATTTAACCAGTCTTTAATGAGATTTTGCCTAGATTTGTTTGCAGGATGTTCCACAACTCTTTATGCATCTATGAATTTGTTTCCAGGGGGTCCTAAATCCATTGCAGTTAACTGTGGCTCAGTTAATACAGAAAAAAATAAGTAAAGTAGCATCATCTGTTTTGCTCTGAGATGTTACTGGTTAATCTAATCTTAACAAATCCATCACATCACTGATACTGTGGCGTGTTTTCCATTAAAGGTGGAGACCTTCTGTGAGTAGTAGAATCAAAACATTTGGATTCTTTAATGAATATAAATGATTTCTTGCCTCCATTTGACATCAAAGTGATGTATCCATTAATTTTTTATTCCAACATTTAGTTATCTCTTATAGTATGATTGACCTAAAGTACCTAAAAGCAGGTAAAACGTAATGATCTCCATCAGTATGTGAATTTATGAAGAACCCAAGTGAGAAATGGAAATATGAAGCATCTGAAAATGTTATTCAGATATGAAATAACAAACATTAAAAATTTCCAAGTCTTTAAACTTACTTTCAAATGGCAAGGTATTGAGTAATTTTAACACTTCTACCTAAACTCATTAGCTTTACTAAAAGCTTTTGGGAGCTAGTTAAATAATTTTATGAAAGTAGGAGTCATGATTGTCTTAAATCTTTAAGAAACCGAAACTATTCTTATCTGAGTAACATTTCCATAAATACAATTGATTTTGTAGAAAATTAATTTGAACATAATATTACAAAAAGTATTGTACAACAATAACAAAGAATGGTTAAAACCGTGTAATTTCAGCATTACACAGACTGCATGGATAATGGAGTTCACTGAATCATAACACCATGAGTAATAAGTAAAAGTGAAATAGAAAATAATCACGCTGTTTTGCATAGGCAGTCCACTTGATTGATTACAGGTATTTTTTAAAGTTCAGTCATGTTCAGTTCAAAGAACTAGAGTACAAATTTTACTATCTCAGTGTTTGAACTTGAAAATGTTTTATCAATGTGACTCTTATAATTTAATCTACTGTACTGAACAACAGGTAGCAATGCTATATTGGTTATATCTCTTTCTACAGGGAACTTTAAACTCTTAAGAAGTTCAAAACAGCTCAGTGTTGTTTTGTTTGTTTGGTTGTTTGGGGTTTTTTGTTTGTTTGTTTTTTATAAAGAGCAGTAAAGGTTTTGAGAGCAAGGTTCCAGTGTAAATTCATTACTTATAAGCAGTTGTCCTCATCCTGTCAAGGTTCAAAACACACTGATTCTGCATTATTAATCACAAGACTGTGATTTGTTTGGACAACTCAGTAGTTGATGGAAAGGGAAGACCAACTGTATCTCTTAATAATTATCCCTTTACCTGCTGTGCAGTGGCTACTGTCCTCCATTTTTATATAAAAGGAATAGCTCTGTATAACAGGAAAATCTTGTGTTCTCCTAGCATTCCCATGATTTAATTTGAGCTCTGCACCCTGAAGTTCAAGTTTCTGTTAGAAATAACTGATAGGAAATGATCTCTGGGATCATCAGCTCCAGCTTCTTAAGTAGGAGATGACTGCAATATCCTGCAATCCTTTTTAGACAGCTTGTAATACAGGTTATGAATCCAAGGGCTACATTGGTTACTGGTGGAAACCAGTAAAGAACGATGTTTGTCAAGGGTCCATACTGGTGGGACAATGCTAATAAGTAGCATAGGCAATGGCATCGAGTGTACCATCATCAAGTATGTGGATGACATCAAGATGAGCTGTGCAATTGATTCATTTGAGGGAAGGAATGCCATCCCTTGGGGACCTCAATAGACTGGAGGAATAAGCCCATGAGAACCCATGAAGTTCAGCAAGGCCGGTATAAGGTCTTGCACCTGTGTCATGGCAATCCCCAATATCAGCAGAGGCTGGATGGTGAATGGATTGAAAGTAGCCTTGTGGAAAAGGACTTAGGGATACTGCTGGATGGAAAACTGATTATGAGTCAGCAACGTGCACTTGCAGCCCAGAAAGCCAACTGTATCCTGGACTGTATCAAAAGTAGTGTGGCCAGCAGGTTGAGGGAGGTGATTCTGACCTTTCACTCTGCTCTAGTGAAACCCCACCTGGAGTACTTCATCCAGCTCTGGGGTCTCCAGTACAAGCAAGACATGGACATGTTAGAGCAGATCCAGAGGAGCACCACCAAGATGATCAGAGGACTGGAGCACCTCCCCTGTGAAGACAGGCTGAGATAGTTGGAGTAGTTCCGCCTGGAGAATAGAAGATGCTCATGGGACCTTACTGCAGCCTTTCAGTATATAAAAAGGGCTGATAAGAAATGTGGAGACAGAATTTTTGTCAGGGTGTGCAGTAACAGGGAACAAGGAGGAATGGCTTTAAACTGGAAAAATATGGATTTTTAAGTGGCTGTAAGGAATAAGTTCTTTGTTGGAGGGTGGTGAGGCACGGGAATAAGCTGCCAGAGAAATTGTGGCTGCTCCGTCTCTGGAAGTGTTCAACATCAGGCTGGATGGTTTTGAGCAACCTGATCTAGTGGCGTCTCTGCCCATGGCAGGAAGGCTGGAACTAGGCAGTCTGTAAGGTCCCTTCCAACCCAAACTATTTTATAATTTTATGATATTTCTGTCTAATATCATACAGTGATTATCTATGTATGCTTATAAAACATGAAAGAGTATAAAGTTAAATGGCTGCGTACATACACAGCTGATTAATTTTAACACTTGTATAGCACTATAGGCAGCACTATAGGCACCTCAGCATTGGAACTGGAATTTGGAGATAAAATATGTGAAAAATCTATAATGATGGAATCACATCATGTTTCTTTTCCTGATTTTTGAGGAAATTATTCACACTGAAACCCTTTTGAATAATGCCCTCAGTGTGGCTATTTTCAGCTAATATCATGGATATGTGAACTAGCCATGGTGTGAGGTTGTTCATCTAACAGCATATCAGAAGAATTAAGGTTTATGGTTCTTCGGGACAGATTTTGGTTCTTAACAATAGTCTTCTAGTAGTGTTTTAGGAATAAAACTTCCAGCATTGCTCCAGAGGGCCTGGATATCCCCTACATTCTATGTCACATCTGCTAAAATAATAAATTATTTTTATTTTGTGCCAAATGCAAGTAATCCACCGCAATTATGCTAATCACTGCCCTGAAAACAAATTGATACAGCTGTTGAGTGACTAGGGAAGATGATGGCATATTTATTTCTTTTTCAAAAGAAAAAATATAAAATGCTTTTGCCAGCAGGAAGACAAACTGCTTGTAGAAATTACTTAGAACTGAAAATCACTATTTGATTCCAAAGGTAAATGTGTTTGTTTGTACATATGAATATAAAATACATTTAACTTTAATTGCATGCCAGTTTAAACCCAGATAGCTGAGCATTTCTTAGAGCTCTTTTTTTTATTTTCTGTTGACATTGTGCACAATAAACATTTATATATATATGCAGTGTTTTTCTATTGAGTCTTAAATATGGACGCTTAAAGTATTTTTTAAAAAGTATGGAAGTATCTGAAAGTATCTAAACCACTCTTTTATACCAGATTCTTTATCAAAGACTATCTTTCATTTGTACTGCTTTGCATTCCATTGCTCTTTCCAAAGGAAAAATCCAGAGAAAGGGAACATAATACAAATATGGTAATGTTGTTATCCTCAACCTGAAAAAAAGCTTAGAATTATTTGAGTGTAGGTTAAACTACTCAGGTTAAGTAAAATCATATTTTGTCAGTTTTCAGGCATTATGGGCTCTACTTCTCCTGAAGAGGTATGAACTAGTACTGTTCCCTTTTTCACCTGGTGGCAGCTGTATTAAAAGTGATGGATATTTGCTCATCTGCACTCACAGCATGAACATGGATTTAAAGCTTACACAACTATTCACAGAATGTTAGAAAAAACAGCTTAAATTTTTATTTTTTAGTATGACTCCAGGAAGTAACTGACAATATTTGGTGCTTATTTATAATCTTAAAAAGCTGACTTTTTTGTTGGCATAAGAAATTAATAATCTGCAACCAAATCTCTGTTAAAATTGTGATTTGGCTCTCTATGATGGAAACAAAACTCTTGTATCTGGAGCTAAATCATACTCTTAATTCTATTGTAGTTTGCAGTCAATGGAGTTAATTGTACTGTATGTAGGTGATATTTTCTATGCTGTGTCATATCACTTTGACTTCTCGTATGGGTAGACATATGTCACAAATTTGATTCATAAAGATGAAATGCAAATCCTTGAAAATTAGCTATGAGTAATGAGTGATCTAACTGGTACACTGAGTTGCAGTCTACTCTTACTTATATAATGTCACTAAAATAGGAGGCTACACTAAAAGATACATATTTTAACTGTTTGTAGACAGCTTTTGAGATTAATATCTTTTGCCTGTAAAGTCATTGTGCACGACTCCTCACAAAGAGAATAACTTTGTCTTAAATATGAAATATTGCTAAAATGTTTCAGTAATCAGAATTCTCTTCTTTCATTAAAGCTATTTCTAATTTAATAATAATAATAATGGCCAGTCTTCGCGAACGAAGAACCGGGGAAGGTCTTTACACCTTCCAGCCTGCGCATTGG
>JAWMRA010000001.1:93931831-93969698 GCA_035584735.1 Pseudotriccus pelzelni | reverse complement strand
CCCTGGCTGGAATCGAACCCAGGCCTCAGCGGTGAAGGTCCTGCGATCTAACCACTAGGCCACCAGGGGCTCCCAATTTAATAATAATCTCAGACTAAAATATACAAAGCTCTGTGTAAAGCTTTAAAAGCTCTCTGTTTGTTATGCATCCTTCAAAAAAAGATACACATACACATACACAGAGAACAACCTCAAATATAAAAGTAAGAAAATGATGGAAAAGAGCTCCCAGAATATAACACATCAGTAGGTAGATGAAGCACATGTACTCTGTAGTGGGTGATATAACAGAAAATAATTACTAAAGATGATTTCCAGTTCCAGTTACCAGTTATTTTCACAATGCAACATAAAACTTGTACTGGCACTGTATTTATAGATTACTAATTCAAGGAATAAAAGAGAGTTTTTATTTGTCTGACCATCAGGAGCTTCTTTTTTACTGTGAGGGTGACTGAGCACTGGCACAGGATGTCCAGAGAGGCTGTAGAGTTTCCCTCCTTGGAGATACTCAAAAATTGTCTGGACATGGTCCTAGACAACCATTTATAAGCATCTTTCCTTAAGCAGAGGGGTTGAACCAGATGACCTCCAGAAGTCCATTCCAGTCTCAATCAATCTATGATGCTGTGATCTTCGTTTAAGAGTAATTCAGTTTTTCCTTATATGTGTTTAATATACCAGTATGACCCTTTCGATTTCATTACATACAAGTATCAAAAAGGAGGGAAAATCCCCAGACAGTTATATTACAAGTTTATGTAACAATGGTCAGTCACTTGAAAAGTTAGCTGATGACTAATTAGAGACTTAACATTTCTGTTGTTACTACAGTTCTGCTTAAAGGAAGATGGACCAAATGAAATTGAATTAGATATTTTAAAGGCTATTAAAATAGTTTTTAGTTTATATTTTGCATTATGTATTAATGAAATAGAGCTCGTTGAGTGGAATGGTGTGAGGCTACAACAAAAAAGTTCAAACAATGGCAGAACTAGAATCTATTTCCATTAGAAGCCATCAAAACTAAAAAGTATAAACAGTGAGGTAATAAGCTTCATAAGGGTAAAGGAAATTCAGATCTGATGTATTCAGCATAAACTCTATATTAATTTGAGAGCAGAATTCAATAAAGAGTATTTATCTGAAAACCAAATCTTTTATGATAGTACAGAAACTAAGCAATCTGAGTTTATTAATGTACAAAGCATGTGTTCTCAGTAGAAGAGCTTGATAAAGAAAACTGAAAATTGGAGCTGGGACAAAGCAGTCACAGCAATTACACTAATAGATCACTCTCTTGGCATCTTCATTGTCTTTTGGAGCATGGATTTTCTGTGTTTGAAAATATTAGTATAATATTAGTGCAACTTGATTCTGAGCTTTTTAAATTTAAATATTACCACAATATGTTATGAGTTTAAAAAAAGGGAGTTAAAGACTTAGCAAAACTTTTGCATGATTATGGTGTTCTAGACTGAAACATCTTTTGGTTTTTTGAAATGATCTTTAGTTAAAACCAAAATGGAACTCATTTGATGCAGAGTTTTGGGTTTTTTGGGTTTTTTTCTGTGTATATAATGGAGAATTTAATTTCAATCCTTAGCTGAGCAATTGCTTCTTATGGTTGTTTCTGGTTTATCATTTGAAGTGTATATTCTGGAAAGCAGCAAAATCAGAACAAAATTAAATAATTCAGAGGTTCTGGTAAT
This sequence comes from Pseudotriccus pelzelni, assembly GCA_035584735.1. Lineage (NCBI taxonomy): Eukaryota > Metazoa > Chordata > Aves > Passeriformes > Tyrannidae > Pseudotriccus > Pseudotriccus pelzelni. Next base: position 93,967,986 of record JAWMRA010000001.1, on the reverse strand, counting down.
GAAAACTTTTTTGTTTGAAATGTAAACTATGTAATCTATATTGCCAGAATATGGGAACAACAGTCACAGTTTTTATTATTAGCAGTGTAGATCTCATGTCCAGAAATACAAGAAACATACGTGCACTTTCCCACCTCTTAAAAATTTATACACAGCTGCAAGCAAGACACAAGACCTTCAGACGATGGATCTTTTTCTCTCATGCCAAAGAAGGCATTGGGGAAGGAATTATTTTGAAGAACAAAAGTGTAAGGCAGATCACACAGGAATTACTGACATATCTCCAATATGAGGTAGAATAATCTTCTCTTCTGTCAAAGGGATTTAATTGTCTGCCCTGACCTCCATCTGTTCTATTAATTGACCGCATTAGTTTTTGGTATATATTTTTGGTTGGTATCATGTTTTATTAGTATGATTTCTTACGATGATATAATAGTAGCACACAGGAAGCTGTAACTCCTGCCATGTGACAAGGTACATTTTTTCTCAATCCTGACCTAAATCAGTTGACCGAGGGCAGGAAAAAATAGATCAGTCCTCCCTAGTCAACCTGTCAGCTGCATATTGTCTTCTGTTATTTTTTTTTTCTGCAATATCATCCCATATGGATATGATCAAAGGCAAAAAGGAAAAAAAAAAACCAAAGAAAGACAGAAAACCAGAAAGACGTGACAAAATAAATGAAATAAATTCCCTGTACAAAATAAAAATCAATTTTACATTGATTGATTGAGGTCATGTATAATTTTTCCTGTATATCTTACATACGTATATATATATGCGGATGTATATGTGAAGAGACAAAGGGAAGCTAGAAAAAAATGTACCAAGGGGAAGAAAAGAATCATAGAATGGAATTATGATTTGGAGAACAGAAGAAGCTAGTGGTGTCCGCTCTAGAAGAAAGATTTGAGAATTAGAAAGGGACTGAGAAGGCTACATGCAAAAGAGGAGAAGATGTTTTCAAGCAGGGGAGAAGAAGAATAATGAAAAAATGTGTTAAATAATGTAATAATGGTAATATTTCATGTGTCTTGTTAGAAAGTCATTCATAAATAGTACTCAAAACCACTACAATTGCATTCAAAAAGTCCAAAAATGGGAAACACATTTTTGATAAATAAATAAACCCAGCATTTCTAAAACAATACTCTTTTCCCACAGACCTCTCAGTTCTGTGTTAGCAAAGGATAGTATTAGGTGAAAACAGAGAAAATGGATAAACTTGTTCACTGTGATATGATTTTACATCAAGGAAGATATCATGTTTTCAAAATAAGAGGTGACTGTGAGAATAAAAATAGTAATAATAATAATTAATAAAGGGAGGATAAAATTAATTGAATGGTAGGCAAAAAAATACCTGAAATTTCATCTAAAGTCTATATGGTGAATTTCTTCCCAGTGGATGCTACACCATCTTTGATAAACTATCAGCAGAACTAATGAAAGAATAGACAGAAACTGTTAAGAAACTTTTAGCAGAAGTTCTTTGTGATTTTAGTTATGAGGACTTCGTTCGTGTATGAAACAAATGGGAAAGTTACAAGTTTCTTAACTTTTTGGTTATAGAGATAATTCTGTATATATTGGTAAGAGGTAAAAGAAGGAACCCTCTTCCTACAGCTCAGTTCAGATGGTTAGCTGTCTAATTTAGGCTAATGACTTGAGGTCTTTAAACATAATCTGCAGGATGTTTTCGTAGCGGTTGACTTCAACTAATATTTAATGCGAAATACCTGTGTTACAGTATGAAAAGTTGCTGCCTGAAGTGTATTTGTCTGGTACAGGTAGAATATCTGACTTTTTCATAAACACTGACTTTTTCATAGTGAGATGAACATAAGCTTACTGATGTTTCCAAGATAGAGAAGGTACCTTCTCGTGGTGCTAGGCAAAGATGGAAACTTTACGATAATGGAAGGATGAGCAGGATGAGAAATGACAGTTTGTTGTTGGCTTTCCTTTTCTACTCAGATACAGCTCTACACACTATAAAGCAAATACAATATATTATGTTAGATTTCTGAAAACCCTTTGATGCAAGAAATTATAATTAATTTAACGTAAGATGGCTTTGAAGTTTTGCATGTAGTAGAATGATAGGGGCTGTCATGTAGATGATTTTAAGAAATTTATTTTTTTTTATCTAAAAGAAAAGCATTCACTTATTATTATGAGGTTTCTCTTGAAATTCTTAAAACACCATGAAGGATATTTGATTTTTATCGTTTGGGAGGGTGGGAGTGGAAATGGAGGACATTATTAACTGAATATCAAATTACCTGCAAAACGTTTGATTTCTTTTTCAAGCCTAGCTTTTCTGCTTTTCCTCATGCATATTTTGGCAACAGGTTGATAAAGTTGAAAAAATAATGATTTAAAAAAAAACCCAGTACAAAACTCAAGTAACTGGCATCAAGACACGTTTTTCAAGCTTGCATGTGTATGGAATTCTTAGTAGTGTATCCTCTTGCTAGTTTGTGTAGTAGTTTTTAGAATTTGCATTTCCAAGGTAATGGAATTTCAGAAGTCTTAGGTCTTAGTCTTCTTAGGTTTCTACATGTTGTTGTTGGATTCTGCTTAATATTTACCCAACTTTCATTGTTGTTTTGCAAATAAATCTCGCTGTTGTTGTCGTGTACATCTTCTCATATTACAGGTTTGTCAATATCTCTGGTGTGAGATGACAGTCATATTTCATTTTCTGGAGGAACATAAAACTATTTTCCCCCCTTGCTTTCCATCTTTAAGCAAAAAATGTACATTACATAAAAGTAGGCACAGTCAAACTTGGATTTCAGGCATCTGTCAGTGAGGAAGAAAGAGATGTTTGATTCTGCCCATGCAGTTTGTTGCTTAGTAAATAAAATGGTCCAGGTCCTGTTCTCTGTCCCTGAGCACACAGAGCATAGCAGAGTTTGCATCTCTATAGTGCGAGTCTTTCTAACTAAAAAAAAATCCAAAACCACTGTCTGTTGAGGAATACTTCTGTCCTGTCCTAGTCCATGTTCATGCATGTGGGTTGGCTGGGAGGTATGAATACCATGGCATGACACTGCCAAAGTCCATGCTTTGCCCTCATTTAATTCACTGCTTAGACTTAAATTCCAGTGATTACTGCACTGGCCTGAAAACAACGTAATGAGATTTCTGTATGGTAATATTATGCTTAGCTTTTATAGGTCCACAGTATATGATATAATTCACAGGTCCCAGTACTTATGTTACTTGAAAGTTATGAATTTCACTCTTCATTATAAATTGAGCATATACAGGACAGCAAGTGGAGTATATGCCACAGATGCTCTTCTGGGCAGGCTTTTGAGCTGTGTTTGCTGGGGAGAGAGGAGGGCAGTAGGCAGTATAGGAATGGTTGCCTCGTTGTTGCTGCCTAACATCATAGAATCATTTACATTGGAAAAGACTTCTAAGGTCATCAAGTCCAACCATTAATCCAGCACTGACAAGTCCACCACCATAGCATGTGCCTAAGTGCCACATCCACAGATAAACATATATATAAATACCTCCAGGGATCGTGATTCCACCACTTCCCTGGGCTGCATGTTCCACAACCCTTCTGGTGAAGAAATTTTTTCTAATATCCAGTCTAAAAATCCCCTGGTACAATTTGAGGCCATTTCCACTCATCCTATGACTTGTTATTTGGAAGAAGAGATTGACCCCCACCTCTCTAGAACCTTCTTTCAGGTAGTTGTAAAGGGCAGTAGGTACACCCCTAAGCTTCCTTTTCTCCAAGCAGAAAAGATCTGAGGTCCCTCAGCTACTCTTCATAAGACTTGTGCTCCAGCCCCTTCCTCAGCTTTGTTGCTCTAACAGCACTGATCCAGCGAGGGACTCTGGTGATCCCATTCTTCATAAAATTTTGTGGAGACTTATCTTGCTGAGACATGCTCTCTCACTTCTTAAATATAAGGGGCTCAAGCCAGTACTTAGCAGGTGACAGCCCACTAATTTAGGAGGAAGGAAACACAGGAACAAAAGCCAGAGTACATTCTCCCCTCATGCTGGTGAAGTTGTCCGCTTTCTAGCAAAGAAATAAAACCTAAGGGGAAGATCAAGTTGGTAAATTTGATGTTGTGATAGCGTAGTAAAGATAATCTTCAGTCACAATTTTTATTTTATGAAATGATTCTCCTACAAACTGCATAAGGCTTGCTTGAAAGTGAAAATGCATGTCTAGGGGAGTTCATACTTTATAGGAATGCAACGTTAGAGTTGTCTCATAGTCCAAGAGTGAGAATCTCAGAGCAAATTCTTTTGGTTTAGGATTGACAGTGCTTCACATAGTCCTCATAGCCATCGCAGGCTTACTTGAAAGATAATGTTTGTAACTTGAAAGACTGAAGGTGTGGGTTTAGACTTCCTCGAGTTAATGAGGTAGTCACTCAACTCTCCCATTTCCAGAATGAGTGCATAATTGTGACATTATCATATGAATGAAGGCAGTATCACCACCCCTGTAACTGAACCAGGTAATGCAATGAAAATGCCATGCCTCTGTCTCCTGTGTAATTCAGTTCTAGGAATTTGTGTAATAAAGCAGCAACATTTGTTAGCCATATAATAGATTGATGGCGGTGTATGTATTATATGTGTGTTGGTGTGTTCATATGTCCATCTGGCTTAAATTTTCAGTGCTTTTCCTACCCTGGTTTTGGTTACTAAACATTTTCAATGTCTTCCCTTCTGAGACTGGAATGCCAATGGAAGATATCAAATTCTAATTATTAAATAGTTTCAAGAGATCAAATTGCCTATCAATCAGTCTCTCAGACAGTTTCTTAGTTAGTTCAGACAAGAGTTTTAGTTTCTTCCATCCCTGACGGGAGGGGTGCACATAATTCAGTGCTGAAGATAGAGAGGACCGAGACCTGTAAGTTTCTTTGTATAATATTTAGATAAAACCTGATAGATTCCCTTAAGAATTTTCGGTCATCTGACCTGGAGAAGAGTTAGACTCATTCCATGCTAAAAACACTTTTTTTAAGGTCTTACAGTGGTATTAGGTAATGATTTTGATTTTTTTTAGGGTTTATTCAAATTATAAAGGCCTATTCTATAAACCTAATAAAATGTACAAAATAGTGATTTTTGTATGCATATTTCAATATTTTTCATATCCATAAATTATTAGTTTCCTCCAGGAATAAGAAGTTTTACTCTACAGGAGCTTTTGCCTTACAGAAACTCAGGGCTGAACAGTCTGTTTCAGATCATGATCTCTTTCTTTTTGGAGTAACACATCTGAATTTAAGAAAACAGAGGTATATAAAATAAAGAATATATGTTATATTTCTTTTACAAGGTCATGTCAGAAGTAAAAGCTGGAAATAAAGCCAGCAGTTGTGCTAGACTGTTCTGATGTTACTTTTTGTACATTTCCTGAGCACATTTACTAGAATACTTTGCAGCCACAATTAGACATTTGAATAGCTACAGTGTCCATTCAGTCACAGGAAGCTTAAATTCAGATCATGATTTGATCTGAGTGGAACACACCTTCCGTGTGTAAACCTGAAATTAGTAATTCAGGTTTATGTTTGTAAGAAGTTTATGACATGTTTTTTCTTTCCCAGTATTAACACCTCATATTTATTTGAAGTCTTTATCAATTTATCTCAAGAAACAGAAAGTATCATGAAAATTGTCTAACCAGTGACATTCTTCTATAGTTCTTGTGTGCAGTACCAGTTGAAATTATAATTCAAAAGTCAGTGAGGTAAATGCAACTGTCTTAACTGAGCATTTCCAGTTAGTCTTGGGTCCTCCTGGCCATAAAGGTTTTTTTTTTTTATACAATTTTAAATACAGGAGTAAATAAGGGAAACCATGTTTGTGATTGTTCAACAACCACCTTATATAATTAGATCCAAACAGCTGATTTTTTACACAATGCTGAAGTGTATTTCTTGGGGTTGTTTTTTTTTTTAAAAGGAGTGATGATCACACTTTTTCTTTCCCTCCACTTGGTTTTCAAATTGTTTTCATTATGGAGAGAATTGCAGTTTTCAAAAACAATGCAAGCACCGCACAGCCTTTCTTATAATCCCATCATTCTTTTTGATAGTGTGAGACTTAGAAACTCAGAGAAAGAGCAGTAGCTGCAGGCAAGAAGCAATGATGCGAAAGAATGTGTGTCCATTTTCTGGAATGTAAATGGTGATTGTAGTTTCTAACCTGAGGGATCTACTGACACTGTCCAAGCCTATCTGAGGGTCTCAGTTGGAGAAATTCATAGAAGGATAAATGCAACATGTTATTCGAAAACAACCCCCCAAACTTCTTAATTTAACGTTTGTGTATAACTTCTATTGCTTTTCAGGCATTATTTCTATATAAAAAAAGTAATATAAATTATCTACCTTTTTCTTCAGTTACTCTAACTATACTATACAACTAAGACCAATTTCAGGGGCCATAATGGTGTTTGTAAAGCTGGCATTTATTTTTACTTTAAGGAAGGATACATCTTATTTCTTAAATATGTATCCCTTTTCAGTTTAAACTTTAAATCTTCAAGTGGTTTTTAACTGTGAATTAATAAGAAATACTTCCAACCTAAATAATTCTGTGATTCTGTGATACATTGTTCAGATACTCATCCCTAGTGAAGTTTATAATGCTAAGTTAATGTCACAACCCATGGGTAAGGGGGCATTATGTTTGTTGTAAATTCTCCTCAGGCTGAACAAAGACAGCAGACCACGTGTCAGAGAACCCTTATGCTTTATGGTACAACTGTCTTCTTAACTCCGCCAACAGGCACAATATTTAGACTCAAAGGTATTGGCTAATACGCCCTTAAATTTATACAATGCACTTCAGTAAGTTCCCAACTCCCCAGACAAACTCCTCAAGGTACTGGCTCACAATGCACAACACACAACCAAAGATGCTGGCTAAAAAGCCACAAAATCACTATGTGACGAAGTGGGCTTACAAGCCACAAAACATGTCCACAATCTCCCCAATCCCACAATAAAGTTCAGTAAGGAGCACAGGCTAGTTTCTGATAGCCATGTTTTTTCCCAGGCAAAGAAGGGACGAAAACAAAGTATATCACCAGTCCTTAGATGCTGCGGTGGTCCTGCTGTGGGGATGATCCGGAGTTAGGGCAAACCAAGAAGACTAAAGACCAGGAGAGGAGAAAGAAGTGGGGGGTGGGCAATCTGCTCCCTTTTACAGTTAACCTGATTCATGCTTCTCATGTAAATTTGCATGTTTTGTGTGCACAACCAGGCTTTTTCCAGGAAGTAAGCTGAGCATGGGGACTGAGCACTAATCTCAAGAGGAGAAGGAAGTTGGCTCAGAACACCGTTGCCCTACCTCCATGGGACCTTCACCTCCAATCACATTTCCTGCAGCAGTACTCAGAATGTTTGAGACAAAATATGCTTAGATTTGGTCCCCCTCTACTGTTAGAATTATTATAAGTTTGGATTTTTTTGTTTTGGGATTTTGTGTGTGTGTGTCTGTGTGCTTTTTAAAATAATAATTTAATAATACATAATTTATTCCTATTGGGAAAATCCTTAAAACAATGCAACAAAATACACCTTCTATTTGGAAAATTAATGTCTTGGAAGACTGCTGCATGTTAATTTGAAGCCAGACATTGCTATAGTTATAGTTCTGAGATTCAAAAATAGCTATGATTGGCCAATTTCAGTAAATAACCTTCCCGTCAACCTTGTAAGTAATCCAGTCCAGAAACTGCACATTAGTTCATGATTGATGTTCCTCTGTGTTATTTACTATGACTTTGTCTGACTTTTATGAATGACTTTATGTAGGATGAGGAAAAATGAAGTTTAGGTCATTTCAGTGTATCAAGAAAGAAGTCCTAGAAGCTCAGAAAAAATCCCTAAAGAAATCATAACTATTGTGGGGTTTTTAAATTTGGAGGATGGTAGACAAAACCAGTATGCATTTACTGATATTTGGAAGAACAATTTTTTTGTTATTGAACACACATTTGAAATTAGACACTATTAAAAGGGTGCAGTGCTGGTTCTGAGGTAGAGGTGCATTTTAAAAAAATTACTATGCCTTAGGCAGTTCTTATTTACAGTATCATACCACTACATTAGTTTATTACAGAGCTTCATGTATGTTTAAAATATGGTAATCTTTTCAATGACTTTGTTTGAAAACAACAAACACACAAACACACACACACACACACAAACAAAACCAAAAAAGAAAAACCAAAAAACAGGCAACCATATATCCACTTTACTTAATAATTTTCAAAATTATATATTTCAAGGGGACAAAGAGAATAGAAAGAAGAAAAGCCACAACTCATGCTCTTGGCAAATGAAATATTTTTAAATGCATTAAATACTGTATGATATATCAGTATGAGGAGAATCTGAAGACATTATTTTTGTTGTGGTGACTAGGTGGCACCTCTTATGTTTCAGCTGATCGAGCTGACTGTATGCTTTCAGAGTGTATGTCTAAATAAGGGGAGGTGGGTCTTTAACCCTGACTCTGTATTGAGGTCAGACCTATGTACATGCCAAAAACCTTCCCTCAGGGAATTTGAGCAGAAGGAAGGGCTAGAAACTGAAGGTGGTCAGTGACTGAAAGCTGAGGTGCGCTGTTGTGCCCTAGTAGTTTTAGATAAAATGGGAGAAGCGCTAGGATATCGGTGCAGTCTTCAGTCTCCTGTGCTCGTAAAATTTATATTTCTGTTTGGTTTTCTTGTGACTTGTCCATGATCTGGACAGGCAGGTAAAAACAACTTGAAACCACTTTAGTTTGCTATTCTACACTGGAGCAAAGAGGACTTTTAAGCCATGTCTTCTGTTTTCCCAGCAGGTACAGAATTATTATAAAGCTACTGACATAATCATCTCCTCAGGTTGAAAAAGCAATAACTGCAGATCCTGGAAACCATCAGTTTAGCCCTGAAGGCCTGATTCATAGACTACTTAAACATCTCTAAGAGTGGCTTGGGGCACAGATTTATGATCAAGTACAAGTGGTGTTTTTAGTAGATGCACATCCATGTTAACTGCAATCTGCTTTTACTTCAAAGGCCATAAATATCTCATTAGTCTCAAATTACACTCCTCTGACAATAAAGAAATCATGTATGAATGTATGTGATTGCAGATCTTCTTTGATTTCTCTTTGTGTGTTGTGCTGTCAGAAGTTGCAATTTTAAACTGAATCTGTTGTTTTGGATTGATTGTTTTTGGTTGTTTGAGTGATACTTCCAGCTAGGAATTTTTGCAAGCAAGTTTGTATACATTTTTCTAACATTTAAAGCAGTAAAAAAAGAGAAAAAGTGACAATAAATAAGGGCAGTAAAAGTACATTTCTTCTTGTAGATTCAGTATCTAAAAGTATATTCAGTAGCTGACTGTATACATATAGATGTTCATGAAACTGGTTTTGATATAATATCTAAAAAATTTTCTAAAAGTTTTCTATTTAAGGTTAATCTTTAATTGCAACCTGTGACCTTTTTTTTTACATCTTTCAACCTTTTTAATGATGCACCTAACATCATAGAAGTCACAGTTCACAAATGAATAGGTAGCATGCCTTCTTCCTTACCTCCTGATATTCTTACTGAAAATTATTCTGTGTTTTCGTGTATGAATGTGTATGCATTTTGTATGTGACTAACCTTATGAAAATGGTATTGCCTCTAGTAATGTTCACAAACTGAAAAGTGGGATACTTTCTCCCTAACTGGGCAGAAATCCCATCCTAAATGGGATATTTTTGCCTTTCTTGAATCGGTCTTCCTTCTTTGCCTCAGTCTTTGATACCAAAACCAGTTGTCCTCAGAATGTACAGCTTCCAGAGCCGACAGTTAGGGGATCTGAGTGAAACCCCCATAGTCCAGGAGGAAATGGTTAGTGACCTTCTATAGCCAGTTAGACACCCACAAGTCTACAGGTTCAGATGGGAAGTACCTGAGGAAGCTAATGAAAGAGCTTGCCAAGCCATTTTCAATCATTTACCAGCAGTCCTGGTTAACCTGAGAAGGCCCAGTTGACTGGAAATTAGCAAACTTAATGCCCATTTTGTAGAAGGGTTCAAAGGATGACCCATGGAAGTGCAGGCCAGTCAGCCTGACCTTGGTACTGGGGAAGGTTATTGAGCAGATCATCCTGAGTGCCATCACATGCCATGTGCACAACAACTGGGGAATCAGGCCCACCCAACAGGGTTTAGAAAGGCAGATCCTGCTTGACCAACCTGTTCTCCTTCTATCACAAAGTAATCCACTTGGTGGATGAGGGAAAGGCTGTGTATCTTGTCTGTAGGGGCTTTAGTAAACTAATGCTCTCTCCCACAGCATTCTCCTGGGATAACCAGCTGTTCACGGGTTGAATGGGTGCAGTCTTTGCTGGGTTAAAAACTGGCTGGATGGCTGGTCCCAGAGAATGGTGGTGAATGGAACTAAATCCAGTTCATGGCCAGTCACTGGTGGTGTCTGCTACGGTTTGGAATTGAGGCCAGTCCTGTTTAGTATCTTTATGATTTGGACAAGGGAATTGAGTGCATCCTCAGTAAGTTCTCAGAAGATTCTAAGTTGGGTGGGAATGTTGATCTGCTGGAGGGTAGGAAGGCTCTGAGAGGGATCTGGAGAGGCTGGATTGGCAGAGGCCAGTTGTTTAAGAATCAATAAGGCCAAGTGTTGCGTCCTGCACCTGGATCACAACTACAGCCTTAGGGAAGAGTGGCTTGAGAGCTGCTGAGCAGAAAGGGACTTGGGGGTGCTAGTTGACAGCCAGCTGGACATGAGCCAGCAGTGTGCCCAAGTGGCCAAGGACAGTGGCATCCTGGCTACATCAGAAATAGTGGGCTCAGCAGGACAAGCAAAGTAATTGTCTGTCTCTGTACTTGGCACTGGTGAGGCTGCCCATTGAATCCCTGTGTTCAGTTTTGGGCTCTTGACTTCAGAAAGGATACTGAGGTGCTGAACTGTGTCCACAGAAAGTCAGTGAAGCTGGTGAAGAGTCTAGAAAAACATGTGAGGAACAGCTGATGGAGCTGGGCTTGTTTAGTCTGGAGAACAGGAAGCTGAGGGGAGACCTTATTGCTCTATACAAGTACCCAAAAGGAGGTTGTTTTGAGATGGGGGTCAGTCTCTTCTGTCACGTCCCAAGTGAAAGGATGAGAGGAAATGGCCTTACGTTGCACCAGGGGAGGTTCAGATTAAAATATCATAAATAAATAAATCAATCATTCAAAGAGTGCTTAGGCATTGGAATAAGTTGCCCATGGAGGTGTTGGAGGCACTGTCTTTGGAAGTGTTCAAGAGGTGTCTGGATGTGGTAGTTGGGATATGGTTTAGGGGTCATTATAGTGGTCCTAGGCTGTTGGTTGAATTAGGTGATCTTGACGGTCTCTTTCAACCTTGCTGATTCTGTGTAATACTGTCTTTGCAAAAAAATTTTATTCAGGAGACTTCTGTTTAAAGGCTTACTGTATACGGTGGTCATACATAATTTATTACTTATGTAAACTTTTTCTGTGAGACCTATTTTGCTAAGAAATTATTAAAAATGATTGTCACTTACCTGGCTGAACTCAATAACTTTTAATAACAAAAACATTTTACAAAAGTGAGTTTATTCTGACTTACCATCCTAAAATTGCCTTTTAATGATATTTATCTTGCCTGTGTTAATGCACTTGTCATTAGGTGCTGTTTGTTTATGTCTTTGCACTGATTGGTAAAGGTGGCAGGTCTGTTACAGTTCAGACAGTGGATCTGAGAGATTTGACCATTTTCTCTGTGTTAGGTAATGATTTATTTCCACATGGATTCAGGATCCTTAAAATTTAATGTCTATGTGTGCAAGAATCAGAAGTGCACACTTTATGTATGCTTCTGTTAAGGTACAGGGGGAAAATAAAATACACCATGTGAGTGGATTTAATACTCACAAAACTAACTTTTGCTGTTCTTACTTCCTAGATAGAGAATAACAAATTCAGTTCCTGTCCTTTCACCCTATTCAAAATGATGGCATATAACCAGATATTTGATCCAAAGCCCTACTGTAATTAGTGTACTATTATGTACTATTATGTAATTAGCATACTATTTAGTAAGTCATATTTTTGACTGTTGTATATTATCTCTACTATATCAGCTGAGGATTTCCACTTTCCTTCATGTTGCCATTTTTTGTTCTCTCCATGCTGGTAGTGTGTTTGGTTTTGTTATTTTGTCATTCCCATTTTCTTTTCTTGTTTTGTTTCTTCTTTTTTTCATTTGCTGTTTGCCAAGACAATTTTTTTTCTCTATCTGTCTTTCATCATCTGGATCATTGTCTTTCTTTCCACCTTGTCAATTTTCTTAGCACTTTATTCCACGCTTCTTAAAATGTCATTACAAACTTCGCAGTGTGGGCATCAAGGGACTAAGATCTGTTGCTTCTCTCTGAACACAGGTTAAATCCTCAGTTAGATATGATCTGATTTGTGCTGCATGGTCAGAAAGTATGCCAAAATCAGAAAGGGAGAGAGCAAGAGGAAGTAGATAATTCAAATCAATCACCTGCTGCTGACTTCAATTGTTCACGAGAGTAGCAGAAATCAGAAGGGAAGGTGGTGCATGAGGAGGAATTTCAGGTGATCCATAGCTGGCTGACCACTCTGAGTGTCAGGGAGCAGCTGAAGCAGGGCTGCACCGTGAAGGAGGATGACCCAGGAGCTTTGGGCACTGCAGAGCTGGCAGGGCAATACTCTAAACTCCTAAAGCACCACATTGAGGGTGGGTTGAGAACAGGGACAGGACCCTGCCACGACCCAATGATCGTCAGGCCAGGCAGGGTGAGGAGTCAGGTCCAAGGTCGACCTGGGGACCCAGTGAGTGCAAGAGCCAGTCTGGGCATGGGGATGGGCACAGGGCTTCCCACAGCATCGTTCAGACAGGGACTGATGGCCCTGGTGGTGCCCTCGGGGACACAACGCTTAGATCTGTTAACAACTTCTCCTTCAGAAATGGCACTCAAATTGCAAGTTCTAGTGAAAATGTCACTAGAAATTTTGGTCCACCACAAATAATATGTATCTGATATTTTTCTGGCCTCTGGTGTTCAGGTGTTCAAAAATTTTGTGGTAAGAGTGCTAAAATGAAGTAATTGAAGAATTTCAGGAGTTTTGAGAGAATGAAATATCTTTCAAATTACTTTCCTTGTCAGAATCCTGACTGAAAACAGGACCTGGTGGTTCAGTTATGTGAGTTTGATATGTAAAGGTGTGCTCATTGTACCAAATATAAGTTATCAGTATCGGTTTCCCATGATACGGATTTTTTACCTGTGCAATTGTTGTCTGTGGTTTTGAGTTGAATAGTGGGTGAAAAGGAACTCCCTCATTTCTTTGGGCAGGTAGAAGAATGTTGATGTGTATTCATTTGTACTACTTGTAATGGTTAGCATATACATGCAAGTGACTTGTATTTCATTAAAAATTAACAGAATTATTGTAGGAATTGCCTTCTAAAAATAAAAGTGGGAGAATGCAAGAAGGTAGTGTTATGTAATTGTAACACTATGTAGGTCAAAATCTGACTTTCAAGAGATTGTATCACACATTTTTTCTTTTCAGTTTTCATTGTTCTGTCAGACATAGAACAAAGAAAACATATAACAAAACCAAATACATTGGTATCTGATTTTGACTAACTGTTCTCACACTTGATTTGAACAGGTGTAATCCTATTGCATTAATTGGAATTTCTGAATTAGATGAAGGTAAATTAGAATGGCATACAGAAAAGAAGTCATGTGAAAAATACTCCGCAGAAGTCATATCATAACAGAGATTATCCAATACAGGGGAAAAAAACAGTGAATGGTTCCTGTGGGAGTGCAAATATGCTCGAAAAGGAGATTCCATTTATTTAGGGCAGAAAATACCCTTAAGCTAGCACTTAAATGTGATACCCTTCCTGAAAGCAACAACGTTTGGACTGTGGTTTGGTTTGGAAGCATATATAGAAGCACAAATGTTTGGTTTGTGGTATAACCTCTGACGAGCTTATGGCTTCAGTTTCAGCTCTCTTACCTTACCTGTCTTTTGGAAACACATAACCATGATGTCTAAAATTAATAAAACATTTGTGGGCCTTGACATGGAAGTAGTGTGTGAATATATTTTTCAAAAATTTTATTTTAGATTTATGCCTATATGAATTTCTCTGTTGATTAGAGTTGCTTGTTTTCTCTTGGCCACAGGCTGACTGAGTGGGCTGGACTTCACTGGAAGAAGCCATTTCACTGGACAAGTGGAATAGCTGTGGATCTCTTGCTACGCTACTTGCTGGGAAGTGTTATGTGTTGCCAGGATTAAGTCAACACTGAAGTCTGGGATGGGCCTTAGGGGCAAACACTCCCTTGTTTCTTCTGATGTTGAGATTTGTCTACGGCCAGTCAGCTGAGGCACCTACACACGTCAGCTTTCGGTTTTTTTGTTGCCTGAACAAGGTTACATTTCCCCTTACTTCATCTCCTTTTGATGACTTTTTTTATTAGTTTGCATTTTCCTTGACTGATTAATTTTCTGCTGGCTGTGGAAAAAAAAAGAGCCCTGCTGATGTTGATTTAAATAATGTCAAAACCAATGGGACTCCTATGGCTGCCTTTGATCTTCACTCCAATGTGTGTCATGTTGAATTCTAACTTCCTCCTGTGGATAACTGCACTGGCTATAAGATTTACTCTCATCGATGGCCAAGCACAATATCCAGTTGTTACTACGAATTATGGCAAAATACGTGGTTTAAGAACACCGTTGCCTAATGAGATCCTTGGTCCTGTGGAGCAGTACCTGGGTGTTCCTTATGCCTCTCCTCCGACTGGAGAAAGGCGATTTCAGCCCCCGGAGCCACCGTCATCTTGGACGGGTATCCGCAACGCCACACAGTTCGCTGCTGTCTGCCCACAGTACCTGGATGAGAGGTCACTGCTCAATGATATGCTGCCAGTCTGGTTTACAGCCAATCTGGATACTGTGGTGACATATGTTCAAGATCAAAATGAAGACTGTCTGTATTTGAATATCTATGTGCCCACAGAGGATGGTAAGTACCCTGAGGACCACACTGCAGCATGCTCACCAGTTCTACACATAGGTCTTTAAAGCATCTTGATGAGTTTCCTCCACGTTTTATCTGTAGAAATGGATAATGTTCTGAACACGCATTAAAAGTAATACTTTTCAGGTTGAATATGCTTGCAAGAATCTCTTTCATGTTTCATTGCAACACCAATCCACAGTTTCATTTTCAGGCGGTGGCCAGGTTG
This sequence comes from Pseudotriccus pelzelni, assembly GCA_035584735.1. Lineage (NCBI taxonomy): Eukaryota > Metazoa > Chordata > Aves > Passeriformes > Tyrannidae > Pseudotriccus > Pseudotriccus pelzelni. The sequence goes on along the minus strand of JAWMRA010000001.1, from coordinate 93,952,669 downwards.
TGTAAGCCAGCCTTAAGTTTACATCTCAAATACAGCTGAGTATCATTCACAAGAGAGGAAAGGGGAAATAAACATTAACCTGAAGTAACATACTTGGTTATGAATGGTACAAATATATTGTTATGAATGGTACAAATATAGCGTTATGTACTAATTTTTAAATGAGAATTTCCCTAATTTTTTTCATTTAGTTTTGTTATAAAACCTCTGGGTCTGCTATTAACTCTGCTTGATTTTAATGGATAACAGAAAGTTGTTACAGTAAAGCAGTCAGCAGGGGTTTTTTTTAGAATTTTTTATCTATGAAACTCCTATTTACTCCAACTTATTTTTCTTCATTCGCTAAATTTAAAATGAAGTAAACATGATTTTATTATGCAGAGCTGAACAGGCAGCCTTAAACTTTTGTCTGTTTTATGCAATCCTTTCTCCAGAGGGCTACTTTAATCCACTTTCAATAGAAAAAAAGGATGAACCCAATTGGTAACACAGAACTCTTTGAACATTTACATGATCTCAATCTTCAGAGTTGTAACTTTATGGCATGATGAATGTATCTTTGGTTGTTCTGAATAGTGCTGCTTCCTACAGGCAAGAAAACCTGTTTTCATCAGGCCCCAAATGAGTTAAGCCTATTCTATATCACAGGGAAATAAAAAATACTCCTGGCACTTATATTTAATATTCTAATAAAAGCCAGTTCTTTCAGCTACTTAGAATGTAGTTACTGATGCATAACATGACAGATTTCTCCCAGATATGCAAATCCCTTCACTATAGCTGAGGGTTTGATTTACATAACCAAGGCATTGTTATTTCTCAGTAACCATACTCTAAATATGCAAATTTTGTACTTTGATTATTATAATCCTTCTGCCTTGATTGGCTTCTTTACTCAGAATTTCCAAGCTGTTTGCCAGCAATAAACATACCGCCTTCTTTTCCTGTTCTCATGAGCTGAAGCAAAAACTTGAAAGCTAAAAATAAAGGGGTAAGGTTTGGGAATACCCAGAGCTTTGCAAAAGTAAATACTACCAAGCTGCTTAAATGGAAAGTGCTGTGAAAGAGAAGCTGTGTTTATGGGGGCTCTGTGTGCACATGTGTGTGTGTTCATGTGTGTGTTGTGTGCGTGTCTGCGTAGATGAAGAAGCAGATCTTTTTGACCCAGTTCCTTCCCTCTTCCAGTCCCATTGCATTCCTTCTCACTCCTTAGATAATAACACAGATGATTCTTTCCCAAATTTGTTTATATTCTGGATTTTATCCTTCAGCTTTTAATTAGTCACTAGGGTAAGCTTGCCCTAAGAAAGCATTCTGGGTTAACATTTTATTTGTTCTCACTGAAGGAATATCAGCTCTGCTAACTCAGTCTTATTTTAAAGTCCGGTTTTAATAAATGCATACATTTCCCTCATCCAATAATAAGAAGTTTCATTAATTAATTAAGGAACAGGGGACTAGACAGGGAAAAATATATATGAATGTCTAGGAAAAGAATGCTTGATATAAAATGGAAAATAAAATTTCGTGGGCTGAATGACTGCCAACCTTGCTTTTTTTTTTTTTTTTAATCTCCTCTTCAAAATATAAACCCATGCATAAAAGAATATGTAGCTCAATAATGAGGGACAAAGTTTGATGTCAGTGATGAGCTGAAGGCAAGACTGCTCCTGACAAGCATTTTTAACAGGTTCCATTGCAGAACAAGAAATTTAAAAATTCATAAATGGAGTACACAATGTTTTAATTGTATGCTGTATATTATATCACTAGTTAAATATAACTCAGTGTGGCTTTTTTGGTGAGGTAAATATTCAGTCATCTGCCCATAAAGATGCTTAAGGGGAACTGACCTACAAATCACATCTCCTAAGTTAGCATGTCTCCAAATCATACTACACAGAAATAGCCTTAAATTGTAGTCCATACAATCTGATTAAACACGTTATGTTTCATTATATGAGTCTTATTTGGCAAAAGTAAGCTATGTTGTTATGGAGACAGACCATGAAATTAGTTTTTGAAGCCAGATCTCAAAGTGAGTGACTTTGAATTAAATTCACATTTTCAATTCTTTCTCAAATACCGATTGATTTAAAAGATGTTTGAAACTGTTTTGTGCCTAGAGGAAAAGGTGACTGGAATCATCCAAACCTGATTAATTTTCTGATTATGGAACTTAATCTAAATCATTCTATGTGCCCTCTTTTTTTTTTTTTAACTTTGGTGAAAAGAACAGATGAACAACTCTGGTGCTTGCTTCAAGTCAGTTCTGGTGAATAACTAATCAAAATGCAGATCAAGTTTGTGTGGGGTTTTTTTGTTGTTTTTTTTTTTGGGGGGGGGTGTGGGGGGGTTGTCACTGTATAGCATGGCCTGATTCTTAAGACTTGTATGGTTTGGTCAAAGGGAACCAGGTTTTGATCATGTACTTTGAATAAAGAAGGGAAGAATAAAGGCACACATGCCTTCATCTGATTTCAGAATTGCTTCACTGGAATCCTGTCACTATAAACTAATGGAAAGAAAGAGTAGAATTCAGTCTCTTTAGCTAGGTTAGAAGTTTAGTTATTTATAATAAAATAGTTTGAAATGTTCCTGCTTTTTTCTGAAGAAGTACAGTGAAATTAAATTACTTCCTTAAAATAGTTCTAGCTTCTAGGTAAAGAAATTAAAATGCCCTACTACACAGTCTGTGTCTGTATTAATCATTTCCTTTCTTTTGACCCCTAGGATTCTGCATTTTAAATGTCAAATATCAGCAGAATCCTGTCAGAATTTCCCCTGTGGAAGCGTTCTTACAAAACAAAAAGTGTCTTTGTTTTTAGTGGCTTTTATTTTTTCATTTTTGGTGAAAATATTCTTTATGATAGAAGTCAATACACATACCTAACAGAATATTTCTGTAATTGCTCCCATGTAGATTTTTATTCTTTTGCTGTTTTTCACTGGATAAATGTTTTGTGATGACACTTTCCTTAGAGTAACCCCTGTATTTTAGACCATCTAAGGTAGCTGTAGAATTTCAGTGTTTGTTTTCCTTTGCCTTTGGAAGGGAAAGAATTGCAACCACTGTAATCCACTGATTTGTATAAGTATGAATAACAATGCAGTTATTTTGAAGATGCATAGTACAAGCAATCAAAATAAAATCTAGTAAACTTCTTTCATTTTGTATGCCAAACCTGTAGTAATAAGAAATTACTAAGAACTGAAGCAAAAAAAATATTCATAGTGAAATTATCATTTTATCCAGTTGCTTTCTAAACATTTGGCTTGATCTTCAGAATTATTTGTGTGGATATACATTGTCTTCTCTGCTTTTTCAGTTACAATAAACTGTAATTTTCCACAAGAATACTTGAATGTCAGTTTTGAGGAGGTCATCTAGGGAAATGATATTGAGGACAGTCTGTTTATTATAACTTCAGTCTGAATATGGGTTTATCTACAGTGGAAATGCTAGATTGAAGAGGACACAGACTGTTAATCGGCTGTGCTTAATCCCTGGCCTTTATCATTTGAATCTGTGGATTCTGAAGGAGATTGCTAACTCCTGTCATAACTGGGGGAAAAAAAAACCACCAAAAAAGCTCATAACAGACCCTTAATTTGTATTTCTTTCATGATAAACTTTGTAACAGCATTAATAGCAAAGCAGAATTTAAAAAATAAAAAACAATAAAAAAACAACAAAAAAACCCCCAAAACAACAAGTAACAAAAACCAGCATGAACAAATCTTTTTATGTTTGTTTGTTTAAAACCTGCTCTGTTCAGATTAAAACAGAAAATAAAAAAGTTGGCTTCTTGTTGTCTTTGCTTGATCAATAGTAAGCCTATATATTTTCCTTATTTTGGCATGTGGATAGAGGGTACATTTCACACCAGTGTGGAGCTACTTATCCTCTGTCTATCTGTTAGGGTTTAACTAATGAAGTATTTAGCATCTTCAGAGTCTTGCTGACTAAAAATCCTCTGTGATATCTTGTTTAATTTTACATCAGAATAAATACAGCTGAAGTGACAAGAAAAGGTGGTAAACCATGACAGTAACATTGAATGGGGAGGTCATAATTTTTTCATTAGATTAGGGAAACAGTCCAGGATTAGTGATATATTTTACTGTGGACTACTAGGAAGAAAAAAAGTCTGTGCAAGAGTAGAGTTCAACAGTGTTCCTTCTCTGGGAGATGATGTAAAGGATATGTACCTGGAACTTTAGACTCTGTTTCTATTTGACTATGAAACAACAAAATGAAAAATTTAAGCAAAGCTGATCAAAAGCATGAGTCTTAAACCGTGTCACTTTTATATATTATGAAATGTTAAACATCTGCTTAATATATAAACAAGTGTTTGCAGCCACCTTCTTGTAAGTGCTGTTGATTTGCAATGTCTTTAACTTGGGAAAAGTATTTTTGTCTAAATTATGATAATAAAATGTAAATTATGACTATTTGATTTTTTTTTCTTTTTTGGGGGCAGAGAAAAAGTTAAAGATTATTCTCATCATTGCAGTTGTTTAATCACATAGAAAAAAAATGTAAGCTGATCAATGACTTCTTTATTAATGTGAGAAATAAGAGGTTAGACCTAAAAATCGTAACATAGAGAACAAGATAGGTACAATATTGTACAGCATTTTTTTTATTGAATTATTAGGAGTTGTTAATAATAATAATAATAGTAACTTTTTGTTTCCAAATAACCCTAAATTTCTATACAATATATTCTTCTAAACTGTATGTAGTTTTAAGTTTCAGTAAATACATATGTGACATTGATCAGGTAATCTTAAAATTGTAATTGTTCTGTTACCTCTTCATTACTTTTTTTTTAAATTTAAGTAGCCACTTAAGAAATCAAACAAGGATTTATGTATACAGCTTGAAGGAATTAAGAATCCACTATCTCTTTTCTGCATGTTTACAGTTTTGATTCTTCTTCAAAATCTTTATTGTGTGTTTTTAGAAGTGAAATATAATTTCTGTAATAGATATAGGAGTGTAGAATTTCAGTTATGTTTTGTGATGTAGTTTTAAAAGCAAGTTAAATAAATTTGTTTACTTTTAAAAATATTGTAAACCAGCTTTAAAACATATTTTGGACTTCCTTTAATAGATGATAATGTTTAAGCAGTTTCATTTTGCAAATAATGCTGTTCTGAAATGAACCAGATTATATGAAAAGTTTGTTCTCAGTTTCAGTATTATCACAGATTTTGTCAATAACCGGTTTATTTTTAACTCCTACTCTTTCAGTCAGTTCTTTGTCCACTTTGGAAAAATAAAAAACTAATTACTAAAATTTTCTTACTATTTAAATGCATTTCAACTTACAAAAAAATAATAAGACATATCCTTTTGTAAAATGGTTGTATTGCTTTCCAGAGTGAGAAGGATTGATAGTAGGTAACAACTACAATATGAAACAACGTTTTGTTGTCAGAATTATTATGAATAATCCCAGTTGAACATAAACATATACTTTTTAACGTCAGAGGGAAAAATCGCTCTCCATTGTGAAAGATAAACTCCTCATTGTGTAGGAATGCCTCAAGCCAATTCTTTCACTGTTAGGGTCCAATATATCCCCTCCTCCTAATCCAGAAATATTGCAGCATCTGTGAGAAAGAAGAAGGCATATGTCTGCCTATCCTCTGCCTACCAGGATAAAGCTGTGGGTAATCCAGGCCCTTATTTTACATGCTTGCTTTTAACAGTCACAAATACCTTCTGACACCAAAGAACAGGACTCTAATCTAGATGAAATAAAGTTCTTAAATCCTTACAGATAAATTCAGATTTAGATGCTAACTTCAAAATGCTGTCCTTCCCTCCAGGAGCTGCCCATTCCACAGGCACTTTACAGGATTGCACCCAAATGGCCTTTTCAGGAACTGATATGCAGTGAAGCCTAGCGAGAAGACCCAGCATTCAATATGACTTTATCTAATCCAACCAAGATTTTTTGCACTGTTTTCCTAGAGTCTCATCATTGCCTCATATTGAAAAACCTTCTAGAATCAGGGGGAATGTTCTTTATAACACGATGGATTAATGTTTTTTCTGCAAAGGCAAATTAATGTTATCATCCTTTTAAGTCAAAGAACAGTACCTTTGGAATTGTAGAGGCTGTGCCATTTGGCTCAGTGACGCAAAAGAAAAAGTCTTTAGTCATGCGGGTCATGAGACCCAAATCAGATAGATGATTTTACTTCCTTCTGCCCATTTTCTCCCACTTGTCTCTTCAGGGTGCTTTTTGTTTTGGTTTGGATTTGTTTCTGTGTGTTTGTTTGATTTTTGTGGGGTTTTTTTCTGGTTTGTTTTTTGTTTATTTGTTTTGGGTTTTTTGCTGCTGTTTTTAAATGGAGCTTTCCTCTTCCTTCCTGCAAAACGTGTCTTTGTATGCTGATGCTTTTCACTGTGTGTCTTCTTGCTTTCTGGCATAACACAAATCGCCGTGATACCTGCTAACACTGAGGCAGTGCCTCTGTCCTAGGGCAGTGCAGTGGGTCCTTGGCAGGCTTCTGAGTGGGAATAGTGTGGAATAGGCACAGTTGGATCTTATCAGTGTCTTGGCTATACCATTTGTATTAGCTTTGATTTCCTATAAAGACATTGTGACTTCATTGGTCTTCCTTCAGGTATTTTTGCATATCAGAAGGTTTTGAAAGTTATTTGTATCTATTAATTCAAATTTGGTTCAGTCTCTCTTACCTTGCACATTAATTGCAGGTTCAGACACATGCTGAATGGATCAGATAAATCACAAGGCCCATATATCAGTTTGCATCTATAAAAACACTTCAAGGAATCGTCGCCACATCAATGTGATAGCCATAGGTAGTGTGTGAACAAAAATTTGCACTTCTCTTCTACAAATGTTTAGGCATTTACAAAATAAGTTAACACAAACTTGAGATAAAGCAACTGCTCTTCGTTTGCTTCTCAGAATTCCTGACAAAACTGTGGACAAATGAAATGAAGACAAAAAACTTTCCTGAACTTATTATCTTTTTGCTCACTACTTTGGTTTCCATCCTTCTTAGAGAGAAAAAATATATCCAGATAAAATTCTCAGAATGGCATATAATCGATTATGTATGCTCACATTTTGTGATAGTATTAGTTGAATGTGATCATTGTAATCCAAATAGAACAAAGGGAAAACGCAAAAAAAGAAAGTCATGAGAGCAAATTTCATTTGTGTTTATGATACTGTAATTGTTTCAGGGAATATAGATGAATTTATATTCTTGGGGTTGAGGGCTTTCTTAATCTGGACGTTGCTCCTAGTGCCCAAAGAGGCAAACAATAAGAAATAATTGTTATGAAACCGTGAAAATGAGCTAATGCAAATAGCTGTGTGGTGCTGATGTGTTAAAAATCCATTACAGAAATATTATAATAAAAGGAAAATTTTTCTTTTACAGTTCTTGCTGTAGGCAAACTTGTAGTGAAGAGTAAATTTGCTTGTGATGCTAAGCCAAATTCCTACACTATATATAGGGAATTTTAGTTACCAAAAAATAGAGTTTCTGGTGCCTTGTTTCAAAATGCTTGTTATTTCTGGGTTGATGTTAAATGGATTTTTAATTGACAGGGTGTGACATATTTAATCTAATGGAGAGAAATTACTTTGTGCTGAATCAAATGACTATCCAATTAGTCACTGGTAATGTTTACAAACCATCATAGCTGGAAATCATGGATACATTGTCTGTTTTATTAGATATGCAGTAGGGCAACTGAAAACCCAATCCAAATATATGCATTTCATCTTCTTGCAAATAAATTAGAATCAAATTATCGGTTTATGTGGTATTTTTAGTGTGTCTAGGAAATTTCAAAAAATCATTCTGCATTTGTAATACTGCCCCCATGGCTGTGCTTTGACTGGCTCTTCGTGCTTAATTCAGACAGCAGAGGGAGCACAAGCCACCAGCAAGCTCATTTTTTCTGTCCCTGGGCATCACTGAGAGTGACACAAATAATTCTGGTGAATGCAGTAGTAAAACATGCAAACAGGTGCTGGTTTTTGCCCTTTAAACAGATAGAAAGGGATCTGATTCCGTCTTTGTCAAGGTTAAAGTTAATAAAGTTGCCAGTGTTGGTTCTATTTTGTGGGCTGATGAATTTATATAAGGGATAGAACCTATCTAAGCAAAACATACGCTCACACTGACAAATCTGCACAAAACTAATTTTATATTATAAAATAATACAGGATTACATGAGAATCATACTGGCAATGCATGAGTTTGTGATTGAATAGTACTTGCTTTGAAATTCTTGCAAGGCATTAAATGTCAGAATTGATTCCAAAGTAGAGAATTTAGTCTGTTCAGTTTTGGTGAGTTAGTAGAAACGTTACTACATAAAAAAAGGTATGATTCTGTTCTTCCATTTTCTAAGCAAAATGTAGACAAAGGCAGATTTTTTTCAATTATTGCCATTGCCATTTTCTGTATTATAGTTACAGAGCTGAATAAAGTGCCAAATGTGTTTTCTATCCTTTTATTTCACTGAGGCAAAAATCTTAGGCATGCTGAAGTTTCATTCTCACTTACCGGATTTTTTAAGTTTTCACTGTCACCATGTTGGAATTAACAGTATAACTAAGATATATTAACTCATACAAGACGTGAAATTACACAAATTCTGTAAGGCTTCCCCCCCAAAATACATTGCTTTCAGGCATCATTTATCTGATTCAAAAAGATTGTTACTTTTATGGTCTTGAGGTTTAGAGATTCTTTTGTCATCTACCTAAACCACTGACCTTGTTCTGCCTTCAGGGATTAGATGCAATAGGGTGAATTGAAATGGATGTCTAGGGTGGATCCTTGGGAGTTGGATCAAATCAGATGTTTACTGTGATGATGCATAAAACTATCCCTGTGAATTGATTGCTATGCTGTGTGACTAACAATTACCTCAAAGTGTACTTAAGTCAGAAATGACACAAAAATTGTACAGAAGGAGCAGCTCAGTATGACAGTCTCTCATTGGGAATACTTTAGTGCAAACAGATTGATGAAGTAACTGAATACAAATAAATGCAATAATATGAACTTAAAGAATGGGATAAGTTTCTGAAAGTCACACTGTATGATGTATTCTTTATTTTCATTATCAAATGGTTACCTATAATGCCTTCAGTGTAATTCCTGTAACCAAACCATAGTGCATGGATTAAATAGGTAAAATTTTATTCTTAACTATAGTAATTTTTACAATAAAATGCTGAGGGATGCTCAAGCCTTATTTCTTCTCTGTTCAGTTTCACTACTCCCTGCAACCACCTGTTGTTACTACATTGGCCCCTATCATTTTATAAATGAATACATTTGCTCATTTTACAAAGTAATACTATAAAGTGGGTGCAAATTCAGTTTCAATTTCCAAAAATGGTATTATCCACATATTCGTCCTTATCTTTTCCTTACCAGAGTTACACACAAGAAGCAGCAATAGGTGAGAAAACACCAGCTGTGGCTCTTAAATAAGTTTGGGAAGGGTAGCTATGTGTATAAATTAGCTAATACATGTTATCTATGCAGTGGGTGTGAAAGGATCAGGTGAAGAGAGAAAGCCTGATCCTCTTTCATGTATTAGTCCTTCTGTACTGGACTCCTTCAGAAGGCCACTCAGCTATGCTTGGCAAGCTGCACTTGGGCTGTAGACTGGTACATGAGATCCTGATGCACCCTACTGTGGTAAGGTAGGATTTTATTTAATTGAATTGTTGTTGTTTGCTATTTTTTTCATTTTTTCATTTTAAGCTGAGCTATTCTTCCTTGAATTTTAGTTGTCATCCTGATTGCTCACCCTGCACCCCATTGTGTAAATGTGCCCAGAAAGTATCTGGAATATTGCAAGAATCATGGGGGAGGATGTTGTTCAGATATTGACTTTTGGGCCTTTTGTTGAAATAAATGTCAGTTCTCTAAATGCATACAAATGCATAAAAATGCCTGAGCATCTAGGAAGGCAGTAAAAAGTCTCCATTATGTAATACCTATCCTGCTTTAGTTCAAGCAGTAATGTTCAGCTTTTGTCAGCTTTGCAAATGTGGCCTGTAATAATTAAGCTAATTTTCTATTAATCTTAAATAAAGGAAGAAACTAGTAAGTAATTATAAGTTTAGAAGGTGCCAGCACATTTCAGGGTTTTAAAATATTATGAAATTAATATTTTATTCCATTTGTGGGTGCTACTTCCAAGTATGTTGTTTCTTAATACTGTATCAAATTTCTAAATGCAGGGTACTTTGCAATGCTTGTTTTGCATAACTAATACAGTAAATCAGGATGGCTTAGTGTTAGGATTATTAATTGACTTCTTTCAAATTCCAAATAAATAGCCTTTGTATTTTGCTTGTCTTTTTTCTCTTGTGATATTTCTCCTACTTTGCCTCAACACAGATAAGATAGACACGATTAGTTCCTAAAACCAGATTACAGAACAGGTATTTCTACATTGTAAGTGAAGCTAATTTAAGCATGTTTTTCTTCATGAGGTACTAAGTGAATGTGTTATTTTTAACACAAGTAAATTTTATTTTTTTTCTGTTTTGTGATTCCTGTTGTAGGCATTAATTGGAACTACAAACACCTACTACTTTACCTACCAATTTCTCCATTTCTTGTACAAATTTATTACAGATTTCTTGTTTAATATGGAGATGTGAAGTAAAATGGCCTGGAGTTTTGTTCCTTTAAAAAAGAAACCAAAACAATCTACAAAAACCATTGCATTGCTTAGATACATTGGGACTGAGGAGATCTGAGGGTGTTTCCAGCAGAGATTGACTCTGCTGCTTTTGTGCCTTGGTCATCCATTTAGAAAATAAGTACCATGTTGTTTTCCTCTGATTAGGATTAGAAACAACTGCAAGAAGGAAATGCCTCAGTGACAAAAGGCTCATGTTACTTCCTATATGCTTACAACCTAAAAGACTATTCTTACTTTTTTCCAGGCTCTTAGTCCCCTCGGTGATCCATTTACTGGAAGCACTTTTCATATCATTGCATTGTACTGTAACCTCTAAGCAAAACTCTGGGAGGTACAAAGGGCAGTAGGTTTGGGTGCCATTTTACCATGATGAATTCAAAGATTTGGGTGAAGAGATTTAAAATTAAGGCATTTAGAAATTGATCTTTTTTAATTGATAGAAGACTGAAACCTTGCTATCAAAGTTTGCGTTTAATTCTTTACTCTCAATCTACAATTCTGAGTAGTAAAAAATGAGACAGCAGATAGAATTTTTCCAGGAGATAAAAGACATATAGGAAATAAGACTTATGCCAGAAGAAGATCCCACAGTATTTAAATTCTGAAAGATAGGGAAGACTTTGTGATTGGGTAAGGCATATAAGCTGCCAGTGTAATGTATTTAAACTCGGAAAGGATCAGATAAATTACTGATGAATGAAAAAAAGTTGTTACTACTATGTGATGCATAGTTAATAGGTTTCTCTCATAAAGTTTACTGAAAACTCAAGTCAGAAATGGATTTTGGAAGCAAGTATTCTCTTTGCATATACAACAAATGGCTTGAAATATTTCTTTGAATCCTTTGATTTTCTTCATCTCTCAACTAATAAAGAAATTACTCCTGAGTACAATAAAAAGTGTTTGCTATAACAGATCTCCCAGCTGGCTATGACCTAGCTGGCAAAACCCTTGTAGACCATTTTGAAGTGAATACTTTGCATGATGTATAAACATCCTCCTGAGAATGGACCTAATGGATTATGGACTTTTACACTGGGTCCAGCACTTCAGGAATGCCAGATGCATTCTTTTTGTAAAGAACTTGTTTAGCACCCTTTTCAAACAGCTAAGACTGTGTAGATAAAAGACCCTAACCCATGCTGACTATTTTAACTTTCTTGTGGCTGCTAAACCATCCTTCAGGGAGCAACCAATTACTTTTCAGAGCTAACGTTTTTCATAGCTTAATTCTTCAAAGACATTTTTTTTTGCACGCAGCACAATTACTTTTGTGTAGAACTAGAAAATATTTGGTTTATAAATAACCCAGGAGATGGTTTTCAAAAATATCACACCTTTCCCCAGTTTCCATTACCTTAATACAGTGTTTGGTGGTGTATTCCTCAGCTTGCTTCCTCTGATCGGTTAGCTGGAACCTTGTCTCCAACCTGGACTTGATTTTAAAGTCTAAATGGTTCCACGGTGAATGTGTTACCTTGCTACTGGTAGGTGCCTTTCTCCATCTTCCTCACAACTTAGAATGACTGAAAAGATTTCAAACACAACTGGGCTAGTATAAGAGACAGCTACATGAATTGACCGTGCCCTTTCTTCATCTATAAATGTCCTGGCTTTTAACCTAGATATAAAAAAAGCATTAATAGAGGATGCTTAAGCTGATGCATTTTATCCAAGTTTATTGTGAGTTTAAGGTATACACACTATGAACAGCCACAGTTTATCTAATGGGTTGTGATGGTTATGATTTACACACTGAGAATTTAAAAGTGTTAGCTTTAGTAATCAAGATGACATATGAATATGTAATTGTTAATTTTATCCTTGCCATGTCTAAAGACAATGTGAACCTTAACTGAAACAGAATAAAGCAGCAAGGGATAGCACCTTGTATGTTCATGACCATAAAACAAGGGTGAATCCTCCCACCCACACATGAAATACTGATCAGGTAAATGACAAGATTTTCTAGGATTTTTTAAAATCAATAATATGATTTTGGTCATGTGGAAACCACAGATATATTGTATCTGTGATTTGCTATGTTTTTTATGGAAACTTTAGACCAGCATGTATTAACACTTTTATTTTAGCAACACAAAGTGTGACATATTCCTGCAGTCTCATTGCCACTCATATATAGCCTGTGATAATTCCTGAAGTTTATAAAGAAATAGTTTTAAAAGCTTTATATATTGTTTTCCCAAAATACGTTGGCTTGCCTGTAGCCCAGAAAGTGTATACACTCTCAGGAACTTTTCATGAACAATTAAAAAGCACTAACCTATTTGCCTGATAATTGCTTTGAAAATTACTTTCATATTTGATTGATATTTCCTGCAAAATTACCTGTATACATTGATAATTTGCATTACACTTCAGTACTCCCTGCTGCACAATAGGGTAACATAGATAAGCTCTCAGGTAAGAGAGATAAGGACAAACTACATTTTTGCTGAAAAGTTACATTTCATAGATAAAGTCACTGACTTATGAGTAGAGAAGAATAAAGTGTTCCTTTATTCTCTGAAGAGGGCTGTCAGTGCTTCAGCTTGGAGGAAAATATAAGGAATCTGGTAGACTTCCCAATTCTACACCTAAAGGAAAACTTCTGTTGAGCACTGCAGTGCTTATCATTTTACAGGGGATTTGTAAGCTCTATTAGTTGTATAAGCACTGTGTTTGTTTTCTTAAATCCAGCAGACAGTAAATTGAATCTTGTGCAGTCTGCTGTCAGAACACCCATTAAAGGAATATCTGATAGCAGCCAAGTCACGCAGTGTGCACAAGTTAAATACTTGGGATTAATGCCCTGGATGAAGAAAGCTGCTTTGGGGAGCAATCCAAAACTCTAGAAAAGTGGGGAAATGCTAGCAGCAAATGGCCATAACAATACATTTCTCTAGTTTGGACCTCACTGAGCAGGACGGATTTGCTAGACAAGTTTACCGAAGGAGGAAGCTGCAGAGACTGCAAAAAAAGCAATTTTCACGATCACTGGGAAGCCTGGCCTGAATTCCTACCAGAACAAAGAGTACAGAGAGCATCATTAATCCTCTCTGGTGAGACTGGACCGTGGCAAAGTAGATCTAGGCTTGTAAAGAAAACCTACATTATTCCAGAAATAATAGTACAGATACCAAAGGACAAATGGATAAAAACAGTTGTGATAGGATACAGAGATTTCATTATGACCTTTCTCACTTTTTTTTTCCTAAGTAGTGCAGCATCTTCACTTTTTCTTAGCTATGCTCCCTTTAGTATATCTATCTCCTGTTTTCTCTGCAAATAAGGTACTTTTCTGCACCAACTTTTAGCTTTTTATTTTCTCCTTTTTGGACTTATATTCACAGGTCTGAATAGGCCTATTTGGTAGTTTTTATTTAATCTTTTAGTGAAGGCCAAAAGCAGTCCTTTGTTTAGCTGTAAGTGTATTTGTTTTATCTGAAAAAGTCATAATCCGTACTATAATTATGTGATATGTCTTCCTGGGGTTTTATGTGCATAGTGATTACTTTTGGAGCAAGCTGTATGAGAGGACAACATTGACTTGTATAAAATGTGCATCATACTTCAAAAGTTTTAATATACTGCAATCAGTGGAAATGTGTTCTATACCTATATACATACAAATAAATAACATTTATTTGCCAGATTTCTTTGTATCTAATGTATTCTTTAGTAATCTGTTTTAATGAAAGGTGCAACATGATTCCTTTTAAGGGCTGATTAGAGATTTCTGTCTCAGAGAAGATCATAACTATTTGGAATCTAAATAGTTCACAAAATCACAGAATGTTTGTAGTTGGAAAGTACTTCTGAAAATTTTCCTAGTTCAACACCCCTGCTAAAGCAGGCTCACCTAGACAGGTTGAACATGATTGTGTCCAGATGGGTTTTGAATATCACCAGGGAAAGAGATATTCCACAGCCTCTCTGAGCAGCCTGTTTCAATGCTCTGTCACCCTAGTAAAGAATATATTTAAGGGACTCTTTTCCATTTGCATTTGAACGTATCGACTTTGCAGTTATTAATGACCATTTGTTGTCATGGTAATTAGAAATTTCTCGTATTCTTCTGTATTAGGCATCTTGCATATTCTGTCTCTTGAATTTTTCATTCTCATTCCTCTCCTGTTGTGGTATTAAGCAGGATGTAGTCATGACTGTTTCTTTTGCTTGACTGTTTTCCTTCATTGATACATCCTGTGAACTTTGTTATAGAGACATCAGTAGCCCCTGGAGTTTTAAAAAGATTTGTTTTACATATTTCTGTCTTGTGGACTTTTTTACCCCTCGATTCATTAACTTCTTTTCCAGTATTTGTGATTGGACTATTTGAAAGTAATACTGCTGGACTTTCTTGTACACAGTGACTGCCTGTCTATTTGTTGTACATCAGTAGCCACTGATTCATTCTTTTCTTCACTGTTTAATAATCCAGATTAATGTTTCTGTTTAAAAAAAAATGAAAAAAAAAGAGACATCACTTTCTTTATCACTTCTTATTGCCTACTTACCTGTTGCATGATTACAGCACTGCATTCACTGGAGTTTCAGTATCAGCCTGAACACATGAGATTTCACTAAAGAACACACTCAGGCCTTTGTAAAACAGACATCTTCCTTCATTAACATAAATGAGCTTAGTAATTATTCGGGTTTTGGTTGGTTTTGTTTTGTTTTTTTTACCTCCATTTCTTCAAAGCTATGTAAGTAACTGGAAAAAAGGGGAATAAAATGCAAGTGTTGTTTTATTGTTTTGAGTATCTTCACTATGAGAAAGAAACTCCACTCCTTGATCTGACTCAGTACAATCACACTTATGTTCTTTTGCTATACTCATCATAAAGATAAATAGAATATTATTAGCTCTTTAGAGCTGTCAGCAAAGCACATTCATAAACAATAAATAGGTTTAAATCTTTTAAGTTAGCTGGCTAACATCCTCAAAACCTGCAGAGCAGCATTCAAGTTGTATGGCAGTTTAGCTGGCTTGTATGAAGGCTTTTCTGTGATTTAATTTATTCTGTCTTTTTTTAATGAACTCTTCAATTTGCTGTATTTATATATGTTTATATATATGTATATAAATACATATATTTATTTATATTCCCTTCCCTTTTCCCTTTTCTATTCTTATGACTAAGGGCAATTCAGTCTAGTAACAAAATCCTAATGGAAGTGAAAGGTTGTTGCTCATATCAGTAAAGTATCCGTCTATGGTGTGCATTAGTGTAATCAAAGTCATTGGGCTCACAGGGTTTTATAATATAAAATATAATAGTAGATACTTTATGAATATGTTTAGCTTTTTTTTAGAACTTAAAACTTTAACTCTTCCTTTGTCAAATTCTCCCTCAAGTCTATTTTTTTTCTGTTTTGCCGCTTTTAAGATTGAATTGCTTGTTTTGGAATGCACGTAAACTGTACTCAGTTCTCACTGGATTTCTCATTAAATTTTGGTTTGGGTTTTTATTGTTTTTGTTTTGGTTTGTTTTTTTAAATAGATTAGACTTCCTTTCTTTCCTGACAATTTTTATTGTTCAGGTTTTATGCTTAACTCCAATCTAATAAAAATATTTAATTAATTGAAGTACATGGAGTACATGCCCAGGAGTGGAACAGAAGCTGACCAAGGGCAGATAGGTCAGGATTAAAGGGGTGACCGGGACAGGCGACATCGTAGTGGGGGTCTGCTACAGTCCCCCCAGCTAGAAAGACCAACTAGATGAGTCTCTTTACAGACAGAGAGGAGCAGCTTCATGTTCAAAGCCCTGGTCCTCAAGGTGGACTTCAACCACCCCAGTATCTGTTGGAGTGGCAGCACAGCAGAGCACAGTCAATCCTGAAGGTTCCTGGAATGTGATGATGACGACTTCCTTCTCCAAGTGGTAGAGGAGCCAAAGAGGAGAAGTGTTACGCTTTTCCTTCTCCTCACAGTCAAGGACATGCTCTTGGGGGATGTGAAGCCCAAGGACAGCCTTGGCTGGAGTGACCATGAAATGATGGAGTTCAAGATCCTTATGGCAGCGAGGAGGGCCCAGAGTGAGCTCACTACCCTGGACTTCAGGAGAGCAGATTTTAGCCTCTTCAGGGTTCTGCTTGGTAGAGTAACATGCATTAAAGCCCAGGACAGAAGCTGATTAATATTCAAGCTTCACCTCCTCCAGATTCAGGAGGTAAAAAGTAATAACAGAATTACAGAATAGAAAATAATAGAATGTAGAAATAGTATAATTTCTTTACTGCCAACAGCTCTTGTGTGGACCACAAATGCTAAATTCTGTGAGCAAAACACTACTACCACCATGTATAAAAAGAAAAACAGAAACTCTAAAGAAAATAATGAAAAGCTTTTCATAATATGTTAGAACTATCTTTTAACTTGATTCTGTGGAATCACCATAACCTAATTTGTATATATCAACAGATGAAATTGACAAGAACAGGGAAATACTCATTCTGCGTGTACTGGTCTGCGTTCTCTGGTATCTAGGATTATGAGAGCTCCTGCATAGTAATAAAAAATAATAGTGATTTGAGTACAAAAAAAACCCCAAAAACCAAAAACAACAAACCACCTTGTTTCTTAGACATTTGTATATTTGGTCTCCTATGCAATCTCTGTAAGTCCTTGTCTTTCACAGTGTTCCCAAATCATTCCATGTCCTGTGTGACAATTCAGGGCAGCAAGAGAAGTTTTCATTTTGGGTACTCCTGATTTACACCAGCTGGGCTGGACTGATTATTATGTCGTGCTGGTTGGGCTGCCAAGTCTTGCAGTAGAGAAGGTAGCATTCATGACTCAGTCCTTGCTTTCCTCAGAGGCAACATTAGTTACTCGATGGAAAAGTTATTTGTAAAGAATAACATATGTACTCTAGTATAAAAGAACACCAGGAAATGCCAATATGCATGTAATACAAGGCAGTATTGGTTACCAGTGATAACTGAGAGCAACAGAACTCTCATGGACTAAATTTATTCTTTGATTGTGATGTCAGAACAAAACTATCACGTGAATAACAATATTAGATACAGAACAGAGCTGAAAGTGCTCTTATTGTCTCTTGTACAGCCTTAATTAAAGCAGCAGAGTGAACTCTTTTGCATAGAAAAGAGTTTTAATGGTGAAACTAGAATAAGAAAATATTTCTTGACTTTCTGTATGAGACTTCCACTGTGATCTAAGAAGAAATCCTTGCTAAATGTTGAACTGAAAGTTTGTTTACCACTACCTATTTTGATACAAAGATATGGCACAGCTAGTGTTTTATTATTATGTTGTTGTTGTTGACCAAACTGAACACAACAGTAATTCCAGTGATGTAATTATTTGTCAGATGCTTTGGAAAATTCATTTTAGCTATACTGCATTTTCAGAAATAGTTCTTTTTGTAGCAAGTACCCAATATAAAAACAAACTTAACAAACAAAACCACTATGGGATATCAGCTTCTTTCAAGGCTCATGAGGATGTTAAGTTTGCATAAATATTCAACTCGAATGTTGCAGGTAATGAACGCTAGTAAAAAGTTGGATGAAGGAGGACACTGGATTTATGAGAGTATATATTGAAGGTGTGTCCTTTGTGCTTATATGGCAGCCTTCCCTGCAGTTTAATTGTATCTTTCTGACTGACTGTACAATTAGACTTTTGTTCTTACCCAAGGATATATATCAGAAAGACTGAGATTTTCTTAGACTTCTCAACATTAGAAATGGGAGACCCTGCATGAAGCCTGCACATGATGTCCTAAATAAAGTCAGCTGTGGTGGAAAGCCTCATGACAGCAGATGTGCTTGCTGTAGGTGTGGGTGTGCAGCTCAGAGCAGGAACGGGGGGACGTGCAGCCCATGCTGTGGGCCTTTCAGCACAGACCTCCTCGCAGATCCATTTCATAGGTACAGCTCGGTGCCAGTGGTGAGTGAGGTTGTAATTACAGTGCGAGATTGTGGAGTGAGGATGATTGTCACTGAGAAATATCAAAAGAGCATGGCATTTGGGACTTCACTGCTCCGAAACTGTCTGAAAAGAATACAGATAGATAAATAATGGGTATGTTTACTCTGAGGAATAAGAATAGAATGGTACAGATGAGGTGGATTCAAATTCTTTAACTTACACATTGGTGTTGCATTTTCATTTTGTTAAACTACTTTAGCTGAGTTTTCTAAAATAAACTATATATATGTATTACATTTTTTATATATTTTATGTTTTGTATTGGTTTATATATATATATATATACGTATATATATATATATATATATACGTATTTACCTTTGAAGAGGTTTCAAGTAAAAGGCTACCTAAAGTTTATCAATTTTTATTTGGAATTCTAAATTGTAGTACAAGTTTAAGCCTTGGAACTCCACTTCTTTAGGACTAAATTTTTGTAACGATGCAGCTTGTTTTTCAAGGTAAAGAGGAGAATAGTCTTCTTTTATTTGGATATTTTTCTTGTTCATATTAATTAGAATAAAAATAATATTTAATTAAATAAATGACATAATATCTTAATTTCTTGTAAATAACAATAATTAACTTCGACCATATTGCAGAGTCATTAGAAACAGATTACTCTGTGTGCAGGTATTCATTTAAATGAATGTTACATTTGCCTTGCTTGTACCTGACAAAGGAAGCCTGTATTGTTTCACTGAATTGTAAAAAAAAAAAAAAAAAGTACATTTATAATGCTGAAACAAAAAGAATTCTTTCTTGCTGCAAGTTGGGGTTTTTTTATCCTGAGTAATGATGGCTGTTTGATAATATCAAATTGCTAGTAAATGCCCAAAGAAGATGCCATTAAAAAGAAAACGATGTGTTAATTGGAGAATTTAAGTTTCTTCATTTTGTTTAAAAAGACTTCACCCAAACTACACGTTCTTGCCACTTACCAGACCTAATTAGTTTAAGTAGGAAGAATGTGATAGTTTTTCTGCTTCTAGTCAGCAAGAAGCCTGTTTAGCTCTAGCTCAGGTATCTCTATATGCTGCTACTTCCCACATTGCAGAGAACCTTCAGGGACTCATGAAAGCTGTTTCTCTTTTCCCCATATTTGCAACTTACGTGTGTTGCTTGGATTATGTATTTATTGATGTATCCTTTGTTTTATAAGAATGTTTGTCTTCTGAAAGCTAATTTGCATTTTAGTATTATGGGGGTGGTTTTTACGGTTTCTGTCTGGCCAATGCTTTATCATTTGGTAATGTAATCTATAGGGTTGGTTGTTTTAGTTTTAAGTAATTGGCTGAACAGCCTATTACTGAGCTGTCAATTTTAAGAGAATTGTAGATAATATGTTTTTACTTTGTGAGGGTTCATACATCCTGCCTGTCATTGATGGTATAGATTGCTTTCTGGAGGGGCTTCTTCTCTCTGGTGCCCACTGAGGCTCCTTTTTATTTTTCTTTTTAGGGGTCTAAGTTAGGTTTTGAAAGTCAGAATTTTTGAAGCTGTGTATTGCTCAGGCTTAATTCTCTACTCCCTAGTTCCCTGTTACATTTCTAGTATTGCACAGTAAATATTTACATCTGTGAATAATTACATTGATTTCAGACTATTTCTAGTAATTTAACATGTAGTATATGGGAAGAGAGCGGAAGTCTCACTTTGAGTTTAATTAGGGATTAAACCACCTTCACAAAGAATGAGTCATTGACATGTGTAGGAAAAGCCCTGCAAAATAGTTAAGGATGTGAAATCTGAAGCATGGACTTGGAGCTATCCCTAGTTGTCACATTTCTTCTCTTGAAATTATTTAATTTTGCAAGTTTCCAGTTGATTTGAATGAGAGCTTTATGCACTCATGCATGGATTTTTATTGCTCTGTGGCTCTTCCTGATGCCTTTGAATATAGTGTAAATTATGAAAATATTTCACTATGACCACTTACCTCAAGTTTGCTCAAATGATTACTTTTCTTGTTCGTCTAGTGTTTATGATAAGGTAACCCCCCTAATTGATCAAGGGAAGCCAGTTGATGTAACCTTTTTGGATTTCAGTAAAGTTTTCAATACTGTCTCTCACAGGATCCTTCTGGACAAAATGTCCAGCACACAGCTGGATAAACACAACATGGGGTGGG
>JAWMRA010000001.1:93899881-93931731 GCA_035584735.1 Pseudotriccus pelzelni | reverse complement strand
GTCCTGGGGGGCATCAGGCAAAGCATCGCCAGCTGGTCAAGGGAGGGGATTGTCCCGCTCTGCTCTGCACTGGTGAGCCCTCACCTTGAATACTGTGTGCAGTTTAGGGCACTGCAATACAAGAAAGATATTAAGCTATTAGAAAGTGTCCAAAGGAGGGCAACAAAGATGGTGAAGGGCCTTGAGGGGAAGCCATATGAGGAATGGCTGAGGTGACTTGGTATGTTCAGCCTGGAGAAGAGGAGACTGAGGGGAGACCTCGTTGCAGTTACAACTTCCTTGTGAGGGGAAGAGGAGAGGCAGGCACTGATCTCTTCTCTGGTGACCAGTGACAGGACCCAAGGGCATGGCCTGAACTTGTGTCAGGAGATTTAGGTTGGATATTAGTAATAATAGTAATAATACTAATTAGTAATGATAGTAATAATAGTAATTAATTACTAATTAGTATTCTTTACCCAGAGGGTGGTTGGGTACTGGAACAGGCTGCCCAGGGAAGTGGTCACAGCACCAAGCCTGACAGATTTCAGGAAGCATTTGGACAGTACCCTCGGGCACACAGTGTGATTGTTGGGTATGGTCCTTTGCAGGGCCAGGAGTTGGACTTGATAATCCTTGTAAGTCTCTTTCAATTTGGCATGTTCTGTGACTCCATGATTCTGTGGTTTCCTGTTCAATTCCTGCCCTTCAGGCAATACAACCACTTTATATGATATCAGATGGCCTGGTTATTCAATCATGTGTGCTATGTACAGACTTTGTTACATTGTCCAGCACTTTCAAAAGTAAACTTGACAGCAACTTTTGGCCCATAACCATCACATTGTTTTCAAAATGAATTCCCAAGGGAACAGTATATAAAGTAATGAATTGCAGTGTAATCTGAGGCAACTAGAGAAAAAAGGAAGGTAGTCAAGAAGAACAAACTTTTTTTGTTGTTTGTACACTACATCAGGGAGTAATAAACTTCTTACTGGAAGTTTCATGAAGACATGGTTCACTATTTTTTATTAGCTGAACTGTTAATTAAGCTCCTGTTAGTCTGACATGACATGTGCTTTCTACACATTATCTTCCAGTCATGTATGGCAACTTTGGAAAGGGATTTTAATGCTGGAACTGTTAAGGATTTCTTACATGAGCTTGTCATGGATTTAGGACCCTCTTCTGCTGTCAAAGAAGCTTCTTCAAAATTCAGTCCCTAGAAGATAATTTCTGTTTCTGTATATAGATATCCCATTTATTTGGATGGACTACCAAAAGCAATAAGTTAGCACAATTTGAGCAGTTTCTTCTTGTACTGATTTAATATTTTTCTTTTAAATTGCAGGTGTACTTGAGATAATAGTTCTCCATTAAACTCATGCTTTTCTTTGTATCATTTCAAGGTTTAAATTTGCAGCATGTGTATCAGCAATTAAACAAGCAGAACCTGTATACATACTTACGGTTTGTCATTCTAACAGTGGTTTTAGAATAAATATGGACAGTCACCCTAACAGGTCTTGCACAAATCTCACAGTATGTTTCATTGTACTGAGGGTGAAGCAAGGATTGAATAACCTGTTTGCCTCTCTGCTACCTGTTGACCCTTTTAAAAGTTTTAGGATACACAAGCACAATGTTATGTGCACATACCATAGAATCCATTCCTGGAAAGAGCAGATACTAAATTTAATGAGGGTTGAGGAAGCAAAATTTTAATGTGCTAAATTTGCCCTTTTCTAGTTCACTTTTCCTAAGCTGCTGGAGGCCTACTTTTTCCCCAATAATGTCTTATTTTTGCAAATTGATACAAGATATCATCTCACTCCAACTACACAAAGTAATAATCATATATAGTTTATTATTTTATTTATTTATTTATTATCTGTGGAAACATATATTGTTTCATAATGCTAATTAATATAATCTGTGCTTTTGCTAAAATCAAAAGTTGTTTTTTCTGCTTCTATGAAGATGCATTTCTACGAGTGCAATAAACAGTAAGAGTGTCATGTTTTAAAAAGATATTAGGACTTATGTATTTCAGCAGTGAAAATACTGACAATGTAACGAATTGGGATAAATCATGGAAAGAGTATATCCACAGCATTCAAGACGGTAAACCATGTTCCACAAAAAAATGTGTGGTGGGGTCAAAACTCCATGAGACTGGAACTTTTAAAGGCATTATCTCATTCCACATGGCCCTGCTCAACTATTTAAGTACTTCATTTTCAATTTCAATCACATTTGATTTTGTGGTTAGTTTGAAAATATACGAACATGACTATAAACAAATATCTGTGAAGCAGTGTGTCAGGAAAAAAAAAAAAAGAAAAAGAAATATGTATACACTGATCTACTCAGAAGTTGTTCTCTTATGCCAGGGTGCATCATTTTGCCCATGACTTCTCCTGTGTGTAACAAACTGCTGCAGTTTTCATTCTGCTACACTCTACTCATTCCTTAATAGCAGAAGCCTGATTATTTTAACTTAGCTTGTCATGTCATGAGTCTTTGCTGCTTGGGTGCAGAAAGAACATAGTACTTTTCACTAAAGTAGAAAATTCCAGAATAAATTGTTTTACTGATTATAAGGAAATATAGATGTTTTAGCATAAGCTTTAAAGCTGAGTTCATCCATAAACCTAAACTTTTCCTTTAAAGGCTTTACATAATCTACAAAGCAAGCTTTTTTCCATTTACTTAATGTTTATGGGATTCTGACCAGATTCAGAGTTACTTGGAAACATTCTTGGTATAGAAAAGAATGAGTCTTTGCTGCATTCAATTATATGAATATTTATTTATAGCTAAATTATGCCTGTAGGCAAAATTTGGAGTGAAAGCTGATTGATTCATAATTAGCATTGTCCCAGAAGAAGCCCTGGAAGGTATAGTGCCTTAGGGACAACCTTCAGTCTTAGTCCTCTTTTTCTTCCCTTCTTGGTTTAGGAATTTAGCTATTTTAACACAGCATCTAAAGATTGTATTCTCCATGTAAACCTAGTCATATTAACTCAATTACTCTTCCTGCACCTCTGTATTTGCATTGTGTTTTCTGCTTTAGAATGGGTCATTTAAGATGTAACACTTCGCTTTTATTCCACTTGCAGTACATCTGACTCTAAATTGACCTGATTTCAGAGGGGTTATATGTCTGATACATATATAGACTTCTCTGAAGTACTAGAATCAAGATTCTATTCCAGAAATGTGTTTGTCTTTCTTCTGTCAATCATAGTTAGTCACTTTGACTGTGTTGTGATCTGATTCCAAGCACTTCATTAATTTTATGTTAATATAGGGGCATTTGATTTGTCCTGTCGTTAAAGGTGAAGGTCTATGAAGAATATGAAGAGAAATGAGATTAAATATTTCTTTTGCTATTTGGAGTCACATATTTTTGAGAAACAGTTGTATTGAGTGTCTTGAGATTTGTCCTTCATTGGCACCTGTTCCTTTATCAGTTGTGGCTCCTGCTTCCTGATGACATAATACCACTCTGCTTTCCAGCTTCATTCTGAGATTGAATTAGTATTTATCTTTCTCCAGTAAATTCTTAATCCATCCTTCTCTGCCAATCACTTCTCACCTGCTTAAGTATTTCAGAGAAGCGGATATATCCTTTTTATATTGTAGCCCTGCCAGCAAAGAAAGTCACTGCATGTCACCCTCCAAGATAGCAATTGCTGCCTCTGCTTGTGAAGCTAGTCAGATGATTGTCTCCTAACCTATTTCAGTCAGAATGTTTGAGCATAATCAGTTTAAAAGAGTCGTTCTTTGTTAACTTGACACATTTTTGTCTGAGACGAGCTCTGGAGAAATCACATGTGCAGTTGAATTAGCTTCTAGCAAGAAGACAGTAATAAGCAGATGACAGAAAGGGTGGGATTTAGTTAAGAAATGGTAAATGTTTTCATGACTACAACTGCCAATGGAAGAGGATGCATATTCAAATCTAAACTGAAGACCAGCCTTAAAAAAATTCCATTTACAATCAGTTCTTCAACAGAAAGTGATATTTTCTGTTTTGTGTGTGTGTGTTTGAGCAAGCTATGAGAAAAGTATGCAAGGTGGAGAGCAGGGAGAAAAACCAGTAGGACTCTATATCCTCTGTATGTATCTTTTCCAAAGATAGGCAGAATGGAAAAAACATTAATGAACATAAAAACAACAGTGAAAATGCAGTTTTCAGTAGATTTGACATAATTTATGCTCATATCTGACAGCATAAAACGCAAGCGCATATTGGCACATGACATCAGACTCTCCTTGCCAGTTTTTTTTGTATTCTGTGTGAGTGGCTGTTTCTCCATCTAATATTTCTACACCTCCATCTTGAATATTGAGGGGTATGGGATTCATAAAAGAAGTTATTGGCTTTCTAAATATACTTTTCATTTTTGCTTTGTTTAAGCATTTAAAAAAAAAGTGCTTTCCAAGATATAGTGTGAAAAAACAATGTGGGAATTAACAAACTTATTGTAATCTATGATAGCGAAAAGCTATAATCATGCATTCAAACGTCTGTGATATTTTCAAATTGAAGATAATTGTAAAAATGCAGATAGTTGAATCTTGTTGCTTCTAATCAGGCACTAAGGACTGACAATAAGGCTAGACTAAGACAAGAAAGGGAGAAATAAGGTGAGACAAAGGTTAGGTTTGTTTGGTTTTAGTCTTAAGCAATTAGACAAATGAGTAATTATTTGGTGGGCAATATTTGGCTCTAATCACAGTTGCTGCTGCTGTCCCAGCTATTTGAATACCCACTTGGGCACCAGTTCCACTGTCAACCACAGTTTAGCTGGTACAGATTCCAGTATGTGCATTATGGCAACGACACTGTTTTGATACCTTCAGCAGCCTGCTGCTGCATGGAAATTGTTTCTTCACCTAGACCTGAAGCCTGGTTTGGTAGTACAAGAGCACTACATCAATGACAGAGAGGAAAAGCTTACCCCTAAGCCCTACCTTGAAGTTCTATTTAACACATTCCATGAAAAAAAAAACCAAAAACCAAAAACAACAAACTGACTGAACAGATAGATGTATTTTTATCTTTAAGAGGAAACATGCTCATAGTGAGAGTGATGCATCTGGCATTTCTCCCCCGATTTGCTTGCTCCTAAGTTTACTATATAACATATTCGTGTGGGTGGCTTTTCATATTATCATCAGACCAAGCCTATCTGCATGTTCTATGCATTTGTTTTATATATGTAGAATACATTTTAGTTCTGCATTTCTTCCTGCTTTTTCTTAAACCAAGACAATTTCTATTCATGAAAAACCATGAACACCATAAAAATGCAATAATTTTACTTAACACAACCAAACCTCTCTTGGCCACGGTGAACATGTGGACAAGCTGAAAAAGTGCTGACTGAGTGCGATGTGTGCATTGCATTGCGACGGGTTACATCACTAGTCGTAACATGATGTAACCCAACGCAGCATGATGTAAGCGTCGTGATACATTGGAGGTTTAAAGAAACATCAGCATTCTCTTCTGTCCCTCTGCCCATTTCCAGGAATGTACTGTCATTCATTTTCTAGTAGTTAATAAGCAATCCCTCTTATGAGTCTGTGAATGCTCATGTCTTATTCTTGTTCTTATTCTTGCTCTCATTCTTATCCTTACTTCTAATCTTCCTTCTAATTATGGGCAATACAGCCTCAATCCGTAAAATAGATGTGGGGGTTTTTTTCTATGCACATAAAGGTACAGTTGCTCTCTGTCAGTTATCATAGATTTCTGACGAAAATTAAAAAGAAATAATCATACTGTGTTTTAATTGTTTGACAGATCTGAAGCATACAAATAATTTATTCCAATTTTATAATTGTGTAGCTAAATCCACAGAGTTGAAATACTTTGGATTTGTATTGCCATTTGCATGTGGGAAGCAGTGCCAAGCTCATAGCTTTTTTTAAAAAATTTATTTTTATTGCAACTTGATGCATTTTTCAAGACGACACTGCAGGTCTGAGTCAGTTCTTCCTGTCTTTTATGTGGATGTTGGGGTGATTTGCCTTGTGCTTCCTGTTGCCATTGCTGCTTTCAGGACAGATCTTTGTGTATTCCTTTTATTACTGTGTCTGTTTTGAAACTTAAGTTAGTGGGCACATACACTCAAATTTGAATTAACCTTAGAAACTAAGATGCACTTCCCTTGTGTAATTGTGTACAAGTAATTGTGTGATTGGCTTTTATGTTTTGAAAAAGTCTATTTTAAGACAATTAGGGAGCACACATAATTTTCTGAAGGTCAGCAGAGGCCCTTATTTTATTCCCTAACAAAACAGTATTTCTTTTATGCTCATAAAAATGGAAGAGAGTATGATCAAATAGTACAGTACATTTTAAAGGTGTAACAAAAATTAAAAAAACCCAAACAAACAACAAAATCTCTTCTGGAAGCTTAATTGTGTATTTCCATATGAGGACTAAGGAACAGTAGCAAGTCCTTCTTCGATCCTAATACCAATTTAGCACCCGCTTTTGATTTCACTGCTGCCACATCTGTTGTTATAAAGGTCAGTTTTCTCCATGACACCATTAAAAATTGAAGTTGAAAGTATTTTAGGACCACACAAAAAATTTTTAGCCAGTTCTTTTCTTACAAGCTGGCAGTTCTCTCATGCATCAGAATAAGGAATCCTGATTTTGCAAGAGAATTCTGTGTGAACTAAACTTCATCGCGGTTTTCTTCCCAGAAAATCTAGTGGTTGATCTGTGCCCCATAACCTTTATTTTGAACATAAATGAGTCTCACTCATTTCAATAAAATTAGACATAACTGTCTGGTTTGCCTTTTGTTGAGTTGTTAGTGTCAGTTAGATAGTGTAACATGCTTAGACACTAATAAAAAATGCTAATAAATGTTTGGTATTTATTTGCATTGTGACTTCATTTTTTTTAAGCATTTATCATAGCTGAGCTGTTGAAAATTAATAGCTTTGAAACATACTCAATTCTTTAGAGGAATTCAACAGAGTGTTTTCACAGAAAAGTTATTTCACTTCATAAATGCTATAAGGGAACAATTCAACAATGGTATTCCTGTTATTTTTCTGTTGTCTGGATGTAATTGAGGGTTCTAACTAAATTTCTTCGCATACAAAACCATTTTTGTCTTCCAGCAATGTAGAGTACAGATGGAAGACTTTCTGTTTCTGCTATATTCTGTGTGAAAATGAAACTGGATGTGACTGTATCATTCCTGATAAGACCTGCCATACCTATTCATTATACATTAATGTAAAAAATTACTGTATTTTCAGAATTACTTTGTGCTATGCTTTGATATTCTGAGTGTCACATTTGGCAATTTTTTAAGGTTCTCGTTGCTATGACTAGTGTAATGCCCAAGCCTTTTTCTTTGGAACTTTGGAAGTTTCTTCAGATAATCTGGAATCTAACAATTGTGTACCTGTCTCAGGTTATTGCTTCCACTGCACACGACTATTAAACATACTACTTCAGAGGTACCTCCAGCTCTGTGCTGTTTGCTTTTTATTCAGAGACAGAAAAAGAGAAGGAAATACACCTTGTTTAGAATTTATCTTAACCTGGGGTGGACATTATTTATCTCCACTGACTCCAGAGGGAAAGACTCATATTGAGATGTATGTGTGACTTAAGTTAAAAAATGTAGCTCCTTAAGTGTCATCCATCATTTATCTGGCTTTATAAACTCTCTTTGAAGATACTCATATTGCCAACGTCCACCAATATTATATTCTCTCTGGCCTTTGCTCATGTAGATCCTGTTACTGGAAAATTGTACAGTATCATAATTCATTCTTTTTTCCAGATCATTAACAGAATGTTAAACAGGATCAGATTAATATAGAGAACATTTTGCTAGACCATTAATCTTTGGCTACTTTGAAAATTGACCTCTTGTCATTGAAAATTGACAAGTTAAAACACATTGTAGCTTGTTTTTAATGCATGACATTACTTCACCTCTTTCTCTGTGAATAATTGTGTTCTCAATATCTCACAGAAAAAGGTTTATCAAAGGCTTTTTTGAAAACCCAAATAAATTTTATCAACAAGTTTCTTTTATCAAGATTTCTGGCAGATCAAAGATTGGTGCTTGTTCTTTAAGAACAGCTGTGGCTTATTTTCTGTCTATGTATATAAATGCTTTATGATGCTTCTAATTGCTCTTTTTCTTAGGCTATAGTAACATTTTTTTTCTTGATTTTAATATGCATATTATATGTTCTTACTAATCTCTTATAGTAACTTATTTTTGATTAGACACTGAAGCATTTCCCTGGCAGGTCAGTAACTTTATTCTCAACCCCTTTTTGAGAATAAAATGCCGCTATATAATTAACGCATCTAAGGATATAGGTACTAGTGATTATTCTTCTGACAAGTCAGTTTATCAAAATATGTCTTGTTTTAACTCTGAGTTACACATTATGTTTCCTGAGTACTCTTAAGAAAAATGCATATTATCTTGTTGCTTCTTGCAAAACAAAATAGCTAGAGAAGAAAAAGAAAGAACAAAGTGAGATTAAGAAGAATGAAACCAGAGAAACTGAAATATCATCAACTTAATTCTCAGATGCTGAAGATGGGCTATGACTGAAGAGAGCATGGCAGTGAATTAATTTTGATATTCCAAGGTAGTGTTGTGGTTTATCTCCAGCTTACTCCTTCTTACTGGGATGGAGGATTGGATTGGAAAGGTAAAAGTGAGAAGACTCATGGGTTTGAGATAAAGACAGTATAATATATAAAGCAAAGCAAAACAAGGAATTCATTCACCACTTCCCACAGGGAGGCAGTTGTTCAGCCATCTCCAGGAAAGCAGGGATCTATCACATGTAACAGTGACTTTTGAAAACAAATGTCACCACTCTGAACAAACCTCCCCTTCCTCCTTCACCGCCTGCTTTATATGCTGAGCATGATGCCATATGGTCTGGGTTATCCCTTGGGTCAATTGGGATCAGCAGTCCCAGCCGTGTCCTCCGCTCCCAGCTCCTTGTGCACTCCCAGCCTGCTCACTGGTGGGGTGAGGTGGGAGGCAGAAAGGCCTTGGCTTTGTGCAGGTGCTGCTCAACAGTAACCCAAACACTCCTGTGTTACCAACACAAATCCAAAACATAACCCACACTAGCTACTGTGAAGAAAATTATCCCTACCCTAGCCAAAACCAGCAGAGGTACTAAAGTATATATTATGGGAAAAGCCTGACCCTAGAGTAAAGTTAAATGACAAATTAGAACATCATGAAATATAAAATCAAAGTCTTGTAAGGAAGAAGTAGGAAAATCATTTTAGAAAGATAACCAGTGTGAAGAAAAAGGATAATAACATGTAAAGGAAAGAAGGAAGAGTTGGAAGAAAATAACTTGTCAGATGATGTCAGTTTCTTGGTGTGGAAATCTGTGAGCTACTCTTGAGAGAGGGAACATTATCAATTACTTTAATGATCTGGTTTGTACCATACTGCTGATATTAATGGATTTGAAACCTATTTTCAGAGGCAAGATTCTGAATCACAGATTAAGGGTTATTACTGGAATTGCTGCTTTTTACAACAGAAATCTGTAATGAATTTCTGAGGGAAGCCATGTAGAGACCTGTGAAATGAGATATTAAAATGAAATGTGGTAGAGTCAATATGGGACAGGGAAGGGCAATGCACTTTGAACATGAGGAAAATTATATCATCAGAGTTAACATATGGATGACAGCAGAGGTTTACGAAAATGCTAAAATGTAGAAAGTTGTTTGCGCTGAACTCTGCATGCAGATTTTGCAGAATGTCCCACTGTAGATTTGTTGCAGGAATTATTAAGCTTGTGCCAAACTTAATGTGTTACAGATTTTAGAAAACATGCAAAGTAAAACTACAATGCTCAGTAATGGTGGACACATTTGGTCTTATGCAGCCAAGGGTTTGAGTGGCTTTCTGGGCTGCAAGATCACATTGAATCTCATGTCCAATTTTATCATCCACCATTACTCCTAAATCCTCTTCTTCAGGGCTGCTTTCAGTCTATTCATCCCCAGTCTGTATTGATACTGGGGGTTGTGCAGACCCAGGTGCAGGATCTTGTACTTGGCCTTGTTGAATTTCATGAAGGTCACTCTGGCCCGCTGTTCAAGTTTGTCAAGGTGCCTCTGGATGGCATCCCTTCCCTCCAGTGTACCACCCAACTTGGTGCTGTCTGCAGACTTTCTGAGGGTGCACTCAATCCCAGCATGTCATTGATGAAGATATTAGATAGTACTGGTCCCAGCACTGACCCTTGAGGAACACCACTGGTTACTGGTTTCCAGTTGGACATTGAGCTGTTGACTGTAACCCTTGAATAGCAGCCACAGAGTCATTTGGTAATCCATTCAATAGCCCATCCATCAAATGCTTATTGCCCCAATTTATCAGCAAGATTGTTGTAGGGAACAATATGAAAAACCTTTCAGAAGTCTAGATAGATGACATCCACAGCTTTTCCCTTAGCTAGTGATGCAATTACTGCATCATGGAAGGCCACTGGATCAGTCAGGCATGATGTGCCTTATTTCATTTTCTTTTCCTTTCTCCACTTTCTATGGCCATTTTTAGCAGTGTTTGCTGGTAAAAAGTATGCAGTTACCCACAATGGTGCCTGAAAAGCAAAATACAGTTCAAAGAACATTCTCAGCTTTTTCCTCTATTGCTAAAGGATCCAGGCATAAAAGGATGTGAGAACATGGCAAATGTCACACGGACACACACGTACAACCACATACACACACAGTGAAACTAATGAAATTTGCCTTTTGGCAGCTTTCCAGCTGAGGAACAACTAGTACAAAAATCACCTTTCACCTGGTGCTTTTGTTCCTTTCAAATTATGCCTCAGGTGAAAAACAGTTGGCAGAAATTGTGTGTTGTTTAGAGGAAAGGTTTAAAGGCCCAGAGTAAGTTCGTCTGCTACACTGCATGGTTTTTGCCAGGAGGCTTTGAGTTTGAACAGGACGTTTGGTCAACGCCAGAAGGAAACTGAAGTAGTACCCTGACAGATTTGATCACAGCAATCTTTTTTTTTTTTTTTTTTCATTCTGCATTTTTACATCTGATATCTTCTTGTTGCTGTTAGGGGTGGGAAAGTTAGCTGTGGTGCCAGTATTTCTTTTTTTGTTCCTGTAAGTATGATATGACTGACAAAGTTGTTAACAACAGCATACAGGCAGGTAGAACTTGGACTGATGTTGTGCCAATTCTACCTTCAGACAACCTCACTAACTCACTTTGTCAGTGACCTTCAACACACTGAAGCTCTGTGGCTTATTTTCCTGAGAAAAACTGCCAATTATAATTAATTTCCTCAAATAGATGGTAGGTGTTTTAAATTGTAAATTGCACTGATTGAGAAAAGGAAACACTCAGCTCTCTTCTACAGCTGAATACAAATGCAGAACTAAATTCTTTTTTTTTCTCCTGTAGGAACTGAAGTACGTATAACAACAGATAACATCAGCACACGTACAATGATATTGCTTAATTAAACAAAAAGAAGAAAAGCTTGACCCGTTCCTTTTCACAAGAACTACTTCTATTTAGCCAAATACGGCTGGAATTTGATTTCTCAGAAGTAATTGCATACATAAGCTGTATCATTTCACATATCTTTCAATATGTAGTTCATATATGATTCCCTTTAAATGCAAAATTTAACTTGTCTTTCTCAAATGGAATAGTAAATCATATTATATTATATTGATATTTTATCATTCTATAATATTGTATGGTACCAAATGGGACATGCCATGTAGTAAGTCTATCATACAGGGCTTTTTATTAGTTTCTTCTAGTTTCCTATTTCTGTAAGATGCTTATAATTGACAAGCCATTGCTGTTCCTTTCTGAATTTTGAGTAAAGCATAAACCCCAACTCTGCAAATACTAAACTAAAATGAGGCTTGGAACATTGCAAAATGGAAAACCAAAATGACACATGAGTTTTTATCGGGTTTGTTCGATTAAGAAAAGATTATTCTGCTAGAATAGATCTATAATCCACAAACATTTTATGCATCAAAACCAACTGATACTATCAAGTAATGGAGTTTAGATAGATCAGATACTAGTGAGATCAGTGCTGTTTTGTTCATATTTGAGAGTTTAAATAATGATTCTGACCAGCTGTTTTGAGGCTAGCTTAATATAATTAATAATATATAGCATGTGTGAATCAAAATGATCCATGTTAAGCTTTAACATTTGTGGATAAAATACCACAGCTTCATTATATTCTCAAAACTTATGCTGATGTAGATAATATGGAATGCTGCAATTTTTGTCTGTGCTTTCTGCCTCCTCGTCCTTCTTCTACTTTTCTGTGAAAACATCAAAAAATGTTACCAAGTTGATGACAGAAAGGTATTGCCAGAAGTACTGTGTTTTCAAGCTCCAACTAGTATGAACTGAATGTATTTTTTAAAGTTTTTTGCTAGTACGAATGCCTGAAAATCAAAATCATCTGATGACAACTCCTTAACCCTCTTTAACGCTGCATGTGCTAACTTTGCATGCCAAAAGCTGAAACCTCACAGTAAGATGAACATAAAAGAAATTTCTGCTCTTTTCCTATTTTTATTTTCATTTAAGTCTAGATCTTTTTCATTTAATTTCCAGGATCTTAGTAAGATTGGGAAGTGGTTTTGTCATGATCTCCTTGCTTCTTACCATTTAATTCATTCTCCTAATATTTAGATAGAGTTGCACTTTGTATAAATGGTCCAGTCTTAATATCTTGTGGTCTTCAACTGTGTTCTGTAAAAATAATGAAAAATTATAATGCTATTTGATCTTGTTTAAAAGTACGGGTTTTGTGTGTTTTATTTAGAAGTCCTGCCATCAATATTTCCCTTAGTATCTTCTTAGAGTGTAAGTTGTTTGGGATTAGGGCACTAATTTTTGCTTGGAAACGTCATATACATTTTCAGAACTGAGTTATAATAAATAAAATGTTTACACGAACTTTACATTTAAGGTTCTATCTTATTTCCTATTTATGTGCTATTCAATCCTAGAGAAAATCTTTTATGTGCACATACTATTTCAGGAAGTATTAGAATAATTAAATGTTCAGCCTTCACATTATAAAGCTCTTCATTATATCCACCTAGTTCTAGTTTTCCCAGAAATAGCTGTAGTATATTTTCTTCTGTATTTTAAATTTTAACTCATTTTATTAACTATTTAGTTGTTTGATAGTCTGTTTGTTTAGTCGATTCGGGATTGTTAATTCTAATAAGATTTAATACATTGTTGTGTGTAGATGAAGATATCATTGACATGTAATAGAAAAAAACCCCTGAAAACATGGTCATATGCTAAAAACAAAACAAAATTCCAAAAAACCAGCAACAATTTGTATCTCAATTGGATGTCTCATAAGGACATCTTACTTGTAACTAACACCTCCAAGTTTTCCAATTAAAAACTAAGATGTCAGAGATCCAGTAAACAACAGAATTAGAAGTGAATATGGTGCCAAACTATTGTATTATCTATTACAATGAAATAAAATTAGAGTCTCACAGGATGCACGGACATAACAAACATAATTACTTCCTGAATTCTCTAAAAACAACTACAAATTGAACCAGTCGTCAAAATGAAGAATTGAAATAGCTGCATCAAATAATCAGATGTATTCTTGAAGTTGTTTATTCAGCTCACAGCTTCCAGTGGTGCCTACGAATGTCCAAAGGCAGAGTTTGCACAAGCAGCTTCACCAGCACTTGTTAAATGCAGAGTGTGTGCTTGCGTTGTTTTGTTGTCTGCAGAGAGGGCGAAACAGTTATCAGTTCACTTTTTTTTTTACACATTCACATTCATTTTAAATGGTTCATGGGTACTTACTTCTCTTAAGTGTATTTGAAAGTAATCACCCTTTAGTTATAGGTAGTGTTAGGTCACATTACTGAATCCTTTCTGAAAACTCTACTTAGATTACCTAGAATGTGGTTACATCTAGGCTTGGAAATTTTGATTAATAAAAAATGTTGAATTGTGCCTTCTAATTTAGAAGTCATATACATTATTAAAAACTTAATCGTAGTATACTCATCATCCTAACAAACTTATGCCACTCTGCAGCTAATTACACTCAACCCATGTCCTACACCCACTGACTTGACATTGCGGTATTAATATTTTTCTGGACAAACTTTTCAGTGGGATTTACATATCCTACAAGAATATGTCCAAGAATATGGACAAGCTCTGGCTTCTTGTGCACTTTCTCACTGGCAGAGCATGGGAAACTGAGAAGTCCTGAGGTAAGCACTGCTCAGCAACCATTAAAATCAGTGTATTATCAACATTAATCTCATACTAAATTCGAAACACTGCATTGTACCAGATACTGTGAAGAAAATTAACTCTATCCCAACTAAATCCAGGACATGGCTTTATTAAGTACAGTCAAGTACTTATCAAGTACACCATTTCAGCAGAGAAATGTAAGCTGTTTGAGGTCACTGCTACACTTTGATGCTGATAGTGTTTTTCCTGGTGCTTGCACAGAAAAATATGTGCTTCTGTCTGAATTAATTTAACTATTTGGTAGTTTCGTGGTTTAATTAGTCTTTCCTTATTGAATCAGTAAGCATTGCAGGCTTAGTCCACTCCATCAAATAAAGCAGATTCAGTTACACTGGAAGTGCAAGAAACACTCCCCTATCTATTGGAGGTCACTGGAAGGATAGGCTTCACAATGCCCTCTTTCTCTTCTTTCTTTTGAGCCATTATAGATTGTTTTGTCAAAGCAGTGTACTGTGTTTAGAAGACTATAAGCTCTAATTGTGGTGTAACTTCCATGACAAAAACCCTTATAAAAATTATTAGTGAATTTATGTGGATCCCGTATTCCTATTTTCAGTATTAATCTTCTAAAATAATAATAATAATCTTCCTACTAATAATATCAAAATAGTATGTTAAACCTAAATTCAGTCATTTTAAAAATTGTTATTCTTGGTAATTTTTATTCAGAGCAATTTTATTGGGAAAATGTGTGCCAAAATGAATTAACACAGGATGAAAGCTAAAAGTTAATAGTTTTAGATTTTTTTTCCAGGATGAATAAATGCCATCTAAATAAATGCAGTTATTTTCAGAATAAAAAGTAACATTCAGGTGTGTTTCTTTCAGTAACTATAACAAGTGTACCACGTAAATGCCAGTGTTTATCTTTTTTATAGACCTATTTTTAACAATCTTCTTAAAATGTATGGCTCACTTTCAAAAAATTAAATACATAGGACTCTGTGAAAACTTTGATGAAAGGGAAAGAAACCTGATTTGCCCAAAGTTACATAAGTTAAAATTTTAATTTTTTACATATTACATGGAATAAGAGCTAATATAATGTAGCTGCTGAGTAGAAATAGTATAATCAGAACGTAGAACAGCCAAAACTTTATGTAACAACATAGCTCCTGGGTAACAACTATTGCTTAGGTTTTTGTAAGCTCTTTTTGGTCCTAACCAGTGAGCAGAATCATATATCATCTATAGAGATTGTCTGAAGATTTTCCCTACCCTGGAAGCTGTGTGGGTATTATGATTTCTTCACTGAGGCAAATCCATATCAAGATACTGGTGTGGAATAAACTTATAAGGAATGGAACTGCTATATCAATCACAGATCTAATAACTCTTATTAAATAATAGTAATTATATCCACAACATCCCTACTTTTGAAAAGTGCTTGTGTCCTTTTGTGGCACTGTATGGAACAGTACAGTCACTCTAGGTGACAATTCATATATTCTATTGCCCTGTATTAAGGAAAATTTAAAGCATATGACACTGAGTGATGGACTGATTTAATGCACTAATTGTTATCCAGAAAAGCTCTCTGTGGGAAGCACGTAATTTAGGGCATGGAGTAATCATTATTTCTTTCTTTCTTTGGATAGAATAGTATATTGCATACTGACATTTGTAAAATATAATCGCACATTCATTGTACATGAAGCAATTAATGCACAGAGAGATGTCTTTTTTTTTTTTTTCTGAGAAAAAGGGGTTTGTGTAATCATGTATTTGAAAACTATAGGCAACATAGAGTACAAAGTTGAGGTAATATAAGAATTCCTTATTGTTTATGAAATCCCTTTTGCAACCTCAGACTTTTTCTTTTTCAATAGATTTTTTTTTGTTGGTTCTCTAAAACTATTTGAAAAAGCTTGTGAAACAACATTTTCTTTTTGGTTTAATCCTCGCTAATGCATGGAACAGAAAACTGTGTTGAGATTTCTGTTTCATTTTCCTACAGTCCATCCAATTTTGAATATCACAGAAAATTGTCCTTTAATTCCCTTTTATTGAAAAGAAACGTTTCTTGGCTATATAACAATATCTATATGTTTGCTCTGGAATTCCAGCAGTTTTGTGTGTGTGTTGCAGCTGGAGTAATTAAGAATGTAAATTCAATTATGTAGCATGTTTCTTAGTTAAATTGTTGCTTCTCTACAGAGCCAGCAGCAGCAACCCAAATGGTTTTGGTTTGTTGTTGTTAATGGTATTAGGATAATAGCCACTATAATCATGTGTCTTCTGCTATTCACTGATAATACAGGAATTAAACCAAAGCCAAAAAAATTTCATTCAGGCAAATTTAAACAAATTTCTGAGCTATCATTGACTTTCACATTGAAAACTACTTAGAACATCAGGAGTTTTCATATTATTTTCATAAGTTTTCATATTATTTTTAGGAGAGAGGTCTAATTTATGGTAAGGACTGCACCAAAATCATTGAATATGGCTGTTTACTGAAGTTATGCACACTGTTGACAGATTATAATTTCATTTATAATTTCATTTTAACACCATTATGGGAAGGGAGTGCCAGAGAATTAAACTGTGTTCTTTCTGGAAGCCTATTAGCCATCTAGAGCTTTTTCATGTATGTATATATATTTGCACATATTTATACACCCATGCACATTTACACACTCATGTGGCACTTATTCAGTAAATAGTTAAGAATTAATGGTTATTTAAATCTAGACAATATGCATATATTTTCTTTCTCCAATTAAATGAACAGGCTTCTAAACAACAGGTATATAAATTATATATATGTTGCCTTTCTTTGTGATCTTTCCTAACGTAGGGGATCCACAGTCAACTTCTAAGTCACTTTAACAAGCTGTAATTCTCAACAATAATTTTCCTCCACTTGTGTTTGAAATGTCAAATGCCTCATTTGATCTTTCTTTAGCTGCTGAATTAGAATTTCTTGGTACAAATACAAAGGTAGCTGGAGAGCCTTGGCCATAGCCATGAGCCAAGTACAGTGTTATGACAGTCAAACTCACACTGACAGACCCTTTTTTTGGACATGAAATTACTTAAGGCTTGTGCCCTAAGTGAGACTCAAAGTGAAGCTATCCCACCAGCCTTGGGAGAAATGCAGAAAGGAAAGTACAATTCTGCTTTCCTAATGCTCCCTCGAGACCATAATGAACTTCTGACTTGACCTGATTGTAAAATTGTAATAGTTCTCATGGGATGGGGAAACAAGAGCTTTAGAGTTCTATTGAAATGGCTGCATAAATAAGACGTATCAGTGAGAGAATGACTATTAAATCCTGTATTAATCTGGTTTGAGCTGGAAATTTCCAGAAGGTTAAGCGTGCTCTATGTGAAACTGAGAGGTCATACAACTAATAATATGCTGTGTGATTTCTGAAAACTGAGCCTTTTTCCAAAACTAGATGGGGTCAAAAGGTATACTATGCGACAGATGGAGCAATTGCATATAAAATGCAAAGAAATGGCATCAGCTTAAGCAGTAGTGGATGATTTTTTGCTGCCGTTAGAGGCTTCAGAGTGAATATCTAATATGCAAGTGCTGGTAAACTGCATGCATGGGACCTGCATGTATTACATATATATGATACATATTATCTGAATGGAGGAAGATGTAGCATAAATTGTGAATACATCTGGGACAACTTGCAACCCAGAAAATCTGTTTCTGAATGAGATTTTTATTCATTATCCAAAGGAAATGCGAGCCAGAGGACATGCTTACAGCAGGGTGACTTCTTCATTTGTGATATGTATGCATGACATTGAGAATTAGTCTGGAATTACAAGGTGACTGCATATCCATAGATAAATGAAATCAACTACTTTTTAATAGTTTATTAACACATGGATCAGTGTTTCAAAATTAAAAACTTTTAAAGAGAGATGTTTGTTGAATTAATGTTTACAACTGCATTGCTCATAGATCTTCTTAAGGAGGAAAAAAAAGTAGCCCACGTGAAGGGCTACTTCTTCATTAAGACCATGCTGACTGGCACCATTTTCAAAGTGGGTCATGTTTGTCTGAATTATTCTGTACCTGTACTATCACAAGAGAGAGAGAGAGATATAGATATAGATAAATATACACACACACATATATATGAATAAAGAAGCGGTGTCTGGCAGGCAAAAATCCTTCACAAATGAGGTTTGACAGAGTTCAGTAAGGCATGGCACCCTGCTTTTTTCACTCAACAGTGCATGGAATTGTAGGACAAATGAAAAGAGGTCACCTGGCCTTTAATATACATGTTTTGAAGGCACATCTTTTTCTAGTTGTCATTAACAGTAAGACCTTTTTCTAAAACAGGAACCTTTATGTTCCTATAATGTATTCTTCAGGAGAGCTGTGATATCTACCACATATTAAATACATATGGTTAAATAGTTCCTAGCCTTGACTGTTTGGCAAATTATTTTCCATCACATTTAGATTTTGACAATTTTTTTGTTATTTCTCAGTGGCATGATAAGTGAAACACAAACCTTGCAAACCAAGAACTCCACTCAAACACTAAGCTGGTCAGTAGATACTCAGGGAATACAGTCTTCAGTGCACAAGTTAACCACTGCTATCTGCCCTGCTCCCTGCTTTACTGCTGGTTCCTGGGTTGCTGTTAAAATTTACTGTCTGTGTTTCATGTGGGATGAATAAGTAAACGTTTGTCAGGCTGCAGAAGGGCCAAATCCTATAATACAGTGAAAATGTTTGCTTGGTGTATGGGAACCCAAGGCTAAAATTGTTGCTCCTGTGATTTGGGATAAGGGGGATATGTGATGTTGGGAAAAAATTGCCCCAACCCTGAACACTCCCGAAAGAAGCCCCAAAGCAGAGGGAACTGTTGATCTGTGAGACAAGCAGTTGTTGCAGCAGGGAATACTTCTGAGCCATGAGAGATTCTGAATTACATTCCCATTCACTCCCCTAGATTAATGCCCAGAAGTGCAACCTTAAGCTAACCTTAGAGGCATAGCAAGTTTTTTCTCTCTTATGACAGGGATTACTATCTTTTTGCAGAAGTTTCAGGACAAACGAATTGTCATTTTTAATAAAAAAACACAACATGGTTGCAAAATCCAAATTTTTGCTCTCTGTATGAGGTACTGTGTTTCTGGAAGCTTGTATTTTTGAAAGGTCTCTATAATTTTTCCAAGCAATGCTCCTGAGTATCTTACATGGTTTTGGAGCTGCTGAAATAATTTCAAAAATAACACTTCTGTTCTCCTCAAGCAGTTTCAATACCAAACCAAGTTTTCATTACCCGCATGGCTTGTATCAGCAACAGTATGGCCAGCAGGACGAGGACAGTGATCGTCCCTCCATACTCGGCAGTGGTGAAGCCACACCTCGAATCCTGTGTTCAATTTTGGGCCCCTCACTTCGAGAAGGACATTGAGGTGCTGGAGAGTGTCCAGAGAAGGGCAACAAAGCTGGTGAAGAAGGGTCTGGAGCACAAGCCTGATGAGGAGCCACTGGGGGAGCTGGGCTTGTTTAGCCTGGGGAAAAGGAGGCTCAGGGGAGACCTTATCGATCTCTACAACTCCCTGAAGGAATCTGTCACAAGGTGGGGGTCAGTCTCTTTTTCCAAGACAGAAGGGATAGGGTGAGAGGAAATGACCTCAAGTTGCACCAGGGGCTATTTGGACTGAATATTAGGAAAAATTTCTTAATAGAAAGGATGGTCTGGCATTGGAACAGTCTGGCCAAGGAAGTGGTTAAATCACCATCCCTGGAGGTATTTAAAAGACATGTAGATGTGGGACTTACAGGCACAGTTGGACTTGATGATCTTGTCTTTTCCAAGCTTAATGATTATATGATTCTATGACTACTACCCACAGAGTGAAAAAAATCCAGAGTGCTAAGAACACAGAAACCCAGTTTGAGAATGCACTGATGTAATCAATTTTATCAGGTCTCAAAATGAATATAAAACCCTCTCAAAGCCAAGAACTTAGTTATGAAAGTGTATTCCAGTTGCCAATAGACAAATAAAAGATTGTTTCACAACACATGGGAGAAACAGCATTTCCACTCACATTGTATTTAAATACAAGTTATATTAAATTGTCCTGAAAGTTGGTTACTCCATGACATATTCAAGCTTTTCTTTTTTTTTTTTTTCAAAAAAAAAGTTTCAAATATTGCAGATAACCTGAAATCACTTACCTTATTTTGTGATATTTGTGTATCTTCACGTCTACTAGCATGGTGTGATGATGACATTTTCTAAATTCTCATTACACTTTTGTTGTTCTTTCAGAAGTGCGCTGAACCAGAGTCACTTCAGGAAGCACATTAGAGAGAAAATCCTTGCAATATGATAGTGATTTGTGTGCTGAAGATCTGGAGGGGAGATAGTACCCCAAGTAAAATGTTTTGGGACACAGCTACTTCTTTCACTCAAAAATACTTGAAATATGAATTACAGTCCTAATAATTGTACATACAGCTTTTTTTCTACAGGCTGACATTGATTTTGATAGTTTTTAATTCGTAGGAATTATATGTGGAAGTTGATTTTATATTTGGCATATGATAATAATTTTTTTTTATCAATTAGAATATCTTCCTGAGGGAACTAAGATCAAAATGTATGTGCTTTCAAACTTGTGTCTAGGTGTATTTAATGGCTATGAATAATTATTTCTAATTAATATTTTACATGAATAAAAATAGTTTAAGGGCAATCTATGGATGGAATACTTAGTTTACTTAATTGCAAATTTAATTTTGTTTTGGTAGCACCTGAGAAAGTATTCAACCTTCACCTGTCTGTAACTGATTTGGAACAGTATTTAATAAAAAGGCAAAACTTGGATGGTGACTGAAATTTAGAGCCTGTATCTAACACTTCTGAAAGTAATTATAGTTTAGAGAACACCTATATTTCATTGACAGTGATATTTTGTGTAGTTAATTACGTTTGAATTTATATAATGAATGCACTTGTGTACTACATACACAATATCTTGTGTACAACTGAATTGAAGATGCAGACTTTATGTGGAGACAGAGTATCAGTCACTGCTTTTCACATTGTGACTCACTAATTATCATCACTGCCTATATAGTGGCAGCATTTCCAGAAAATGCCTATAGAAAACCTGTGTTCTTTCTCTATCAAGAAGACAAGCAAACCAGTACACAGAACCCAAAATTGTAATTATTAACAAATCTTAAGTACTTTGGTAACAACTAAAGACATTCTGACTTACAATCATGGGCTAATCTTTACTTGTACCCTTGAATTCTGAGGGATATAAATATAGTTAAATAGTAGAATTTAAATAGTAGAATAAAAGGCAGTAATAAAGTAATTATTTTAGGTAAATATGATGTATCTCTGACATATTTAGACTTCATACATAAAAAAGCAAATAAAGTATGCTGTTCTTTATCAGTGTGCCTTAAAAACACACTTAAATATTAAGACAATTCAAGAAAATAATGATTAGAGTGGTGTCAGACCATTTTATTTCTTTTGTAGCCATATATAATTTCTAAGCTAAACTATAAATTGAGTTTCCTGTTCATGTTTCACTCATCAAGTAATCATTTACATTACAGAGAACTACTTGCTACAGTAGTAAGTGTAGTAGAATGTTGGGTGCAAGGATAGCTTGGTGTCTTTTTTTTTTGTTACTTAGAAGAAAGAAGTATTGCCCAGTGAGGGGGGGGTGGTGAAAACTATTTTTATTTCCTCTTCCTCCCGTAAGAACAGTCTATGACATGTATGAACAGAAGTGTTTACGTGTGTGTATGTCTGTATGTGTGTGTGTGCATCTGTACGTGTGTGTGTGCATGTATGCACCTCAAAAGTATTTTAAGAAAACATATTGAATACAAATTAAAATATATTCTTTACTGAATCTTTCAATAACTAAGGACAAGTTCTTTATCATGGTAAGTAACTGTTTTCAGTTAATTTCTAGGTTTTTCTAAGAGTGTGAAATATGGTATAGCTTGAACCAAGGCTGGTTTTGGACCAATTTCAAGTCCCAGTTTCATGTCTGAGATAGAGTCAACTTTGCTTCACTCTTGTTTATAGTCTGT
Organism: Pseudotriccus pelzelni; assembly: GCA_035584735.1. Taxonomy (NCBI): domain Eukaryota; kingdom Metazoa; phylum Chordata; class Aves; order Passeriformes; family Tyrannidae; genus Pseudotriccus; species Pseudotriccus pelzelni. The sequence continues at coordinate 93,909,330 of JAWMRA010000001.1, read as the reverse complement.
TGTTTTAAATATCTTTTTGCTCATATAAGAAACAAGACTGAATTTTAAGGAGGTCTTTATGGTCTGTCTGTGTAAGACTCAATGATAATTTTGTCTGCATTGGTTCCATGATGAATTCAGATTATGGCTAATTAAATCCTAATGAGGATGAATAAAATGTCAAGTCACTGAAGATGGTAACTGAAGGAATTATTTCTTCAAGGTTATGGAACAGAGTAAAACAAATTGCATTTCTTATGTAAAAACATAATTTGGTGATTTTTTAATATACTTTTTTGGTTTATATTCTTTTTTAATAGCACATTAATTTTGTTTTTTGCAGAAATCACTTTTAACTGAAGTACTGCATTGTCACAGAATATGATACATTTTTTTCAAATATTTTCAATTTGTTCTTCTTGACGTTTTATGTTTATGTGCAGTTTGCATCTTTTTTGTTTTTCAATTTCAAATGTAACAGATTTTGACGTTTTTGTTACATTTTTTTGTACTATTGGTTTTTAATTTTTGAGAACCTGCTGGTTTTGAATTCTCTTTTTTCCCTTTATTCTCCTCCTCACTATGATCCCAGGAGCCAACACAAAGAAAAGCGCAGATGATATAACCAGTAATGATCGTGGTGAAGATGAAGGTATTTTTTGTTTTTTCAAAGCCTGACCCTGATGCATGAACATAAACTTTTCAATTTTTGTTATAATAATAATTATTATTATTGTTATTGTTATTGCTGTTATTTCAACATGATTTTTAGTCCCTCATTTGCAGAAGCTCACCTCAGTGTGCTTCTTTGTTTTCTTCTTTAGAATTTACTTTCATTGTTTTTCTTTTTAAAATCCAAATTAGCATATAGATGATTGCAGCTCCTCTGTGACATAGGTGTAGAGTTTATTCCTAAATATGTGTGAAGTGAGTAACATAAATGTTATTTAAAACCACATACTTTTCCCCCTTTATTCTTTCTTAGGTTGGGAAAATGGAATTTAAAAACATGCATGTGGTCTTTTCCCTCATACACGTTTTGTAAATTCACTTGTTTAAAATTCATGAAAAACTCACATAAATCCTTCCTTTCACTTTCACTGTTTCCCCAGTGCACATGGTGTACATTGATGCAGTTGAATTGTGCTTTGTCTTTGCTATTTTTATTTGCTTATTTATTTTTTTTCTCACAGGATGTGGTTTATTTCAGGACACAAAAATAAAAGAAGCTGTTGGTGTTGCTTTATTGTTTTTTTCCTGTAATCAGCTAGCCTCTGAGACACATTCATTCTGACTCTGACCACATTCCCACTGAAATCAGTAACAATCATTTTCATTGACTTCTTTCAAAGTTGGATTGGATTCCCTGAAAGGAAATGTTAAAAGTTCACAGTGAAGTACCCCAGAAAAGTTTTAGAAGGAAATACTTTTTTCCCTGCCTTGACACAGCGAATCTATTTAGGATGCACCAAAATAGAAAGAAGTAATGAAATCTTCCTCTGTTCTCACCCTTCCTTTTCATTGAAGTTACATTGACAGTTTATTTTATTCATATATATACCAAATTAGGAAAAAAACCAAACAACAACTAAATGAGAAAATAACAACTCTGGTTTTGGAGTAATGTATTCCTAAATCCTCTCATGCTTGGACAATCCAAGGTGTTATTCCATGTCTTCTTTTCCTGTTTTCTTCTATCTGACATCAGCTCAAATAACTTGAAAACATATGTCCTTTCTGTTTTCCTTATAATCCTATATACTGCAGTGAGGATACTATCACCTCTTTTCCACGGAGTTCAGCTCGATTTTAGCAACTCTATCCACATACAAAATACCATAATAAAAATCTCTGATCTTTGATCCACGCTGGTTGCCTTCTACTGTACCACCTTCATTGCGGAATTATAGTGTTTCTTATAACACAAAAATGCTGTGCAGAGTACTCTAAAATTACTGTTATTTTCTGATTATCACCTTCCTATTTCTGTGCAATCTATGCTTTTTTTAGATGATGGTATTATTATTTCTATACCAAATTCGGAAGTTAATTTTAAAGCAAAGGACAAATAACAAGCAAACCCAAAATTGCTTAAAAAACCCTAAAGATAAGTACTAGATTATGAACACATTATTATTCGGACTTCTTTAGAAAATGTTAGGGTTTCATGATTAAAAAGGGTATTCACTTCAGATCTAAGCACATAAAGCATAAAGCTAATTTCCTTTATGTTGAAACTAATCAGGTTCCCGTTGAAGGGGAAGAGGAAGCTTCCAATTGACTTTAGCGGTGAAAGATTCAACCCTGAGATAGAACTATGTAATAAGGAATGATTACGTACACTGGGTGGGGAGAGAAGGGAAAAGTAATTCAGTAACACAAGTAATTGTGTTAAATGACAGCTGCATTCCTTTTTCGAGGGCTTAGTTGTGCCTTTGGAGAAAAAGCACTTTTACATACTTTAGTGAGAATAAAAAAAAAATGCATCCACTAGAATGCACCTCATTGCTTTATATGATCTGTTTAATGGCTGCATTACTTTTGTAGTCACAGGAATTAAAAAGATCTTATCACACAAACGTTTGTTCTGTTGGTCAAGTGCAACGCCTAAAATACAACATGTTAAGTAAGTCTTTTCATGTAAATGAGGCAAATATGGCAAGCCTTAAACTCTGACAAGTAGACGGGTCTACATTGGAGCCTGGACGTAGGTTCCTACACCCCAATGGAAATTTGTGATATTTAAGGTAGTGCAAACACGTGAGTAAAATAAAAGTGGGACATAGGAATTTGATGAGTCAAAATTTCCCTTTAAATATGCTCAGTTTAGCTCCACATATACAAAACATTAAATATCTGGTACCTCATTGCTTATCGCATTTTTTGTGTCTCAAAGTGTGTTGTGTCCTAATAAACCTGGGGGGAAGAAAGAGTTTTGGAAGGTTTTCAAACCCAAGTCCTTATCTTCTAGATGTTTAGCTCAGCTTTTTCTTTGTCTATTTCCCTTCTCCACTCTTCAATATATGCCTATCTTACCTGAAAGAGAAGACTGCTTTTCCTTTTTTTTTTTTTAATTTTCCCCAAAATCCTGATTGAATAATCAGAGATTCTGATTTTTCTTGTATGTTTTGCTGTATACTTGAAAGAAGTGCTCTGATTCCATGCAGATACATTGAATTATTTGTAAAATGCATTACTAATGGCACCTTGCTAAATTGCTCTCTACTTTATAAAGGAGCTTAGCCCTTGTTTCCGCTGTTTTTGTAGGGAACATCAGTTCCTAATCCAGGTATCCTGAATCATCTCTGCCATCAGGAGCCATTTATCTGGTCCTAAATATACTCCAAATCACTGATTAGTGCATCTTTGTAATGCCCTGTGAAATATGAAAATATTACTATCAATTTCATTTACCTTTCTTTTAGTAATAAAGACCCAGCTGTTTACCTGTTTGAAAGTAGTCAGGAATGGTTTTGCGTATACAAAAGATCAGCAATACCATTAATTCAAGGATTTTCTCTGAGATTTAGTTATCACGTAAAGGAAAAGTACTACTCAAAAGGCACAGTTTGATTTAAATGCAGCAAAAATCTGGGCCATGAATACACATAAATCCTCTTTGTTAACTCCTAGACTGTTTGAAAGAATATAATTTCAACAGTTATGTCCCAGTGAGGAATTGAAAAGTATGGATTGTTACCGTAATTTCATTATTAGATGCACAGATATTTCTAAATTGGCATGTACTTGAATCAGAATATTCTAAAAAAGAGAAGATTATTCCATAATTAGATTTTTCTCTTTAGGCTTTGAGACGTTTACATTCAAATTAAATTTTTTGTAATTTTGAAGGAATTTCAAATGTTCTGAGAACATTTCAGAGGAAATAGTGTTTGAAATTTTAAATTATAAATCCTAGGTTAGTAAGATGATCCTGAACTGTGTAAGCTAGCTGATGATAACATTGGTGATAACATTGACAACACAGGAAATAATTAAGACTATTTTTAGCACAGTGATAAATTGCTAATGACATTATCCTTGTGTTTTTATTACTTTATTGTGTTTTCCTTACTTGAATTTTTTTCAGACATTCATGATCAGAACAGCAAGAAACCCGTTATGGTCTACATCCATGGTGGATCTTACATGGAGGGTACTGGCAACATGATTGATGGCAGCATTCTTGCAAGTTATGGCAATGTCATTGTTATCACTATCAATTACAGGCTGGGGGTTTTAGGTAAGTGATTCTTTTCTTCATAGAAATATTTGCATGGAAATATTTGATTGCTGAATTTTTCTGTTGATCAATCAGAGGCCCTTGGGTCAGTTTCAATTTAAAAGAAGACCATTCTTGCTGATGGATTTTGCGTTCTGTCCAGTATTTTATGAAAACTGAGATAGATTACATTCTTTTTGACAGCTGCCTTCACCTTAGACAGAAATGACTGGAAATGTGTAATGTTTTGAGAACTGGTATCTCTTTCTTATTAATATCATCTCGATTCTGTGTTTAAAAAAAAAGAAAATTAATCAAGAATGAGTACTCACCATTTTCAAAACAGTAGGCAATGATAGGAAGAGGGAAAATGTTACTATGTAGCTTCATTTATTATTTTTGTGTGCAAATTGGTTTTTAGAGCAGAGGTAGAGGTAGTACATAAGAGAAAGGCTCTATACCTTACAGTTTGTATAGAATAGAATATAGACTGCTCAAGTGCTCATATTTCTATCATTTTAGATACACAAGGTAAGGCATAGTAGTTTAATTTGTGTGGCTTTTACAAGAATTTCTGATCTTGTGTTTCTTAATAGCAAAGCTGATCTATATTCTTGTCATGTACTATTTTGGAACACAGGGAACTTCTTTTGCTGAATTGTCTGTTCATATCCTTAATGCATTTAAGAACGCTGTAGTTCATCAGAGTACTGAGAATTTTTTTTTCTTGTCCCTAATTTTGACTCTTCTTCAAATACAAAAGAACCTTTTTTTTTCTATGATGGAAACAGATTTATATATAAAGCCAGAATTATAATGAGATATTTTGGTATATTTATGCATGCAATCTTGGTGCTCAGAGAAAATAAAGAAAGACAACAAAGTAAGAACTCAAGACACAAAAAAATTAATTGTTTTTATTGTTGTTGTCAAATGAAATGTATACTCAGGAACTTGGTAGTAGTTATTTATCTGTAAAAATTTATCTGTAAAAAAGGTTATTTAATGAATCTCTTAAAAGGTTTTCTCTTGGTTTCTTAAAACTAATATTGTTGAAGGATACAAATGATTATAAGTGGTTTAAAATGTTTCATTGTCCAGCTGCCTCATATAAATTTAAAGGAAAAGGTGTAATATTTGCAGTGGTGAACTGCTATTTTATGTACTTATCCTGAAAACAAAATAATAGAAGGAATCAGAATGCTATATTTTTTGTATTGTGGCATTCAGGAAAAAAGACACAATACAGAGGCATTCATATGAGAAACTGAAATATAATAATTGTCAGGATTTTCAATGGGTTAGGAAAAATACAGTGCTATATTTGGCATTAAATATTGTTTCTCGGCAGTGGCAAATGTAACTTTTGAGACTGTGGAATTTATCCTTTATTACAAAGGTCTATGTTTGACTTAGAAAAACAAAGGTATTCAGAATATGTGTATAGCACTTAAAAAACCAGAGGAATTGTGTTTTCTGAGCATATTTAGTCTTTCTCTTCCTGCGTTAACTGTAAATGTTATCACTGAGAACTCCCTAGGTTCTGCCTAGACATTGGAAAATGGTAGGAATTGCAAGTATTTTTGACTGGTTTCAAAGGTAAAAGAAAAAGAGAAAACACAATTTTCTTCAGATAAACAACCATGTGCAAAACAAATAGGATGATTCATAGGACTTAAAAAAAGTAGGATAATTATTATGACATAGAGTTTGAAGATTAACACTATTTGTATCCTTTTCTTCTAGTCTGTATTATTGAAGGTTATATTTCTGTAAATCTTGTGTGTTGCAATTGCATTTGATTTGTAAGTTTATACATGAGATCAAATTCAAACTTGTTGTTAATGACAGAGATGTATAATTCTATCACTATTATCTCATCCTGTGATGATGGAATAGGCATTGAATTGATCAAATGCATATTTCTAGGAAAATTATCACTTGAATGGACATGAATTCTGAATGGTATACTCTCCATAAATGTTAGCTCTGTTCTTGAGGAACATTAAATTATTTTTCTTTCTGTCTATATGGTGTGATTAACAGCAGTAGATACAAAAAATGTTAGGACTGCATAGATAATCACTGGATGATGTTAGACAGACAAATTATAGAAGCACAGAATGGTTTGAATTGGAAGGGCCCTTCCAAGACCATAAAGTCCAACCACACTGCCATAGAAAGGGACATCTGTTACTACGTCAGGTTGTTCAAAACTCCAATGTGACCTTGAACACTTCCAATGATGGGGCATCCACAGCTTCTCTGGGCAACCCGTTCCAGGGTCTCCCCACCCTCACCACAAAAGATTTCTTTTGGCCTCTGTAAACCTTGGTTAAAAGTCTCTCCATCTTTCTTATAAGCACCCTTTGTATATTGAAAAGCCCTAAGAAGGTTTTCCAGGAGGGTTAAACAGTCCCAATTCAGAAGTATAATTTCCATAAGGATCCGTTCCATGATCTTATTGGGCGTGGAGGTGAAGCTGACGGGTCAGTAGTTCCCAGGGTCGTCCTAATACCACTTTTGAAAACAAGTGTGATGTCTCTTCAGTCACTGCGGCCTTCTCCTATTTCACATGTTTTTTCAAATATAGTGGAAATTGGCTTAGTGACTACATCTGTTATTTCCCTCTAGACCCTGGGATGCATTTTATTGGGTCCTGTGGACTTCTTTATGCTCAGGTTCCTCACTGACCTGCAATGGGAAGGCCTTAATTTCCCCAGTCTCTGCCTGAAGGTTCAGGGATTTGACAGATGTGGGAAGAGCACTTACCAGTGAAAACTGAGGGGTAAAATATTTTTTAGTACCTCAGTCTTTTCCACAGCATTTTTCACTAGTTCTCCTCTCTTGTTTGTTGCAGGGAGTACATCTTCCTTTTCTGAGCAACATACTGTTCTGAGCACCGTGGGCTGTAGAAGCCCTTGTCATTCTTCATATTCCTCACCAAATTCATCTCCAGCTGTGCCTTAGTTTTTCTGATCCCATCCCTACACACCTGGACAGCATCTTTATCTTCTTCCTAGGATATATGTCCCTGTTTCCACTGCCCTGAAATCTGGTTATAACTGAGATACTGAATATCCTAGTCTAAAGTATATGAAAATACAGACATCCTAGTCAGAAAAAAAAAAGCTGCTGCGCTTTTTTTTTTTTTTTTAATGTAGCTGTAACATGGTGACATCCAGGGTTGTAAAACATTTTAACTGAATTATAGAGACAAATATCTTTATCTCAGTCTTTTCTTCTTGCATCTGGCTAAAGTATAGCTCTTTAGATTTTGCACTGAACAATGTTTTTCTGTAACTCCAGCATACTCTCCCTCTTAGAGGACTGCAGAGCTGCTCTGGGAATAATTTCCTCATCTCTCTCTCTCTCTCTCTTTCTCTGTGTTCAAGTAGCACCATGACAAAACAGCAGACAGCTGTATTGAAGGTTTCTGAACCTTTACTTTATTCCTCTCTTTCCTTTGAATTAAGTACTTCTAGAATTTCCTGATATTTCTAGATCCCCAAAAATGCACGGAGCAATAATTTGGGTTGCTGTTATTTAGAAGGCTTTATTTTCCCTTTAAGTATAAGTTTGCATTTAGCAAAATGCATTCCATGGGTAAGCTCCTTTTGGGACAATAAATCAGAAATATTTAGCTTCTTCATCTACTTATTCTCGTGGCCACCATTCAAAAAGCGGAATGCTGCAGTGCTATATATAATTACTTGTGCACTTCAAGGTTTATGTGGGTCTTGCCTCTACCCAGCCAAGCAGTTTCTGTTCCTACTCATACCTCACCACAATGGGGACTGAAGATTCTGCTGGAACTAGAGGAAATTGTTAAATTGTCCCAGGCAAGGCAGTGCTCCTGTATCTTGAAAAATTCAATTCTCTAACACACAGAAGTTTAAATCCGACTGTCTCCCCACCCCATACCACATGCTTTGAGCACTGTGTGTTATTCGACAGCTGAAGTTGAATTTTTTTAATTCCCAAGCTATTTAGAGAGTTACTTAACAGAAATAATAGAAATTCATCAGAGTGGTTGAATTAGGCAAAATAGATATCCTAATTCAAAGTAGGTTCTAATATTACAAAAAGTGGGATGTTTTGAATGATATGTCTCAGTCTAGATACTGCTCAATTCCTCTTCAGTCTCTACATTCTTATTCTTCATGGATATCCTTTAAGAAGTAACATCTTTCCACCCTAGCTATAAACAGTTTTAGTGCCTTTTTCAGATTATGTTGGCAGGAAAAATACAAGAGAGGGATTAATGTTTAGTATTGTTTTGCAGTGACATGACCTGGATCATCCGTCTCATAGTGAGACTTCAGTATGCTGTTTCCCTGTTTAGCTTGTGTAACGGTAAAAATTAAATCTGTCAACTTGCCCTCACTCAAAAAACCCTGAAAAACAAAAATAAAGTGAAACCTCAAAACAATAAAATCAAAGCCCTAAAGCCCTAGCACATTTTTTAAATGCAGTTAAATTTAATCATGGTGTTACACACTTTGAAGAAAAAAAATGTAAGCAGTCTTCAAAAAGTTACCATATTCAAAGATGAACTTGATCTTGTGTGAGCTATTAAAGACAAAACCAGAGATGATTTCTAGAAATATGAATCAAGCATTTGGAAGCCAGAGTCTTATTACAGAAAAAATGGAAAGCCAAAACCTGAGATGAATTCTAGAAATATGGATGAGGTATTTTGAAAGCTGGAGTTAAATGAAACTTCTACTGCAGTAAAATGAGACACACTCAGAGTTCAAAATTGTAAAATTGACTTAGCATTTCCGAGACCCCTGAAAATTGAACATTTTCTTCCTCTTACATTTCCAAATCATGTAGATAAGGATAGACGATCTCTCATTTATCTCTCTTTTTGGCAATAAGCGTCCATTTTAAGTACTCTGTCTGCAAAGGCTGGACTTCCTTTTAGCAGAAATTATATACCCATGCATTTATAGCTCTTTATAAGTAACCATATTTGATGCTGCAATATAAATCAAGAGTTCAATTTACAAGGAGGCTCCATACTTCAAGTTACTGAGAACCCCAGCTTTTCATTATTTCACTGAGTACCTGGTTTGAAAATTAAAACACCGAAACAGTGTTTTTTTAAAATGAACTGCTTATGATTTGACTGACCATTTAGATCCCTTCCAACTGAGCTACATTCAGTTCTATTCTATTCTATTCTATTCTATTCTATTCTATTCTATTCTATTCTATTCTATTCTATTCTATTCTATTCTAT
>JAWMRA010000001.1:93888373-93899781 GCA_035584735.1 Pseudotriccus pelzelni | reverse complement strand
TTCTATTCTATTCTATTCTATTCTATTCTATTCTATTCTATTCTATTCTATTCTATTCTATTCTGTTCTGTTCAGCAGTAATCAAATCAAGCAAGCACTATATGACCTCATGAGTCAAATTTTTTCATGTTGGCAGTGTACAGTACTCTACAATACGTTGAATTTTATCTTCAGTAGTGTAATTGTTGTACAGAATTACTCTGCATTTTAAATTTTGTTATGAAGGTATCTGTTCTCTTTGTGCCTCTTGACAGCTCTCCTCTACCTCTACTAGATTTCCACAGGAAACTTAGAGGTGATCTGGTAGAAAAGGCCAGAAGTAGTACAACATGGGAATGACTCAGGAGTTGGAGTGTGCTAAGTAAATCACAGTTCCATGCTTACACAAGAAAGGAGGTTTATTTAAGTTCATTAAGCTTATTATGACTATTTGTATTGTTGAAGTCAATACAAACTTCACTCCGTTGTCTCACCTATCTCTAAGCTTCATGCAGATTTTCTGGCCAGTTTTGTCCCTGGTCTGTCTTCTTAGCTGGCTGATAATTGCATTAGCTAATATCAGTTTACATAGCTGACTTTCTAGTTCAGTTTAACTCCTAACTTCCCAGAAATGACAACTGTTACTCCCATTGCTATCAGCATTTTTTTCTAGACATTTAAATTATGATCTTTGATGATTAGTTTTTTTTATCTTATATTTTTTCTTATTTTAAATCTATTATTAAGTCACAGAAATTGTATTTGTGCAAATGTATCTCATAAACTCTATCCGTATTCCTTTGGATTTGGATTGTCATGTCACTACATCTTCCATTTCAAACATCAGAAGAAATGTGTACATTCATAGAGTTTCTAAAATCAAGTATATTCCTTTTATTGAGTGAGCACATGGTACTGCTGTGATGGTGTCTTACAACCACAAGTGCACTTATCAGCTTGTTCTGCACTCATGTGGCTTGTTTTTACAGCATCTGAAGCTGTGGAACTTCTATGTAATTCTGTAATTGAGTGCAAGTATGGGCATTCTTGAAATGTTTTTGTCATTTTCTCAAAAGTGCATCATACAATCATAAAATCATGTAATACTAGAAGGGACCCAAAAGGATCATCACAGTCCAACTCCTTGGTCTTCACAGCACACCCCAAGAATCATACCATGTGCCTGAGAGTGTTGTCCAAATGCTTCTTGAACTTTGTCAGGCTTGGTGCTGTGACAGCTTCCCTGGGGAGCCTGTTCCAATGCCTTCACCCTCTGGGCGAAGAATCTGTTCTAATATACAACCTAAACAGCTTCATGTAATTCTCTGCCTACTACCTTCAAGTCCTGCATCCAAGTCATTTATGAAGATGCTGAAGAATGCTGGGCCTAAGATGGAGCCCTGGAGAACTCCACTAGTGATGTAACCCCATTTACTATAACCCTTTGCACCTGTCCCGTGAGGCAGTTGCTTACCCATAGCACAAGATGTTTATTCAGATGTCCAGAAAGGTACTGTGAGAGACATGCTTTTAATACTGTTATAAAGATCCTTGCTGACTAAAATGAATGCATGTTAAATCTTTCATTTTTTGGGAAGTCCTCCATAATTGAAGGGAGTTGCAATATTTTATACAGAAAATAGATGAAAAACAAAAAAAATAAAATAAAAATGAAGTGTAACTTAATCTAACCATCCCTTGGAAATGAGCCTATTAACATAATCAGAATGGCGAAAGCGTGTGTGAGGTAGCTGGTAAATGTCATTATGCTGCTCACAAAGAGGCAGGGGAGCATCATGCAGTGGTTCATAGAGTTAAAAGTTGTATGATTGCACCAGCTAATTATATGAACTCTTGGAAGGATAGCACAAAACAAATTCATTTTTTCCTATATTATTTCAGACCTCCCATGTAATTCCTTGCAATCACAGACTGGCAGACACTGAAGGATCAAAATATGTTTACAGCTTTACAATACCTATTCATACAGTATATGAATATACAGTATACAGAGCTAAAAATATGCTTCAAGTGTGATTTGGGGGTTTCCACTTGTCAGACAATTTTTTTTTTTTTGCTTTAATAGCTCCAAAAGCCTCTGTAATGTATCTGAGAATATTGAATGAATAAAGCTTTTCTAGTGATGGATGTAAAGTGCATTCTTCAATAGGTATCTGCAGGTAAAGGTTAGCAGCTGAGAAAGGCGATCCATTTTCATCTTTTCACTCCTGATTTTTAATTGAAAATTATCATTTCCATTTAGAGAACCAAAATAATGTGTTCTTTTGGCTTTCATTAGTGCCAAGTCTCCTGCCATAGCACTGGTTCATTTAAAGCTTACATTGATTAAGAGAATGCCTAGCAGTACATGATGTAATAAAATTACCGTTGAGAAATTGGGAAGAAGAGAAATGGTTTCAGAATTTTCCAGTTTTTTTCCTCCCTATTTCTCAGACAGTCTGTGTATGGTATTATGTATTTTGCCTAAAAATAAGTACCCCCACTTTGGGATCTGGGAAGGGCTAAAATAAATAATTCTACTTCAGCAGAATTTAAGAGAAGAGAATAAAATCAGAAGGAACATAAGTTCCTGATGCCATTGCAATTTGCATAAAGTCAGATCTTAGACATCTAAAGAAAATCAAAACCAATCTCTGTAAGTATAATGAATAAATTTGTGTTTTCATTTCTGCTAGAAATGTTAAATCAGTATTTAACATTCAGGTATGTGACTACTTTTGAACAATATTGTAAGTATGATTTTTCATATTTCATTTGTGTTAACATGTAAAAGAAATAATGCTGATTGTAAATATTTGTGCTCTGTGAAAATATTTTTGCATTTTAATAGCAATTAGGTACCTAACTCCCTTATGTCTCTGTTATACTCCCATCAATAAAAACTAATTGAGTTTCTGTCAAAAAGTATTTCAGACAAGTAAAAAAGTAACAAATAATACATTGCTTTACACAGGTTACCTAGTGCATAACCAAGTACCACACTGAGACTAATTAATCATGAAAAAACTTTCATGTCAATGTACTTTCAGTAGGATTGCATTAGTCTCCAGGAAGATATAATCAGTGAAACTCTTCTGTTGAGAATCTTTTAGGGAGAAATACTACCATTAAAGCTTTATGCCTTTGATACAGATGACTTAGTTACTGTGAACTTCTAGAAGATTTGACTGCAAAGCTTCTTAACTTGTGTATCATTTTCCTTTCACCAAAGAAATATCAACAGAATTCCTGTTTCTTGGACAGAGGGGAAAAAAACCAGCAACCAAAAAAAATCTCAGTCTCTATCTCCTGTTCTTATTTTACTGTGGAAAGTAGGAGGAATCAAACACGCATTCTGCCCCAGATTCTTAATTGTTTTTAATCAAGGACTTGGATTAGTCCTTGATAAAAATACAAGGAATTCAATTCTGAATATCCTTGAATAAAGGGTAGCTTACAGATGTTGCACTCCCAAAATAGAAGAGAGAACAAGCTATGACTCATAAGGTCCTAATTTCATCTTTACTTTTTCCTTGCTCTTGGGATAAATTATATTGCTTCAATTGATGACTTCTCAAAGAAGAAAAAGATTTCTCTTTTCTTCTAACATGTATTACAGTTGACAAATAGGGCAAAGCTGTTTTTTCATAGTAGTAGAGTGACAAGAGGATAATTGCTTTTCTCCATACAACCACAGCCAGGATCTCTGTTCCAATTTACATCAAAAAGTCTCTTAGGACAAAACCATCTTTCTGATGGATCGTTTATCCAATGCAATGGCTGCCCATGTCTGTGACTGCAGCCTCTGTTCATGGCACAGAAATTATTAAAAGTATGAAGAAAAAAAGAGCTTCCCTTCTGGTACATGAAATTAGAACTGTCAAAGTATCACCAGATTGGCACCAACAGATCCAGGAACTTTGGAATGGTTTTGCCCTCACACCTCATAATGAAGGCACAATACAGCTTCCGCCTTGCAATGTGCCTGCTCAGAGCTCATGATTCTTTGTATCTTGTGTAAATGCACAGTTTTCACTTAACACTTTTTATTTCAGAAATGGTCTCATCTTCATTTGCAAATGCTGTAAATCTGTTTTTAAAAAAGCGCATTTTAATCATTTATCTGAACGCATGGAAGAGTCTCCTGTTTGTCAGAAGTGCAGAATTTAAATGGGGCCTTTGTGAAAAACCTACAGACTCTCATTTATTTGAGGTCTGTCACCATCTTTATTTCCCTGCTCTAAACACATTCAAGGACCTTCACATTCTTCTTAAATCATGGGGCCCAGAAATCAAGGTGAGGCCACACCAATGCTGAATATAGTGGGATAACTGTCCGTTCCAAATGCTATCCCACACTCGGATGTGGTTTTCTCTCTTAGCTGCCTTGGCATCCTGCTGACTCCTACAGAGCCTGCTGTCAACCAGCACCCCCAGATCTCCTTCTGGAGGGCTGCTCTCCAGCTGCTTCTCTCCCAATATATACCTGAGGTTTTTCCTGTGATTCTAGTCAAGGCTAAGTTGAAATGCGAGCTAATTTTACTGACATCTTTGTGTTCCTACTGAAGCCAGATAGTCATGCCTGTGGCTGATAAGAGAATAAAATCTAGCCAGTCTTCTACTTTTCTATGAGTGTTGCTGATTTCTTTTATCTATTAGGCATCTTTAAAAATCTAAAAAATAATAAAAAGTTATTTAATAAAAATCTACCTTTGTTAGCAATATTTTTATTTAAACTCAGTATTTTGCCCCCCTTCTGACCTTCACAGAGGATATTAACATGGACAAAATTTATGAGAAAATATTCCAGAGATTTCATTCAAACACAGTCTTCTGAGAAAGAAACTTTATAGTTAAGAAAAAATACGTTGTGCATGTCTGCTAAAGTAACATAGAGCTTTAATTATTGTTTCTTCTTCATAACTGGATTCAATATATTCAATAACCAATGGGACAAATTTTTCTCACATTTATGATGAAATCCTCCTGCTGTTTAAATCAATAGGACTTTTACCTTTCAATGTAAGACAACCGGTTTTCACCTTCAGATTGCTTTCCTTAAAAGGCAACATCCTCTCTTATTGCAGAGAAGGTCTTCCTTCTATTTTAATAACTTGATTCCCATCATTTGCAAAGATCATAACAGGAAGCACATCACTTCAACAAAGAAGTATCTCAGTCTGGTAATCAGTTACCTGTATAGCTGAATTATCAAGGACAAATTGCTTGCATCTTCACATCTGTCAGAAGGTGGTACCTAAAAGAAGAAAAAATTCCCATATCTGGAAACACCTTCTGTGTCATTTCAATGAAGAAAATTTACATTTAGAAACATAAAAAGATCAGTCACCACAGAACTTCTAAGTTGGTGGCATTTTACCCTTTCCACATTATTTTTTTTCTGAAGGCAGTACTCAGAGTGCATGACTTTCATATACCCTGCCTGGGGGAAATTAAATTGATGTCTTAGAGAAATGAATCATCTGTGCAATTTTCTATTTATAAGAAGAAGTAAATAGAAGACAGGATAAGAAAAATCATATAGTCTTAAATTCTCAGAATGGCATGGGTTGGAAGGGACCTTAAAGATCATCTAGTTCCAACCTCCCTGCCACAGGCAGGGACACCTTTCACTAGACCAGGTTGCTCAAAGCCCCATCCAACCTGACCTTGAACATTACCAGGGATGGGGCGTCCACAGCTTCTCTAGGAAATGTGTTTCAGTGCCTTACTCTTTAAGACAAAAAAGTGTTTAAAAAAGTTTATTTAAACCAAACTGTGGGCTTTGTGCATCACTTGGGACATTAGGAATCAGAGTACATCCACTTAGATAAAACTGTCCTTTAGCTGAGCTTCCTTACAGAGAAATAAATATGCTCACATTTAAAGTGATCAGAAGCAGTGAAATACCAGGAGGCAATAACTTCATAAAGACATTCAGAAGATCAGTGGTGAATTCAAGCATACAGGTGTTATTCTTTGAGTGCTAGGCTAGTACATTCTCTAATAAGAATGACCACTTTGAAACAACTGCTCCAGAAAACCTTCTGCATCATCAACACAAGAAGTATAGACAAAATTAATTCCATTAACAAAAAAAAAAATAAAAAATGTTTGAGTAGGTTAACACTGATGCCCCCAGCCATCAATCAAACCTCACACAGCCACTCACTCACACCCCCACCCATAAGATCAGGCAGAGAATCAGATGGGTAAAAGCTGGAAAACTTATGAGTTGAAATAAAGACAGTTTATTAGGGAAAGCAAAACCCACTCACACAAGCAAAACAAAACAAGGAATTAAGTCACTGCTTGCCATGGGCAGGCAGGTGTTCAGCCATGTCCAGGACAGCAGGGCCCCATCATGTACAATGGTGACTTGGGGAGTCAAACACCATCACTCCAAATGTTCCCAACTTCCTCTTTTTTCCATGCACTTTATTTACTGAGCAGGATGTCACTGAGTGTGGAATATCCCTTTGGCCAGTTTGGCCAGTTTGGGGCTGTGCTTCCCATGCACCTCCAACTTCGTTGCCAGTGTGGCAGTATGAAAAGCAGAAAAAGCCTTGGCTTTATGCAAGCCCTGCTCAGCAATAACAAAAACATCTCTATATTATCAACCCTGTGTTCAGCACGAACCCAAAACATGTCCCCATATCAGCCGCTGTGAAAAAAACAGTACATATGTTTATTCTGGTTTAAATTAAAGGATCAATATGTAAGCTTTTCTGCCATATAGGAATATTTTAAACAACAGGAAACTAGTTTAAGGGTTTTTTTAATTTCTGTCAAGCAAAGTAAATACATTCTTTTAATTCAATACAAATGGAATTTTTTTTAATCTCTCTATGCCTTTCCCCTTTCCTGTTCAGTTACTGAATAGAAAATTAAGTATTTGTTTGAACCTGCACAGTTTATTTTTTAAATTGTTATGTATAAAACTGATGCTTATCTGAATCTGAGAAATTTGTTTATAAAATTAGTAAGAAATGTTCAAATATTGCCCCTTTTAAATAATAAGCTTTCATTACCTTAAACAATCATACATGTTTTATTTTAAAAAATCCAGATTTTTGAGAAAATTGCAGATAATTTTAATTACTCTTATGTAATTTCTTAATAAATATCCTCTGATATAGAAAAAAATCAAATTGCTGTAGGAAAATGTGGACTACTTAAGAAGAACTGAACTTTGTAATATCACTTGTGAGCCTAAATTGTAATACCTTTTGCATCTTTATCTTTCAGAATAGGATAGTATTCTGAAGAAGAATGTATGATTTGCAGATACAGTGATTATCAAAATACTGGCCTTTAAATATGATGGTCCTAACAGCCAAAACAAGAGAGAAGTGAAGAACCTATTGAGTAAAATGTTAATTTCTTCCTATGCATCTTTCACACTTTTTTTTTTCAGTTTTACATAGTTCCCTAATTTTGGCTGCACTCAAAATAAGGTCAAACATTTCTAAGAGCAGCTGTTACAAGAAATTCCTTCTTGCATGGACGTTTCCCTAAGGCACTGACTCTTTGCTGTCCTATAAAAGAGGAGATTTCTTGATTAAAGTAGCACTTGAAATATTGAAGCATCTAGTGCTGAAGATAATAATTTTTTATCTTTTAAGTCCAAGAAATTACTGTATGCCAAAAAGCATTCTCTCTTTGGAATCAAACAAAAATATGTCTACTTAAGGAACATATTTAACATTATTTACAATTTAACTTAGGGAAATAAAAACCCCCAAACTGATTCCACCATTCTGAAGTGTAAGAGTGAGGTCTCATGTAAAACCATAATTCCTGATTGTTGATTCTTTCAACAAAAAATAATAGCCTTTTTTTTTTTTTGGGGGGGGGGGGTAAGTTTGTTGTTTGGGATTTTTTGGTTGGTTTGTTTTTTGATATTGTTGTTATATTTAGCTTTAATTAGAGGTTATAGCTTGGTCATGACTTGGTCTGGAAATTTCAGACCGTATGAAGTTCTTGCTGACTTTGAAACACCTGCAACAATCTTTGATCACTGAATTTTTCCTTCTCCCATTTTCTTTTTAATGATAGAGTAGGACATAGGATGGGAATCTGGAAGTACTTGCCTTGAACTATGTGTTGAATAAATCAGAGCTAAAGTTCCTTCCTTCAACCTGTTCCAGCAAACATGCAGCTGTGGACTGAGAGAAAGCATTTCACAGATCTCACTGAAAGCAGTTTCTGCAAATCACAGTTGTAAACTTTAACATAAACTCATCCATCTTACCTGTGGCCACATAAGCATTAGAACTGGCATATGCAAGAGAAAAGGAATGGTGTTTAGCAGCCTGAAGTTCAGAAAAAGCATGAAAGGAATAGATCAGAGACCCATTCTCAGATGTTTCCAAGACAATAAATATAAATTCACAGTATCTCTAAAACCAATTATGACAGTATCAGAAACTGTGCAATCTGGGTTTGTGGAAAGTAATCCTTTGGTAAAGACCTGGGATGAAATGTGGTCATCAGATTCTTTTATTATCTGGATGTTCCATCACTACTTCTGAAAGATACAGCTTTATCTTTGTCATATTCCTTATAATGTCTCCTCATGGTTCCAGGTAGATTGTGCACATCCATGAAAGATGATTACTTAAATGTAATCAAAGTTATCATGAATGTAAAGCTTATAGAAGATGAAAGAACACCTTTGAAACACCGTAGGGGCTTTTTCTGTAAACTTGACCATGCTTTGGTTTGTTTCATTCCATATATTTGTTGTGTGTAGTGTTTTCAAAGTAATACTCAGACTATGCAAAACGTTGGATATACCAGTTGCAGTGCAAAATAGAAAAGAAAATTAAAAAAGCTGTTCTGTTCAAGCCACTGATATTTTCATTCTTTAGCTCCTCTTGGTGTACTGTATCTCCTATGCCACATAAAGCAGTAATCTTTGACCTATTGATGCAGGGACATGAAGTGTCGTATTTCCTTAGGTTGATTGCTTTCATGTATTCCTCCTATTTATACTACGGATCTTTGCTCTTCCTGGCAACCCAGCAGTCACATTCAAATCCTCTTAGTCAGAACTGACTCTGTTTTGTATGTATGAGCACCAGACATTTCTTGAATACGGCCTAAGGATGATAGGGCTGAAGGTTACCTTTGACACAGTTTCAAGGTCTGATTGCACATTGTGCCATAATCATTTTCTGGAGCATGCTGTCTATTTTGCACATGGACTGCCTGAAAAGTTATGTTCAAGGGCATGATTGGCTTCTAAAAATAGAATTAAAAATCAAAAGGGAAAGAGCAAAATTGAATGCCAGTAGCAGAGAAAATGCTCAGGTTACAGGTAAAGAAAAGGCAGATGCAACCAAAACTGAACTAGATAATCATCCTGCTGAGACTGAACTTGGTGATGAGGCTTAAGACAAAAGGACCTCCAAGTGTTAGAGTACTTACTAAGTATTTATTCTTTTTAAAGGTATTGTTTTAATATCAGGCCATTTTCATTACTATGCAGATTGCCTCCTGCTTCTTTTTTTTTGTAACTAATTAATTATTTAAACCTTCAGTGCTCTTATATCACGGGGCCTGAGCAACAAGAATAACCAAATGAAAGCTGGAAGTGTACACTGAAAGGAAGGCTTATCTGTGAGGTGTTGTGTATGTGGCTATCGCTGAGTTGGATGTCAACTTCCTTAGTAATAATCCTTGTGGTGTGATTGACAGGCTCATATATTTAGAAAATTGTTTGATTTTTGAGCCAAGAACAAAGAACCCATTAGAAATTAATAAATACTATTTACTTTCAAAACAGCTTTCTTAAAGGAAGGCATAAATTAATAACAACACATTACACATGCGTATATTTTCTTTTGTATTAACTTTTCTAAAATCATGCCTGTATTAGTGCTCACTTATGTTTGAGAGATTTCCTTATTTTTCAAAACCTAATTACCTTGTGTTATAAATGGTAGTTATCTTTTTCTTTAAATCATCTGCTTTGAAATCTCATGAGTATTTTTCAGATAAGGATATTCAAACTTATTTTGTGATAGTGTAAATCTAGGTTTCATAGAAGGAAGTTCTAGGCTTTGCATGAATGAGGGAAATAAACCAGGTGTAGTATTTTCATGTATACTGCTCAGCAATATTTCTAAAGTGATTCCAATCCTTATCTACCTAATTTTTTGGGCTCAGATTTCACTTGTTTATTTCTCTGCCTACCTTTCATACACAGATAGGTATGTAACTTTTTACAAATGTTATGGTTATTATTGTGGAATAGACTGAAATGCATTTATTTCCTCATAGGAAAGAAAATCAAAGACCTTGACAGAAATAGAAAAAATCCCAATTGCTTGTTTCAGAAGAGCAGTGTCTAGTACAGTGAGAATCACTACATTCCCCAATGGTATTAACAAGTAGACTTTTTTATGAGGACCAGTTCTATATACTGACCCTTGTATGGTGTACAAAAGATCAGTGCATTAACATAGTTTAATAATTCTAAGATGTATTTTAAACACATTTTGAAACATTCTTTTTTTTTTTCTCCTTAAACTATCTTTTCATCTGAATTTTGGTGACTTTTTTTTTTCCCATGTAAGCGTTATCACAAAGTTGAAGGATCAAATTCCTCACATTAAGTTTGCAGTGAAGAAGTAGGGATTTCAGGGGTAGCTTTAGAAGACAGAACTTTTTTATGGTCATGGAATAGACAAACAAAAATTATTGCAGCCATGTCGATCCCAGGCTTTGACTATTTGAAGTAGGGGTTCCTTAAACTTGATATATGTTAGTTTGTTCATTAATGTCTTTGTGATCAAATTGAAATGAATAGAATTTAAATATCTTCAAGAAATGCCCTTTTCAAAATCTATATGTATTTAATTTATGTGTTGAATTGATATGTTAAATTTTTGTCTAATGTTTATTGATCCTTACTTACTTACTGAGTGCAGTCCTAAAATCTAAATCCAAAAATCTATCCCTAAAATCTAATTCCCACGTAACAGAAAAGACTACATTAAATAGTTACCAGTGAAAACATATGCTGTATAAACACAAAGTAAAAAGTTGGTTACTTGAGTCCTCTTCAGTGCTGTGAGTACTGACCATGTTTGTTAGCATACTATAGCTTAAAAAGAAAAAAATAATATGACATATGTTTCTTATAATTTCTATTCATTTATCTTGCCCTGAAGAATGTACTCAGTTGTGTATGTGAGATGCTTTGTTCACATAGATAACCTCACGAGCTGATCTGCATGATATTCAAGAGTGAAGGGATTATATTGGTTATATACTGTGTGGAGATTCCCAGCCAGGGACACTCCCGAGGCAGGTGGAGTTCGTTAGCCCTGTAAGGCAATCCATCTACGTTCTAAGGACCTCGCTGCCACCGTCCAAGCTTGCTTGGCCCCGGCAGATGAACCTTAGGATTAAAGGGTGGG
>JAWMRA010000001.1:93819830-93888273 GCA_035584735.1 Pseudotriccus pelzelni | reverse complement strand
GGCCCCGCCCCTCCCTGCCCTGCGCAGGGGCCGCCGGAGCCGCCGGAGCCGCCGCGCCCGCCCGGCCCCGCGGCCGCCGCCGCCCCGCCATGTCCGAGGCGGGCCAGGAGCTCGTCCACCTGGTGTGGGGCAAGAAGGCCGGGCCCCGCGGGCTGGCCGACACCATCTTCTGCCGCTGGGCGCAAGGTACCTGCGTGCGCCGTGCCCCGCCCGGCCCTCCCGCCGCCCCGGGCCCGCCCGCCGGGACACACCCGCGGGGTCCGCCCGTGGGTCCGGGTCCGTGGCCTGAGGGGCGCCGCGCCCCGGGCACTGCTCGTGTTCCTCTGTCACCTCGGCGTGTGGCCCACGCCAAAAAACGATGCGGCGGCTTCACTTGCCAAATAATTACGTTATTTTTTTCGCAGCTCGCTCGTTTTTGGCCACAAATCTCCAAGAGAACTTAAAATTGAGTAAAAAAAAGGGAAATGCGTTTCTTGAATGTTTCGTCTCATGCCGTGATTTTACATAGCTTGTGGAAACACGAGCATAAGTTCTGCTTTGGATTTCGTTGGGTTTTGTTTGTTTTGCAAGGAATATGTGAGTCACAAATAGACTTAGCAAAAGTGGGGTCAGGCTTGGGACAGAGACCCACAGACGTTTTTTTTTTAAACCGGTTCGTTGGCCAAGGAAGGAGGTGCATGCCTTCTTTAGGATGTGGCAAGCCATAAAGCAGCAATAACGATGAAACCTGGGGTATTTGTAAGGTGTTTTCTTCTATATTTAAATTACACAACCTATGCATAGTTTCTTCTCGGTGGAGACTTACTGTTATTCTTGTAAAACTGCAATTGTAAGGTGTAATATGGAGGCTTGCCTGTAAAAATGATATGCAAGAATTCAGTCTGTGAAACTGTCCTGGCTGAAAGAAGGGAAAAATCGCCTTCTTTAGAACTAACTGTGGGCTTTGAAGAGTTCTAGTAGTGGTTATGATGTTCATGAAAAAAACACTAATTCCCGTAGAAGATTCATAAATGACAGTAAAATTTACAGATTTAAAAAAAATACTGTATTCAGATCTCAGGGTAAAGTTGGTTGAAACAGGAGTTTCTTAGTGTTTTCTGTTCCTTTTTTTTAAATAACAAGGGTGTTGTCATCTACGTAGTTTCAGCTACTCCTCATCACAGCACACAGTCTATTACCAGACTCATATATCTTTTTCCCTAGCTTTATCTGTGTTCAGATAATTCAGTGATAGTATCTGGGGGGAAAATGCCAAATTTCTTCTAAGATCTAGAATTTAAGCAGGCACAGTAAAGCCATTACTTTTCCTAATGAACTGATTATTGAAATATAATTACTTTCTGAAATATCTCTTTTTAAGTTTTGGTAATGTTGCTATTTCAGTACAAGGTTTGTGCAAAGTCACAAAAGAAGAATTGGTATTAAAAAGCTTAGTTGTTTATTTAACTGGTAGTGTTGGATTGCCACAATTGACATTTTGAAGATATTTTGTATGAAAAGTTTTAGCAGTTTCAGAATTTATTGAAAGCTGTGTTATAATGCCCTGCACTTATGATCCAATGAAGGATTAATGGAAATGGTCTCTGATGTTCTTGGTGGTTTCTGCAAAGGAGCCTTCTGTCTTTAGGGAAGGTCCTGTGACTAGACTGTGTAGTGTATCTGTTGCCTTCTCTATATCCTCCTCCAATCAATTTTGTGTAGCAAAACCCAGTAAGTGAGTGTGCTGTTTGGAGGTCTTTTGCTGAGAATCAGAACAGTTTGAGTCACTTGTGTAGCAGCATAATACTTGTACCCAACTTTCTGTTTGTGTGCGGTTGAAAAAGTTCTGCAGCATTTACTTACTGCAAAGCAGTTGTGTCAACACTGACTCATCAAGATTTAACAGAAGAAAACCACAAATAAAAATATCGAGCTCTATTATTTACCAAGACTTCAAAGTTTAAACAGTAGACCCCCCTTTCACAGAATATGTACAGAAAGCATTGAACAACTAGTTTGGTGTTGGGGTTTTTGTGTCTGTTTTTGTTTGTTTTTTTTTTTCAAATTTAGTGCAGACACTGGCATTTATTTCAGATGCTTGGTAGATGTTGCCTGATCCTTTCTCAAACCCTTTGGAAATTGGGAGCTGTGATTTTCATTTGGAAAGAAAAGTAGAGAGTAAGGAGGGTGTTGAGGATGTAAGACTCAAACCAGTCAGTTTCTCAGTGAAGACAGCAGTGTTCCAGGAATCCTCCTCATTCACCAAACTCCATGACCTCATTTGGTCAGGACTGGAGATGGGCTGATCTGCAGGCAGTTAAACAGAACTGTCCCAGCTCATGTGGATGTGCTGTTGGAAGTCAGCAACAGTAATTCCCTCAGTTTGCTGCATTGGCAACTTTAAATATATTGTTTTTATTCCTGACTTAACAAAGGCATTGCTGCAAATTTGCTATTCAGTTGTTGTGAGGTTTTTAGTGTGGGGTTTCTTTGTAGAATTTTTTTTCTTTATGATTGCAGCAGAATTTGCAGTTTGAACCTTACGGAGTCTGTTTGCCAGAATCCTCAAAGCAGACACAGGAATGTAGTGCAAAGCTTCAGTCTGCTCTGGGTGTTTCCTGGTGTAGGTACAATGACTTGGGAAGGAGTTGGTAGGAGCGCTGAGCCCTAAAGAAACATACCCGTGTTAGGAGTAATTTTCTTCATTGATCCAAGAGACAGGTTCCATTCGTAGAGCTGCTCTTCAGATCTGCCCCAAGGCATAACGACTCTATAATGTGAATGTCTGGTGGGTTTGAGCACAGTATCCTTTCAGAATTGCATAAGCTGTGTCTCATTGGTCTTTGGAAAGAAAAATACGGGACAGTCTTTTCAAAACAACCATTTAACTGCAAAAACATCGTGTGAAGGTATTAATAGTACAGGTTTTGTATATATGGGTAATGTACAATGTAAAAATGTCTGTTTTATCTGGATCCTCTTCTAGTTTCCAGGTTGAGAGCTGGGTGAGTGGGCTGAAACTTCCCTTTTCATTCTCTGGTCTTCTTTCCAGGCTTCCTTCTTTCTCTCCTATTCCTTCCAGGTTTCCTTTTTTTATATGCCTGTAACTCTTCTTTCTGACCAAATATTGCCAGGTGGGCTTTTATTACATGGTTAGTTGAGAAGCTGCATCCTGTAATGTTTTTAAGTGATTTGACTTGTAGTATTGTTAGACTATGATCATGGCAGTGCTACTAGGAAATAATATTTTTACCAGACAAGCAGATGCATTTTGAGCAAAAAGAATACACTTGCCATTCTTCAAAGTCCTAAGCAGAAGTAGCAATTTGAAAGTGCTCCTCTGAGTTTAATTTAGTAATGTTTAATTTGTTTGGTTGTAGGGAGAGAAATAGTCACTGGTATCTATGTACTTAATGTTTTGATGACTGTCATTTGTAGAATATTTGTGTTTGTATGCTTTCCATCTCTTCAAGTTCCATATTACTCAGTGTAATCAAAGAGGAGAAAAGTATTTTTCATTTAATATTCACAGTTAGGGGATTGACAAGTGTGGATTGTGCAAGCAGCTGGAGGAAGTGATTACACCTGTTGGTCCAGCTTTGCCTACTTGCTGCTGCTTGTTTGCCATAAGTATTTCCTCTTCAAATCTCTTGGTGGAACTGCTTTTGATGCCTGTGCTTTACTGATGCTGGTCATGCTTAGAAAAGGAAGCCTTTGTGAGTGGCCTTTAAGTCATGGTCTCTGAACAGCTTTTAAGGCATCTGTGGAAATTAGGTAAGAAATTAGAGGTCAAACCTGCTTCCAGGAATTTGCACATCATGGGGAAAAAATACTGAGGTCTTCAAGCACAGAAGTACTGATGGTTACTGACTTCGAGCTTCTCTTTAAATAGAAGTAGGCAGTACTTGACAGGAGGAGGTGGACTGTCCTGCTAACACAAGCTGTACTGTTAGTAAGTATGAGGCAACAGTAGTTTTTGGAAAAACAGCAGGGACAAGCCACCTAACAGCCTTCTCCAGGCAAGTTTTTGTTCTCAGTTTTATACTTGTAGGCTTTTTTCTTCTTTCCTCCCTTGGAGTGAGGTATTGGTTTTGGGATAGTGATACTGTCTTCACAGAAAAAATAACCACATCTTGCTGGTTTAGACAGGTTGTCCAATCCCTTTCTGTTATATATGGCATTTAAATATTTATTTCATACTTCTGTAATGCAGAGTTGTCTTGATAGATTCATTCTGAAGAATGCAAAACCTTGTGTGAAGCTTGCTGCATGAAAAGCTAGGCTTTAGGGCAGAAATATGGGGTTTTTTGAGGGATTGTGTCATGTAACAGCCCTTTCAGCACTGTTAAACTAGACGGAGAATAGGAGATAGCATTCACTGTGAAAAAAATGAGGTGTGAACATGGACGTTAAGTTGCTAAGAAGGTTGTATTTTCTGGCTAGTGGGCACGGTGGCCAATGTAGTTGGAATATGCATAGAGCAGTAAGAATTTGAAATGCCTGGTAACACAATTATCTGAATAATTAGTGAACCTGAGACTCTTTTCTGCTGCCTGGGCCAAAAAAGGAATAGCTGGAAGATATTGTCCTTACTTTAAGAAAGGATATCTTGCTGGTGAGTCCATTCTTTACTCTGGATAAGGCTGACAGGCTCAAAGAAAATGAAAGACCTAGAGGAGTGCTAATGTAGAAGGCTTTACCAGGGTACAGATTCGGAAGTTTTCAGAAGTGTCTGAGTTCTGTAGTATCAGTATTCGGTAGCTGTTTTGTTTTGTGGGTTTCTTTTTCAGAAGTGTTAAAAAAGGAAGACATTGAAATCTTACCTTCTTTTCTGGCACCTTGTTACCCAGTTTAGTAGTAGCCTACTAGGTAGTTTGGATACTTCCCTCAAACCCTTCCAGGACTTCCCGGCACTTTATCCGTAACCAATTAAGTGGAGTTTTGTTGCAGTATTGCTCTAGTAATACTAGTAATTATGGGTTATTCTAGTGTTCTTGTCAGGAAGTTCTTATATCCCAAAAGAGAGAAAAAATTAGAGTTCCACAGTGAGAGGCCAGATCAGCAGAGAACAGGACATAAAACTAATAGCACAGCATCTTTGTAGCTAGAACGGCTCAGAGAGAGGGCAAGGGTGTTTCTAATGTGGTGTTGCATGCTCTTTGCTATTCCCTTGCCTCTGTTATTCAGTTAGAGTTGATTCTTTCCTAGAGTGAAAATACACAGCATCCTCAGTGAAATGACGGTGTTATTAATGTCTAAGGTGTCTTGGATGGAAAAAATAATTTTTAGAAATAGGCTAATAATAAAAAGGTGCAGGAAAGTGGTGGAGTAGTCATAAGAGAAGAATGAATGGTTTTTGTAGTGCTTTGGACTGTGATGCGGCATAGTAGATGAAGGACAAGAGTAGGTGACTAAGTCCTTGGTTAATTTTGGCAAACTCTGCATAGGAGAGCTAAGAATTAGGTGTGAGAAAGAAACATGGGCCTTGATAAATGCTATATTTGGGTGAAATAAGGAGAATAAATCTTTGTGCGATATAAAGATATAAAGACAGGTTTGGGAATGTCATAACTCAGAAATTGGGCAATACACTGACTACTAACGTGAATCTAGATCTACTCCCTCCCCCTCCTTCTGCCCCAGATGCAGTAGAGCAGTAGTGATGTTGAAAAAATTGGGTCAATGGAGCATTTAATAATGTTATAAATGACACAGAAGACTAATGGTAATGGTACTGTTTTATGGTTCTTACAGGTAAATGATGATAATTGCATTTATGGATAAAAGGCAGACATTTAAAGAATATTATTTTGCTGCATTACGTCTCTTTTCTTCATGAAATTTTACCTTGAGTGAAAAGAGCTGTATGATAGATCTAACTGGTTAAGAGTGAGAATAAGTAGAAATTAGTCTGAATCAGAGATGTTCATCTTAGTTGGTAGTTTAAAGAGTGGCCAGGCTCTTCTTAAGAATCATAAGGAAGAGTATGGAGTTGATGAGTATTTACAGAAATCTCTGTGTGTGATTGTTGTGGAGGGTTAAAAAGGTAAGTAGGTGTGATTGCAGGATGAGGTAGACTTTAATACGGCCGGACTTGAGACTGCTGGTTTCTGAAATTTTATCTGAGCTGATTTCAGATTTTGTAGAACTTTTTTAAAAGAAAGCATGGCCATACTGTCTGAAGCCTATTTTTTCCCCTAAAGCTTCTAGAACCTTCATGCTTATCAAGCATTAAACAGCATTTAAGTAAATAGAAATAAAGTATTTCTTCAAATATTATTTTTTCTGTGGTTGTATTCTCTCAAATTCTGTGTATTATCAGCTTTGCTTTTTCTGTCTCAAACTTGTATTTGTTCTGGTGGATCACGCTCAGTGTTCTTTATTTTTAGGAAGCAGTTTTGAAAAAGAGGGCAGGGTTAAACTGAGACAGTTCATGATTTCTATAAGAAGCCTGAAGAATGTGAAGCAAATTCAAGATTTCTAAAGTGTGGTTTAATGGTACCACATC
Organism: Pseudotriccus pelzelni; assembly: GCA_035584735.1. Lineage (NCBI taxonomy): Eukaryota > Metazoa > Chordata > Aves > Passeriformes > Tyrannidae > Pseudotriccus > Pseudotriccus pelzelni. Next base: position 93,881,786 of record JAWMRA010000001.1, on the reverse strand, counting down.
CAAGTATGTTATTTTTCTGCAGTGACCAAATCATTAAAACAACTAAAAAAGTGTTATTGTTGCACTGTGCTTAGATGGCATGCAGTAATGCTTCAAAGCAGAGGAGGACTTACCTTTTAGTATGCTAAGCCTGCACAAACTAATTCAGAAAGTTTAAAGAACTGGTGATATTTCTTATTGGGGCATGTTAACAGAGGAGTGAAGTGATGCTACTGCAAACCTTTCTTGAAGTATGAATTAGTGAAGCTTTGTTACTACATTAGGTGGAGCTGGATCTGCGTATGTAGGCTTGACATGCATCTGGGTTTTGGATATAAAATATATCTTTGTAATGCACATTTACATATATGGTTAAAAATAGACCTGGAGCCTTCTGTCAGATACAGGGGAAAGCCCATGGCTGCAATGATCCTTTTTAGAATAGAAAAATTCACCTTGTTGTGGAACAATTACCATTTCTGTGATGAAATGTGGCCTACAAAACATGCAGTAGTTCTCTCTTTTACCGCTTTGGTGAGGTACCTATCATGTTGTAGTGTGTGTGGAGACGCATTTCACCAGCTCAAATTCATATCCAGGGATTAGAGATGCTTTTGATATGGCAACATGTAATGATACAGAATTGGGAAAAGGAGAAACTGTGGGAAACAGGCATTGAATGTTCTTTCTGCTGAGACTGACACTGTGAAAAGATGCATGTGTATCCCCTTTTTGCCTGCCCCCACTTGCTTGTTGGTTGCTGACTGCAGTTGCACGGTTTCTAGATTACATTTAACTAGAGTCACTTTGGCACAATCTTATCAGCACTTACAAGAATAATGCAAAATATCACGCACTGTAAGTTGCCATGTATCAGCTTCAGCAAGTTAATTGTCCATGTATGTGCATTTATCCATGAGATATGAAAGCTATGAATCATCATATCTTAAAGACAAGTTTAAGGGCAAGATGGTAACAGAACAACTTTGTTATAATTTCTATGGTATTTACTTTATTATGTGACTGCAAGATAATTCTGAAACACAAATACATTAATGATGGAGAGGGGAAATAGGTAATGTTGCATCTTAATAAACCTAATGTATCTTTTGTGAAAGAATACCATTAAGAGGCTTGATTCAGTGGTTACAAGAAAATATTTAAGTTACTCAGCTTATTTCAGTCTTAATAGGACACACTGATAGGCCAAAAATGAGATCAGTGGGAGCCATACTGTGCCCTTCATAGGGAATAGAAATGTGTTGTGCATGTTCAGTGCAGGTTCAAAGATGTTTGGGTTTTTTACGTATGTGAAACAAAATATTATCACAAACATATTTTAATGTATAGATTAAAAATAAAGTATCATAAAATAAACCCCGTGGTTTAGGTAGAAATTCTTTTGTTTAGAACCCAAGCTGTTGGTGCTTTGTGGTTGTGATGTAATTGCTGAGTTAAATAATTAATTTTTGTCTTTTTCACCTGACTCATGACTTTTTTTTTCTTCAGATAGTTTTAACCATGTTCTGTTGCATTATCAGGGAAACAAAAACTTACCTCATCTTTAAAGGTGAATAAATCAGGTGTCATTTCTGTTAGGGAAAGAATGTACGTAAACATTCTCTTATTTACGTATTTCACTAAATCTTTTTTTCATTTGGTAGGATTTGTCTTTAGTGACTCTGAATCAACTGCATTAGAACAATTTGAAGGTGGCCCTTGTGCAGTGATAGCACCTGTACAGGTAAGATACCTTTATTATAGGAATGGTTTAAAATTAGATCAAAATTTATTCTTTATATATTTGAAATTAAAATAAATATGAAAAAAAGGAAGGTTAACTGCATTTAGATTTCATAATTGAAGTGTGGAGGAAACAAAGAACTCTATAAAAAGGCAGAGATGGGCATGGGCTGATTTTGAACTAAAATTTTGCTGAAGGTCGTTTGTTTGAGGAAGTGCAGCAGGTTGAGCCAAGCAAAAGTAACTTCAAAGTAGGGAATACAGAATAAAGGGGAGAAGGAAAAGATCAGATGTAAATGTAATCCTCATCTCTTCTCACCTCTTGGATTCCCTGCCTTAAAGAGTAGTATCAGTGTCATGATGACTGCTTTAACAAACTGTATTAGAAATACTTGAAGTAGTTGATTTTCAAACCTGACAAGGTTTGCTGTGTAACAAAAGGGGAAATGTTGTACCTTCAAAGCCCTAGCAGAATAACTGACCTGTGGAGCAGTTTGTCTAACTGTGACTGCCCTTCATTCTCTTAGGAGCACTCTGCAGAGACAGGCAGGTATTGAATCATGGGCCAGATTACTTTGTCTGGTAACTTACTCTTCTCTTAAAGGCAATTCAGATTCTGCAGGTATGTCTCAGTGTGATTGGAGGCCTTGTGCACTGATAGGGGGCACGTTGAAGTCATGTAGCAGAGTGAATCTGATCATGCACTGGAAGTATCTGGGTCAGACAGCTGACCCTGTGGAATTGTTTGCACCTCTAGTGTGTATAATGCGGTTGTCATATCACCTCTGTTATGGCTACTTGAAGACACTCTAAACACTGGTCCCACCAAAAAACTTGTATTACAGGAGGGAGCACCACTTAAGTGGCAAACAATCAATTAAAAAATAATTTTATGAATTACACTCCATAGGATGGCTCTGTCTAGCTCTGTGGTCTTAAAACCAGATGCAGAGTGTCTGGTCTCTGATGTTAGACTTAAAAGTCTTTTGTTTGGGGGGATTGGAGAGAGTAAAGAATAGGACCAGTCAGCTCCTTGAAGGCAGTGCCAGGTCTTTACCATATCAAATGCTCTTATAGACAGTGTTTTTTTCAGATTTATATATAGTTCAGCTTCCTTGAAATCAAGTGATTAAAGCATGATTAAAAGTGAACTGAGTTCCAGCTAGGGAAGGAGGAAAGGATCAAACAAATCTTGCAGTGCCTGCTGCTGCTGTGAGTTACTAAAAAGGTGTGCAAAAGATCAGTGATGGGAAAACAGGATGAGTGTGTCAGGAAAGAAGTGAATGTTGAACCAGCTGTTTTTGAGGTACTATGAGTACCTGAAATAGCATCTAATAGAGTAATTAGAAAGACCAAGACTCCTCTTCCTATAATTTGTTCTTTTATTATTCCTTCTCTGTAACTTAGAGCATATATCTTCTTTTTAATTACAGAATTAGTGTTGATGGAAAAACAAAGCAGGAATATGGAAATGCATAAGTTTTCTTTAATCTGATCAGCAGGTTATGACTTGCAGTGGTTTACAAGATGGTTTAAAGCTTGTTAACTGCTAAAGGGTTTTGTCGTAGTGACTAGGGATGTCTTGTACTACTGGTCAGTTATACTAAAATATATTTGTGTCTCCAGTACCGCAGTCCTGTGAGTGTGGAGATGTTTATGTCAATATGCACTCTGTGCATTGGAGGTGTACTGGAGATTCAAACTCAATAGTGTTGGATGTTATGAGGCCACCTTTGTAGCCGGTTTGATTGGGAAAAGTCAGTAAACAGTGCAGGCTCGTGGTCTCATACTGAACAATGAGCAGCTTGAAACCATTCTAATATCATGCAAAAATGCTTTTGTGTAGAGTTTGTGACATAATGTAAAAGTTGGTGTTGTCTTGTATTTTAATATTATTTTATTCTTTGATAACAAAGGCATTCCTTTTGAAGAGGCTTTTTACCAGTGAAAAGTCTACCTGGAGAGACTGTTCAGGTATTGAGACCTCTTTCCCCTCCCTCCCCCTTTTTTTATTTTATTTATTTGCAAAGCATGTCTTAGTACAAAGAATTAAAAATATTCCACACTTTCTTTTTGTTCAAGTGTGCTCCCATGTCATGTACAGTAAATGCTTCTAAATTCCCATTTGTGAGGTCTATGCTTGTTCATAATACTTCTGCATTTTATAAATATTTAATTGAAATCTATTATTGAAAAAGAGAATGGATTAGAAATCATATAAACCCTCATCTTTCTAAAGACAACTTTAAAATTCTATGGTCAAAGAGCAGTTAACATTTTCGCTTTTATCTCATTATTAAACTTCATTATTTAGGGAGCATTAATGTATAAAAAAGATACTAGTAGCTTATATACAGCACTGGTTATCAGCACTTGAACTCAAGTAGGTTTCTGATCTTTCAGAAGAGGAGCAGAAGAACCTTCTCTGTCATACATTATGTGATATTTTGGAAATGGCTTGCTCTGATAATTCTGAGTCATACTGTCTGGCAACATGGATAAGAGGAAAAACAACTGAAGAAACTGCTAGTATTTCTGACAGTCCTGCAGAATCTAGTCGTCAAGAGGAACAACCTTGTAAGATGTATTTCTATACTCAATTACCCGTCACTTAGTGAATTATTACATAGTTTTTGATGGACCTCTGCTTTTTATTAATTTTCAGATGGGGTTTTTGCCATTGTAATTCCATTAGCGACAGACAGATTTTTTTCTCTTGTAATTAGAGATATTGATCCTTTTTTATTGAGAAGAATGTGCTATCTATCACTGGAGTTCTAACATACGTGTTTCTTTTGAATTTAATCAATTTCCATAATCTTTTCAACTTTATTTTGTAATTTATTGGGACCTGATGTATCTTTCATTTTGAAACATCTGCGTGCTTCCTAGCACAGGAATAACACTTTAACTTGTCACTTGTTGCTTTATTTCAGAGGAGCTTTTGTAGGAAATCCTGCAGTGCTTTATCTGTTCTAAAATATTCCGGATCCCCTGTTACAGAGAAGTAGCCTTTTTCTATTTGTTTGGTCCAGTGCAATACCAAAAAGCTTAAATCACCTTCTAGAAGATTATCTAAATTTTTCTGTAGGTTAGAATTTTTCAGTTGCCTGCTTTTTGCAAATGTCTTGATCCCTTCATTAGTTACTGGCATCAGGGATTCAGGGAACATCATCTGTTGCACTAAGATACAGCATCCAGTCATATCCAACTGCTGCAGAGCCAGTGACATGGAAAGTTTATCTGTGCACATATGATCAGAGAGACATGTATTTATTATTCTTTTAATGGGAGAGATCTAATGTGGTAAAAGACAAGCTGCTTTTTCTTTTAGTTTTTGTTCCCAATGTGTCCCTTAAGAAGTATGAAAAACTCTTCACATGAGAACATGCCTATAAAGGTGCCATCTTTTGATGGAAGGAATATATTATTCAGCAGTTTGTGGCATAACTACAAAGTAAGAATTGTACAAATAGATTTATACATGTGCAGCTAGCTATAGCAATTAGTAGTGCTGGAGCTCTTTATGTTACAAGTCATCCTCATCTGCTTCTAGCAAGTGCTCCATGTGCTTTAGAAGGCTCAAACAATAAGAATAAAAATCTTACTTAATTGAAAAAAAACAGAAGATCAGCACTTAAGGGTTCCAAACTGAGCAATTTTTTCAAGTAAGAAAAAGTGCTATATAGAAAATTGTATCTGCAACTTCTCTGTAAAGAAGAGTCTTCCTTTGCAAGATACGGCAATTGTAACTCTCAAATTCTTAATTTCTATGGATTTTCCCGTTGTTTCTGAAACTCTTGCTGATACTATAAAGTTTCCTTTGAAGAGAAAGTGAAGCAGAGCCTAGTTGTCTATAGGTTCTTACTGTTGTGCTTTTTAATATATTGCCTTATTCCTAAAGATATTTAACTGTAGAAAAAGTCTTTTTAAATACACACTCAATTAGTTAGAACTCTCAACACTGACACTGGTGAACTAATCCATTCTATTACATAAGTAATTTTTCCATGCTTCTGTACAAGTCTTCAAGTTCTGCCTGACTTGTCTTTAATATCATGGAATGTGCTTAGGAAGAGCAGGATGCATTTACCACTAACAGTGTGCTTGTGTCATGGACCACGTTAATCTCTTTCATTGTTCTATTCTACATTCCCTGCTAGGCACTGAATGTACCTCTTGTATGTACTCTACAGTTCAAACAGTATTTTGTCTAATATGTATAATGCAATACACTTACTGATTTAAGATATATTTGTTAGGTTTGGGGGTTTTTTTCCCCTCTTCTGGCCTGCTATTTAACTGTAAACCAGCTTCTTAACCTGGTTAGGCGGGGGACGAAGATGTGGAGGAGTGTGCATTATTGTTACTAATGCAGAGTTGTGTAACTACTAGTGCAAAAGAATGAATTTATTTCTTACTTGGCTACTGTTCTCAATAAAAATAGAAACTGGCATTGTCATAGTTGGTAGGACTTAAGAGATGAGTTGGGGGGGTAGGGAGTATTACAGATGCAGTTCCATATGGCAGGCTACTGCTATTTGGGAATTAATTATGGGGATATATTTATAATAAACCCATGAAATATGGTTAGACACAGCATGATAGAGTATCATTTTAAAGAGTTTCTATACAAATGAATTTCTCATACATCTCATGTTCTCTTGCTGTTAGTTCTTTTTCTTTCCACTAAGTATTGTCTTTATTTAGCATTGTTTGGGTTATGTATAGCTACACTTTTCTTTAGAATTTCTACTACTTTCCCTTTATTTCAAATAGTAATTCTTTTACCATTTCACTCTGTTCTTTAGTAACAGAATGAAACTGCCTATCATCCTGCTGTGTGAACAAAAGGCGGATTCGAGCACACTTACTGAATGCAATAGCATTTTTCATCTGCTTTTGTGGTGTATAGCAGTGACTTGTTGGCCATGTGTTGGCTTTAGTAGTGCAAGTTCCCAGGTTCAAAATTGCTTTATATGATTTAGTCCCTCTAACTTTCTGCTTACAGAAACGTATGTTCTTGAAGCAGGTTTAGTTTCTGCAGCGTTTTCTGCAATTTGGATTCATTGTTTTATGTTTTTTAAAAATGTTTTAGAAATACAATTTTTTTAAGTTTAGTTTTGCTCTTGGTAACCAAATTTTATCAATTTCTTCTAGTTTTACAACAGATAAAAACTAACACTCTTAAGACTGCTACTGCCATATTTCTGAAGTAGAAAATTAAAGTATTAGCCCTAATGGCTTCAGGCCTTAACTGAATTGTATGCAGTCAAATTCAGTAGCTAGATGATCAGACATTGTTTAAATATTCAGCATAAAGTGGCCCCCATCAGAAAGCAGATCTGTTTTGTATATTGTTCTACTAGCAGAAAGGTAAAGAAAAGATAAAAGAAAGGTATAAAGCCTGTGTTGAACTTGGGAAGACACTAACGCTGTATTTTTTTGTTTCTTGGGCACAACACTTATTTGAAAGGCTAGTTATTATTAAAAGAAAACAGAATTTATTTAAAAACAAAATGTGTAACACTATATAGAATAATTCTACTCATTTGTAATAATGAACACTAAAGGGAAAGGAGCAACTAAATTTTAGTAACAGAAATGTATATTTGAAGAAAAAATACAGCTTACTTACATTGATAAAATGATCCAAATAATTATGCTTGCTTTTTTAGGAAGAAATAGTTCTTGTTGACCTGCAAAATTATATCTTAGTATGCATATGCTTGGTGACTTGGTAACAGCCACGTTTTGTCTAAAATCAACAGCTTAGTATTTGACAAATATTTCCAAGGCTATACACTCTAGTGGCTTTGTGCTTTTAATAAGTCGATTAGTCCAAATAGAAATGTTCTCACTAATTTGTATGCTGGAATCTTAATGTTGCAGTAAATTAGTTTATACTAATCAGTTAAATTCAAATGTCAAGGGAGGATTAAAAATATAATTAGAGCTTGAAAGTATACTAGCTTGCTGTGTGTATCTTGTGTCATTTTTTTGCCATGTGTAGTGCTGAAAAGTGTCTCTTGTGTATAGCTGCCTTGGCTGTCGAAGAGCTTGGCTTTGAGCGATTTCATGCATTAATTCAGTAAGTAATATGTTGGAACATTTAAAATACAATATTTTGAAGTTACGCTTAATATTCACAGGCCTGAAAGGGGTATATTAAGGAACTTTGTGTGTTAAATATCAGGTTAACTTGGATTTCAAGTTTTGCTTTGGGGATTTTGGTGGTTTTTCTTTGCATTTTGCCGTTTGAAACGGAATATTATTTTGAGTGTAAGTATTGGGCTTTAAAATAAAACTGGAGCAATATAATGTGCAATATTGGCCAGATAGCTTGTGTATTTCAAGTATATGAGCCCAACTAGTCAAGATTCACATTTAAGTTAAAGATGTTAATCCTCTGTATTTATGCACCATCTCTCTCCAATATTTGTGATATATGTGCTAAAAAAAAGTCATTTTTCTTGATTTGAGATACAGTAAGAAACTTTAATAAAAATATTTCATATACCAGATTCATACTTTTGAAAGTTATTTTCTTTTTGGGGTGTAAGTAGAGAGCTCACAGTTCTAGTGAGTTTAAAGGTAACAGCCTTTTATTTTCACAGTGGACAAATAAAGTCCCAAAGAGGAAATAAAGAGCAATAGAACTCTAAAAAATACCTGAGATGGAAAATGTTGCTAACGAGTACAGAAATTACCATTTCTTATCATATCATCAGTAATTGTAATTTATTTTTAAACCCATTGCCGTATAAGGAAAGGAGAAAGAGGAGAATATAAAATTTTTGTAACCTTATCAAAACACTAATTTCCTGCCCTCCCTCTCCCTCCTCCTCACTCCCTCAGTCTTTGGACTTGTGATACTCACTTCATTTTTCTGTATTTCTCACTGGAAATGAATGCTCTGGCATTTGCTTTTAGAGCAAGCTGAGCAGTGGATTTCAGAACTGACTTTGCCTTGTGTACCTTGTATGCCATGTATACTCTACTGATGCAGAAAGGTAGTTTAAAAATCTCAAGCATTAGCCAGAGTAAACCTGTCTGTGAATATATTTTTGCAGACGTTTGTTTCTTTTGTAAACAAAACTTACTAAAAGTGTGCAAGAAATCAAAAAGAAAATAATATATCTAAGTTTGTGTAAGATAAGCAGAGAGTATGATCTAGTTCAAATTAATAAAAACTAATGTCTGTGTTGTGAAAAGCAGTATTTGGCTCTAAATATCCCAAAAAATAGAAAGTGTATTGCTTCACTGGAATCTTGATAGATATTTCCCTTTCCTCTGTTTTTATTTTCCTTTTATTCTTTTCAGACATTTGATCACATGGTGTTACCTTGTCATCCAGGCAGCCACCGTATTTTGCAACCAGATAGTGTCCCAAATGTTAATGTACCACTTGTGGTTGAGAACATTTTGCTTTCTCGAAAGCTAGAGTCTAATAAAATCAAATTCTGATGGGAAATGTAATAATTTCTTCAAAAGCCTGGAAGATAGTTTTACCCGGTTAAGTAGAAGGGGGTTTTTTCCTCTACTGTTTATGGACTGAATGTCTTTCAGAACACATAATGCAAATGTTATTTTGGTGACATACAGTCTATTTGCAATTTCAGTAGTGGGTTGTAGAATTAGTGGTTCAAACCACTCAGCTCTTTCACAAGTGAATGTATCTTTATGGTTAGTGTTTGCATTAAAAAACCCACATTCATTTTTGCATATTGCTCCAGAATTATTTATCGTCTTCTGATGGGTAAATACTAATGACTCTATGGCTGTTATAGTAACTTCAGAACAGCTGCTCTGTCATTCTGTATATGACAGCAGACCTACTTTGACTTGGATATTTTCATGTTAGGTATTAGTAGTTCTTTGTGCTTTGTGACACTACTGTAATGCTTCGTCTAAATACATTCTGCTTTTCTGTTGTTTGTTTGGTTGGTTGTTGTTGTTTTTGTCTTTAGCAAACGAGCATTCAAAAGTTTCCCTGAACTGAAGGATGCTGTTTGGGATCAATATTCAGCATGGACAAACAGATTTGGAGTATTGCTCTTTCTGTATTCTGTAATACTGACAAAGGTTTGTGGGTTGTTTGATTTTTTTTTTTTTTTTTTGTGAGAGCTTTTTAATTCTTTAGGGGGAAATTTGATTGTAAGCCTTTTTCTGTAAAAGGTGAACAATAAGCTCATAAACTAAGTCAAATCTAGAAAAATGTATGGAATTATATCTTCGCCCATATTGCTGTACATTTCCAGCCTAAACACTTGAAAAGCTCAGCCCTTGATTTTCTGAGTTTTGGTTTGTTTTTTTTCGTTTTCTAATCTGAGAGAATTACATGTTTTGGAAACATCCTTCCTTATATATATCGAGAGAAAGCTGCCCACTTAGTTATCAGTTCAGATAAGGACATCAGCCTTCTAATGTTTTACTGTTGAATTCTGTTGTTATATAAATATTTTCATTTGTTCCTTCAGATAGAAAAAATATTTTTAACTTTTCTGCAGGGTATTGAAAACATAAAAAATGAAATTGAAGATGCAACTGAGCCATTGATAGATCCTGTTTATGGTCATGGAAGGTAAGCTGCAAAATATGGTTGCTAGCACTTAAAATAGCTTTTTGGGCTAATTTTTTATGTTTTTCTAAGTGATCATTCTTTTAGAAAATCACTGACATGACAAAGATTCAATTATAACTAACTAAAAGCTACACTGAAAATTGTGTGCCTTTTTCACTGCTTACTCCATTTAGTGCATCAGTTCTGAGGAAATGCTTCTGTTATTGCTGAATTTTCAGAGGAATTCTCAAATTCAGGGCCACATTTTTATATGAAGTTTTTACTTGAAAAATGGAAATGATAATTAGTGTTGCTGAATTACAAACACATGCTAAATAATGGAAAATAGTTCCAAATAGCTTAGCTGGGTAACGCAATAATGTTTTCATTTGTCAGACATAAACACATTTTCAGAAATAAATTATACATCCCTTTTAATTTCTTATATAATGTCTCTGTATTATATAGCCAAAGTTTGATTAACCTGCTGTTGACGGGACATGCTGTTTCTAACGTGTGGGATGGAGACAGAGAATGTTCAGGAATGAGTAAGTTGATTCTAGTTTATGCCTGTTGGTAATTTTTACGTACTAACTAACCTACTGATTTGGAATATGCTCCATTTCTGTTTTGAGAATCTCTTTGCTTTGATTTAAGCAGACCTCAAATGGAAATAAAATATCCTTGCATGAAATTTCCCATGTTAGTATCAGGGAATACAGGATTGTCAGCTACAAGTTGAAATTATAAGTTACCTGATGACCTGGATGATGGGAGTGCAGTCTCGGCAAGTTGGGAAGATTGGCCAGAATACTGGGACAGGGCCACTATTCAGAGCACCCACATCAGGCTAGAGAAGTGGACTGACAGGAACATCATGAAATTCACCCCAGGTCCTGCATCTGGGGTGGACTGTGCCCATGTAACAGGACAGGGCAGCACTGGCTGGTTAGGAAGCAGCTTTGTGGGCAGTGAGGTGCACAGTCACCAGTGTGCTCTTCTGGTAAAGAGGGGCAGCTGCATCATGGGCTGCACTGGGAGGAGGGTAGACAGCAGCTGGAGGGAAGTAGTGATTCTTTCCCTCTGGCACTTGTGGGACAACCTCTGGAGTGGTGGTTGCTCTGGGCTCCCCCAGTACAGGAAAGATGTGGACATCATAGAGTGAGTTCTGTGAAGCCTCGCCAGGATGATTAGGGGGCTTTTGGTTTTTCACATTTCATCTTAAAAGGAGGTCATTTGAAAGCAGAAACAGTTCAAATTGTGTAAGTGTTCATATCTTCTCTCCCACTGCTTCAAAGTCTGCCTCAGCATGTTTTTACAATGATTTTCCATCATCTGAGTCATCACTGAAAATAATGACTTGAACTGAGGTTCAAAACAGATCCATGGAAGACTTGGAGTGAAATGCTCTGGTTTGATAATGAATGAGTAGTATAATCTCCTTCGAGACATTTTAGACTTGCACTTGATTATGATTCCCTACAGCCTGTATTTTCAGATGTATAGAATGTCATTTGGATATTGTATCTAACATTTTTCTATTTGGTAGACTTCTCACTAGGGTGTTCAGAGTGGATTATGGCAGCGTATTATTGATCAGCCAATAGTGGCTGCTTTTTTTTGGTTGGCTGGTTTTGGTTTTTTGGGTTTTTTTCTTGTTCTTCCTGGTAATGCAAATTGATTACTAACCCTTTGGAGCTTAAAATCATCCTTTCTCATGAGTTTTTGCTCTAGCTTTTTATGTTGTTTTTGCTCAGGTAAGGACCCAGCTTTCCCTTTTCCAATTTTCTGACAACTCCTATACTTTTAATATGTAAGGTAGAGGGAGCCCCTGGTGGCCTAGTGGTTACTATGCGGTGCTTTCACCGCCGAGGCCCGGGTTCGATTCCCAGCCAGGGACACTCCCCGGGCAGGTGGAGCTCACTAAGCCCTGTAAGGCAATCCACCTACATCCTAAAAGACCTCGCTGCCACCGTCCAAGCTTGCTTGGCCCCGGCAGATGAACCTTAGGATTAAAGGGTGGGTTCAGTTCCGCGCACACTGTGTCTCACCTAAAATATCCAATGCGCAGGCTTGAAGGCGTAAAGACCTTCCCCGGATCTTCGTTCGCGAAGGCTGGCCATTATTATACTGGGTGGAACTACCCACAGAATCCAAAGAGAATTGCATGTTAGAGACACATAATGGCACCTTGTCCTTTAAAATAAAGGAGACTGTGGGTGTGAATGAACTTTGGCTGAGGTCTGAGGTCTCTTAACTGAATAAGACTTCATGGAAGGGGTTCTGCATTCAGGGGAAACTTCACTGACAGGACAGAGGGCGTGTGAGTTATAGGTGGGTCCTGAGCCCACACATTGTGGCTGAGTAAATAGAAAAACTCTGGAACACTTTTTTTTAATTATTATTTTTACTTTCCCTGTGGATATATCTCAGATTCCTCTAGAAAGTCTTTATATTCTTTATGCCTCCCAAAGAACTGAAGTTTGAACAATAGCAGTCCTATAAATTAGAGCTCTCCCTCTCTCCATGAAAATGAATCGTGATTCATATTGAAATTCATCTTTATGGCTTTTGGCAACTTTCTAACTTGGGGCTGACTGAAAAACAGTGAGGGTGTGAAGTAAGCAGAAGCCTATTCTTGGCAGGCTCCATAAACACTTAGCAAGGGAAAGAGACTCCTTCAGGGAGTGCTCCAGGACAGGAGCCTGGTTCAGATGACGCTCCCTCTAGGAGAGGCCTCAATCTCACTGACTTCAATAGGAAAACAAGACCAAGTTCCATATATAAATACTTGAAATCAGTTGATTCACTTGAAAGAAATCAAGCACCTCTTCCTTCTGCTTTTAAAAATTGTTTTAAAAGAAAACTTTATTTGTGATTTCTTTGGGGATTTTTTTTTTTTTTTTGGGTGGGAGGTTGTTTTTTTTGTAAGAGCTAGGAATTGTTAAAGTGGGGGGAAAGGATCATAGGACATAAACGATGCAGTGAAAAATACTTTCAATATTTATATAGGCTTGTATATTTCTCTTGCAGCCATGCTGGGCACAAACCACACAAAAAAAAAAAGGGAATACAAGGAAAATATAGTAGGTAATTACAGAAAAATATTTTAAATTAGTTACTGCAAGGAAAACTCCTGTCCAAACGATAATGACTTGGTCTAAAATAGACTGAACTTCTGTGATTGTATTATATTGATTTATTTCTCTTAAATACTAAGCAACTCTATAATAGGTTAATCAAATGGAGAAAAGATGGGTGCTACATAGAAATTGAAAGTGAACATCAGGTTTGGCAGGTATTGTAGACACAAAAATATAGATAAAGAGAAGTGATGGAAAGCATTGCAGACCACAAGGTCCAGGAGTGTTGGGAGCACCTGGTGAGCAGCAGGGCCTGGCAGCCAGGAACACCCCCAGCCAGGAGCAGGGCATCCAGAGGCACTGGGGGAGCCACAGCCCTGGCCATCAGGAACCTCTCTGGGGATGGGCCGAGGCTGGGCTGGGATGTGGGCCAGTGGGTTCTCCTGGCTCAGCAGGACCATGTCCAGGCAGGGCAGGGCTGTGGGGAGCTGCAGACCGGCCCCAGACCCTGGGGAAGGGGAGGGGGGTGCCGGGCGTGGGCAGGGACAGTCAGGGCTGTGATGCTCTCATGGGCCTGACAGAGACAAATTTCAATGTAAAACGGCAGAGTGGCAAACAGGAAAAAAGAAAATCATATTAATATGGAAACAGTGAGATTACTTTAGTCCTCTTGTTCTCTCCAAGGCTGTTTCATAGTCAGCTGTGTCAGAAAATATTACTAGATGATCTACACATAAAGATATATATAAAGCTTTTCTTTTCAAAATGACAGGCTCAATAATCAAATAAATTAATTTGACACTTGATTCTGTAAGGTGCTGAGTGGTTGGCTGTGATACAGCAAAATATTTCCCTTCTACTTCAATCTCATGAATACCTCTGTTCATTTAAAACGAACACTGGGAATTCATTGACAGAAAAAAGGAAAAGAAAAAGTCAAACCAAAACAACCTCTAAACCCACGGATGCAATTACAGAAGATTCATTCATCCAGAGAGGCATTTTTAGTGTTTTGTAAAGAACTGCTTTAAAACCTGCAAGGGATTACTGAAAATTTGATTTGAAATAATTTTTCAATTCACTTTTTGTTCTTCTTTTTTTTTTAAGGTAGGTAGGAAGATTCTCTAACTGCATGCTGCTTTTTTTTAAATTAGTGTTATTAGGAATCGGCCTGCTTTTTTCCTAATATGTTTGAAAGATGAGAGGGGGTCACTCTACTAAAAAGCTATGCAGCTTAATAATGTATTATTGTAATTATTTTATTGAAACATGTAAATGCAAAATAAAAAATCTTTAATGATATATTCTCTGATTTAGAATATTTGTCTGGTTCAACTCTATCTAGACTCATGATAGGAAAGGGTCAAAAAGGAAGGGCTAAGTCTCTAAGGGTCAAGTAACATGTCAATTAAATAGTATTTTTATATTTTTAGTGCTTGGGAACATAAGAGATTATAGGAAAAAAACAGAAGCGAAAAATATACTGGACAAGCAAAATATCAAACAATAGCTAACCAGCTCCAACCCTTCAGCAAGCTTAAACTCATAACAGTTGTTTTTTCTGACTGCAAGCAAGACAGTTTTTGAGAAAGAACGGAAAGAAAGAATCACCACAAAACCTAAGATTAACTGGAGGTTGAGGGGATGGGTGGAATGTCACCTCCTTACCTACCTACTGCACTGAGATCCAATACAGGCAAGTTTTGGATAAAGATCTGAGAATCTAAATCTCTTGGGAGGACCTCAGAAGCTAGACAATGTCAGGACTATAACTAGCTTCTTTTGACCTGGTCGTTGTGGTGGGTAATAGGGTGGTGGTTACCATATTTACTTCGGAAGAGTAAAAGTGGGGTCCTAACCTGTACTGAACGTTGTGGAGAAGGTAACCAGTAATTCTCTGCTCAGGTGTGTTTCTGCCCTTTTCTATCCTAAATTTCAGCCTGAGCTTCTTTTTCTCTGCTATTTCTGAAATCTTGTATTCTCAGCCACATATTTTCTCAGCTTGATGAAAAGGAACAGTGGAGAGTACTATGCAAGGTTTTATTACATCTTGATGGATAGGACACTTCTGGAAACATGGTGTCACATTTGCGTTGTCTGAAATCACTACTTTGTTTTACTTAGTTTACTTCTGCCTTAGACTGAAGTACAAATAAATAATATTCCTTTGAATTTCCTGTACTCAGTGGTTCAGGCTCATATCTGACATGTGTAGACTAAATCACCTTTTCAGAATATCTAACCTAAGTTAGATATTAAATTGAAGAAAGAAGACTACAGTTCTTGTCTTTGAAAGCGATTTTCAACCAGAATGAATAGAAATTGGTCGCTAAGTAATTTGACAATAGAGGTAAGAGACTACCTGCCCAAAGTTTTAATACGAAAGCATGAGGATGGAATGGAAAATAAATTCTCAAAGTCTCTTAATTCTAACAGACCATCTGGTCATTTATTGTGCCCTATGTGATTATCAAAATGACAAATTATCAAACCTTTTTTTGAGTGTTCCTGTTTAGAAATATTTTTTACTCGAATATTTAATGACACTAACTGTACCTACAAGCTTGAATTTATGAAGTTTGAATACCTTCTGTATGAAGCAACAGTATAACTGTTGAGTTCATCTCATTAAGTAGACTGGAAACTTATACAACTTTTACGTCTATCTATATCCTCTTGTACTAAAGGTAGGTAAAGTTAATCTGATTAATTTTAAGCAATGAATTGAGTCAAATCTTAGAACTGCCTTATTCTCTGACCTTGCTGCAAATAATGTCTTGGCTGCTCAGATATCTGAAGGAGATAGATATCTGGAGAGAGCAGTAGATACTGTGTACCTTGACTTCAGAAAAGCTTTTGACTCTGTCTCTCATAACATCCTCAGGAAATGCGGGTTAGATATCTGAGTGGACAGTGAGACGGACTGAGAACTGGCAGAACTGCTCTGGATGAGCCTGCTTTAGCAGGGGGGTTGGATTAGATGATCTCCAGAGGTACCTTCGTACCCCCACTGTTCTGTGATTCTGTGATGTAAAATGCATATATTTAGGTGAATACTTCCTTGTATTCACAAATAATATTGCACTGAAATATTGTGACATTCTTCTGATTCACAATTTTTTCTTACTGTTTTGACAGTGAGAAATAGTTTCAATGTGTTGTAGTATCATGAAAAGTTGAAGTCTTCTACTGATGTCCACAAAATGTTCTGCTGAGTCTAATCTGGCATCTATTTACAATATTTGTGGCATTTTGAGGTTACTTTCAGGGGGGTTTTTTTGTGCATGCTTTTTGATTACTGAAACTTTAGTAATAATAGTGTTCTACAAATTTGTTTATTCCTTTTCACTCCTGTCATTCTTACATGAATTATGTTAACAATATAATTATTTTGCTTTAGGATGGTCAAATACATTCTATAAAACTGTCGTTTCATTTTGTTTGTTATTTGAATAAGACTTTTAAGAACATATACAGCTTACATGAATACAGCAGTAGAAGGTGAGGTGTGCATAATATCACAAAATTTGTAGTGAAAGAGATAAGCCTTTACTGTTAGTTGGGAAAACATATTTAGCGTGTTTAAGAACCAGTGAAACATCTAAAACAATGTCTTCTATACTCCTGCCACAAGTACAAATGCCTTCTTAGGATAACTCTACCATCTTCGTGATGCAAGAGTGGAAACAAAGAAACAAAGAAGCAACCAAAAAAAACCCAAAAGCCCGAAACCAGTCTTCAAAGCTTCTATGAGCCGGTTATCTAAAAAGTGACCTTTCACAGTCAGATAGTAGCTTAAGAAATAAAACATGTTTGAAGCCTGTCTGTCATGATTTCAAAACATGACCTCAGTTCTAATGAAGTTTCTGTTTCCTGAAGGGTTTTAAAAATTAATAGGAACGAAAAGAGTAGCACTTTAAAAATAAATTAAAAAATATACCCCTGACCTTTTTAATCAGTAAGAATTGAAAAGCAGTTAAAATTATATCAACTGACTTTTAAGGAGAATAAACTTAGCAGAAACTTATTAAGAATTTGATAATTACAGTAGATAAAGCTGATTATATTGAGAGTAGACAGAAAGTCTATTAAAAAAAGAGAATATTTTTCACATGCTAAATGGAATTTTAAAAAAAAAAGTAAGCTTGCAAGCTGCAACTGTTAAAAAAGTATAAAAAATCCCTTTCTCAGCACTGTGACTTTCAAGTAATGGTAACCTACAATTTGACTCAACATTCAAGTGATGGCAGAACTATTTGAATGATGAAAAACCTTACTCTTCTGGACTCCAAAAGACTTGAAATGGTCAGCAGATTACAATTTGTGTGCAATGAAATTCAAAACACAGGCTTTTCACTGGTGATGATAGCTCTTTTCAGTTTCTGTGTGGGGTAGCTGGTAAGACAAGGATAAGGATTGCAGATGATTCAGACTCATCTATTAAGGTTAGTTTCTTCAGGGTAGATAAAGGGGGTAGTAGAAAGAAATTTCTTGTTAGTAATAAAATAGTGTATCGGACTGGTTATCTGTTTTTGGGGGGGTTAAAACATCCTTTTTGTTTTGGTTATGCTTTTTTTCTCCCCCACCCCCTGCCCCCCCGTGACAGTCCCATTTTGCTGGATTATCAAATAAGAAAACTTTAAGAAAAAGGAAAATTTTTCTCATGGAATATTTGTTTTGTCTATGATGTGAACTGAGCCATGTCGCCACTTGAGACTGTAGTATACATACAGGCATCATTTTCTCTGTTAGTTTTATGTTACGAGGTAATCTTGTAACTCAGGTAAGACCTTTTGCGTTCTTTCTTCATACTGTGTGTTTATTTTCAAAGTCAATTTGTTGACTTGCTTGAATTTAAAAAACCTGTAAATACAGACTTTCTTAACTTTTGGAGCTCTGTGAAGGAGGATTTGTATTTATCTCATTAATCAGACAATTGTTCAACAAATGCAGAATCGAAACACAATGACTTCTGCTGCATTTGGATGCAGTCTCTGGAATGAATTCATTAACATGGTAAGTAGATTTTGTTTCTGGGAAATAATTTGTCATTTTCAAATAGAAACCAAACCAAACCAGAAAAACAGGCAAACATATTAAACAAACTTTTTAAGTTATTTTAAAACAAATTTATGCTTTTAATGCTTTATAATCTAGTAATTGCTAGTTAAATGGGATTCCCAAGAGTATGGAATCTTGTTTTACAGCAGTTATGCGATATGCTTAGCCAGCCTTCTCAACTATGTATTCTTCCCTGACTTAATTGAAGGAATTGTTTTAACAAGATACGTAAACTTTGGAGGTAAAAATGACATTACACAGTGAAACACCAAATGGAAGTGTCATAGTGACACACACACTGGTGTCACTTGCAATGGAAGACATGCTGAATAAAAGGAATCGCAATTCCAAGAGGAGGCAACGTAACAATATGTACTGGGAACACTGCTCCACAATTCAGAAACATGGAGAAGACCTGGCAGCACTAACAGCTTTGTCAGCAGAAGATGAGGCTCCAGTGTATGACATTTGACCTTTATAAAAAAAATCTGTCTCCCTAGTTATTAAATGCAAAGAATAAAAAGGATTTGTCAGAATGGGGTGACTGAGTCACTGTTTCCTTCAGCATGACTAAATCCAGGACCGAACAGGATACAAATATGTACGTATATTGGGTTTTCATTATTTTCTTTCCAAAAGTGGCAGTTTACATTATTATATGTCAAACAAACATTCTACCAGAGAAACAGAATATTAAAAAAATATTGACAAATTTCATATACTTTGAAAACAACAAATTAAAATCAGTTTCTTTTTTACATGACCGCACTAGCAGCTATGTCTTATTCACATAATGATCTTGCAGGCAGTTGGATTCATAGCATAGCAATAAAACCAATGAATAAGAGAGCTCTTTGTATAGCAGAGAAGAATATCTTCATTCTTACTGAAAGGTCCTGAAAAGATATCTAAGGGCAATAAGACAAATTAATAAAGTTATGTATGTAAGACATCATTTCCTATTTTGTCATGAATGTGTAGCAATTTTCATTTTTTAATTGAGATGTTACAAGCATGACTTTCCTATGACTTTAGATATTCTAATGTAAGCCACCTCAAAAACATTTCTGTGTAAAAAGTACTACAACATGTCAATTGATGCATAAGATATTGGAGCAGCTCAAGAAAAGAGAAAGGAACGGAGAATCAAAATGAAAAATGAAGTAAAAAGTGGAAAAAAAGGAATCGGAACATTTATTTCTCTACCATATGGCTAGCTCAACAACCTGCCTTCTATATGCAGCAGGTTGTACTTGCTGCTGTTTCATTCATATAATGAATAAATATCTTCCTTAGAGAAACAACATCTCCTAGCTTGTCACTTTGTAAGTTACTTTGACCACCTAAGTCCAGTTTTTAATTACTGAAGTTGCTAAAATTGATTTATCTCCTAATGTTCCAGTGGGGGAAAAACGGTATTACTGGTAAAACTAGCAAGTTACAGTCACGGAAAGGTGACATCATTTTGCCATTTGTTTTGTTCTTCAAATGCAAGGCAGTATTTCAAATATATAAAAGTGGAATCTATGAGATATAATATACCTAAATAGTCTGAACAGACCTAATTTTACTTTTCTCACAAATTTGTGATCATTTCAGTTATCAGACACCTACACACATAAATGAGTTTCTTCCAGAAAAGCTATCGTGTCGAGATTTGATATACTTGACTTTTGATTCTTTGTCCTCAATTACTCTGGCTTTACCTACTATAAACTGAACTCAAACTCTACCCATATACTTTCTACAAGTTGGAAGATACTTTGAATTCTAATAAATATGCAGAGCAAGACAACGTGCCTTTGAAAGGGAGGGAACCTATGAATCCCAATCATGACAGTTTGCTTTAAAAAACCCCAAATATATAGTTTTGACTGAAATTAGCAACTAAAATGGAATTATGGTTGATGAATCTCTATGTGTTTTTCTGTATAAAGATAGATAATTACCTAGATTTATTGAAATGTGTACACAGTCATGAGACAATTATGTTTTACTGATAAGATTTCTGGAGGAAAGTTATGTAAGTGCATTATATTCTTGGAGAAAATGGGTGACATTCTGCATTTCTAAATGATGAGATTTACACCGTCACTGCTACCTAATTTGCTGAAACTAAAAGCAGCATTGCTATGCAAAGTATTTAATGCACTGAGATAGTCTTGAGACAGTCAACAAATGGGAAAGAAATGGAAAAAAGGCATCAGTGTCTCCATTAGCTACTTCTGTTAAAGACATATTAATGAGCTTTTGAATTTTCCTGATTTAGAAGACATCCTCATCTTTGTTTACAAGTAGAGAACATATGGCAAAGTCTGCATCATCAGTCCTCTCCAGGAATAACTTCTATCAACACTGTAAGCAGCCAATATGATTTACAGGTGCTCAACAACTGCTTAAAAAGGGTATGAACATGTTGAACGCAATGTCTTCATGAACAAACCTTTAATGACTGAATTCAAGATCCTTTTTGCATTGTCATTATGTTTCTTTACACCTTAAACCTGATTATGCATGTGGTCTGCCCAATTTGGAGCAATACTCTGACAATGCACCTCATTTACGTCCTTTGTTTTCACACCAGAATACCAGCAGGCCTTCTTACTGTCTGTCCTAAAGGTTGAGCCTGAAGACCACTGAATTTAGAATTTTTTATATTAAATGGAGTACTGAACATGTAAATACTCTCTGATATTACTGGAGTGAAAAGGTTCATGTGATTATTTATTAGGGGTAGGATACTGGTAATTCTTAAGAAAAAATCAACTTAAATCACAAATTTGATCCTTGTAATAATAGAGTAAAACAAGTGGAAAGAAGATCACTTTGTGGTAAAGAAATTTGGTTCCGAGGCATTTCTTATTTTCTGACTAGATCATCATCTTCCCACCACAACGCAAAAATGCAGTCTAGACAGCAGGAGTATTCAGATGAACATAAGATTCTGATAGCCTTCACAGATATTATGTATTGGCAGGATCTGAAATAATATTTGATTTCAAAGTCGTGTAGCAACAGATTTCAAAAATTCTCAAAATTGGCCTCTTCTGATAATATTTTGGGTGATGCTTTTGTTTTCTTTTTGAACTTATATGTGATTATTTTTAAGGAATAATTTTGAGACTTCTGTTTATTGGCCTACTTATACTCCAAATCTTATTTATAGGAAAATGCACCACTGTGATGTGAACAAACCTGTGTATTTCACAGCTGAAAATGTTCATCGGTAGGTTTAAAGTACTTTAATTCCTAGATAGAAATATAATGCAATGGATAAGATACCTCAGCTTCTTAGAACATTTTCTGTTTGTTCTATTCTCTTCTCTAGTGAGTCTCCTTTACTGTCTCCTGCCTCTTGAATCCCTGTTTGTTCAGCTTAGAGCCAGTATGAAAACAAATTCTGTAAGAAGGATTTTGCCTAGAATGCTCTTCAGCCTAATATTTGAGATACTTTTCTGCAGTGTCGGAAATAGGATTTCAGTTCCTCTGTGGTTGAGCAGAACCAAGAATTAGAGAGAGAGAGAGAGATTGTCATTAATTTTCTGCCATCCATCTCTGTTTCCATTGATGGCTAAAGAGTTTCATACAGTGGATTACAGAGGATGGAACAGAAGGATGGAATTCAATCTGACAGAGGTACTGGGTCCATTATATTTTGCATGGCTTGACCCAGAAAGACAGTTTAATGAGTGGCATTTTCTTGGAAATACCAGGAAAATACCAAAATCCAGTACTTAAAACACATTTAGTTTGTATGCTGGAGATGTCCCTCTCTGCCTGGGTTTTGTTGTTTGGTGGTTTGGGGTTTTCTTTGTGTGTAAAAGATTATTTTGAACTCGGCTTGATATGAATATAGAGGTCCCATTATGTTGTTTCACAATCCACGTATTATTTATATTGCTTTGAAAAGATCTTGACTATTGCCCCCAGCTCTACCCCATTTGACCCCTACACACTGGCTTTATTTTTTGCATTAGTACTGCATTACCTTGGCACTGGTATACGGGATTTGTCTTTGAGTTTCGCCTGATGATATTGCTAAAAAAGCAACATACTCCGCCAACGTAAAATAAAACAGCTACACTGGTGTAGCTGAAATACTACCCATTTACATCAGCAGACAATTTGGCCAAATGTTTAGCCATTTGTATTACAAGATTTATTAAGGAATGTAAGGTCATTGCCTCTCACTTTATCAGAATGCTGAACTAAAGCCCCAATACACTTAATAATTACTGACTACTTAGTCACTAATTTACCTACACGGAGTGTTGGTCTGAGCCCTTGAATCCACAAGGAATAGCTGCTGGCAATACTGAGAAAAATGGTGCTTCCTAATAGACGGATTTCCCACCAGAACAGTTTCTCAGTGCAGCTGTTCATCATTATGTACAGTCAGCTACTCTGTAGCCTCCATCTTTCACACAGAAAGAAATATTGTATGATTCTCCTGCTCAGAAACAGCATAAAATGTCAACAAAGTCTTTGTGCCATCTATAAATTCTTTATGAACTTGTGAAAAATCACGAATAATTTCTATTCTGTTTAAAAAGAAAACTGAAATTTTCCTATATGAAATTAAACAAAATATACCCATTGAAATAAGTCAGCGTTTAAACTGTAAATTTCCCCTAAGCTTAAAGAGGGTGCATACTCAGTTCTAAGAAAATGTTGCTTCTCCTTCATTAAAATAAAAACATTCAGCACTGTGAAGAAGAAATGTTCAGCTTACACACTCACACCTATATTCCATTTTTATTGCACAGAATTGTTGAACTTTTAAGTGTGGCTTTAGAATTTGACTCATGAGTATTTATTATTCTGCTCAGCTTTGGGACAATGTACCTACTCAAAACAATTTTGATTATTTTACTGTTGTGATTAATTGAGGAGAAATGACACAATATATTAAAAGGATCAAATAATTAATTTGGAAACTGAAAATGTCTCCCTTTGCTGTGACGTGAAAGAACTGCAGAATTATAGTAACATCTAAAACAGATATACAGATACAGCTCTTTTTTTTCCCCATTCACTTTGGAATCTTTCGCAGAAAGAGATGTTCCACTGAGTGTTCTAGTGCATAAAATGCCTTCCTCACCTTGTCAAGATAATCTGAGTGTCTAATTCAAATAAATTGCATGCATTTTTTATAAAGATTGTGGGTAAAATCCATACTTGACAGAAAACAGTAAAAAAACATTTTCATGAATTAAATAAAATCTACTTAAAATCTACTGAGGTTTACTAATATTGCTGCTATTATTATTGCTATTATTACTAATGCTAATATAGTGTATTTGCCCTGAAATATTTTGGTGCTAGGTACACAGATTTCCATCAGTCACCACAGAAAATTGAATCTGATATCTTAAAGATGCAAGACTCAGGCACAACACATTCTAGCTATGGGCAGGAAAACATATTGCTGTTTCTCACAGGCACTAAACATCATGAAATTCTTCTGATTTTTTTTTTAATTATCCTTTGATATAAATGCTATTTTTAGAAATTTTTTTAAAAATTGAAATTCTTTTTTTAATGGACTTTATAAAGATAAGCTTTCCTGTATCTATTCATTCCTCTAATAATTCAGAGATTAATCCTTGATATGATTTATTTTCCAAGACCAAAATTCTAGTTTCTTGTTCTGCTTTGTGTTTGTATCTCTCTGGATAAGCCTTTGACCCACAATATTCTTAGGGATGACTGCCAATATCATAGTTATAATACATATCAATTTCCTAGTTACTACTGAACTGATTTATGAATCTTTTGAAAAAATGAAGGGACTAATTTTGGCTTCTTCAGTTTCAATAAGTTTGTTAGTTTTGGAGAGTTTGTTTGGTGGGGTTTTTTGGAGGATATTTTTGTTTGTTTTTTTTTTTTTTTGGTTGGTTGCAGATTTTTGTAATCCTAGTATGTAGGCTGAATATAAGCTATGGAATGTGACTAACCTTTGGTGATGTCAGGGGAGATATTTGTGCTCCTTTTAGGTAGCACTTGCCTTTAGGATTAATAACATTTTCTTCCTGTGGGACTTACAGAAATGATATCTGGCCCTGTTAAAGAATGCACAGCCACAAAGTAGTAGGCAGTCTCTCTCCTAAAGTCTTATTTTAGATAAGCAGTCATAGGCTAATGAAAGGAGGATAACAGAGGCACGTAGTGGTGAGACGAGCAATGGTCCCAGCAAAGACAAATAAGGCAAATAAGTTACATCTAATAGATCACGTTTCTCTATCTAATCTCTCCTTTTCATTAAAAAATGGTCTTATTATGTCAATTGAATGCTGTCTTAAATTATTATCAAAAACCATATTGAATTTTATCCTTTATTTTGGAAGGGAAATTTTAATTCATCCTTCTCTATCAGAACACTGTACTGAGGGAACTTTGAGGGAACTGATTTTATCTCCTGCTGTTCTTATCTCTGTTGAAAAATTTACAGTAATTTACAGTAATGCTTCATTTTATGGAAATATAAAAATGGAATTGATATTTTCATTTGTAGTCTGCTAAGAACATTTTATTATAAGTTATCATTTTCCTTCAGTATTTGAGTTTCCCTCCACTGTAACATCCATGGAAAATATTTAACTGTCAGAAGGAGAGATTTACCAAAAAAGGCTTGGGTAATGTTTCTGGGAATTTGGAAGAGTTACTGAACAAAAAGAGAAAAACCATGTAGCTTATAGGAGGCTTCTAAGAGTCTCCTGTCAAACAGGCTTTTTAGAAAGATACGGTAAGGATACACCAATATCTCTTCCACCCTATGTTTTTTAAAAGTCATTCCCATTTTACATTCATTTAATCTTTGAAATAATCTAGGTTTCTGTAAAAATTTCACTGTGAGAGCACAATACTAAAATTAATCAGAAAGCATTGGTATTGCTTTCTTTTCTATGAAAGTCAGTCAAATAAAGAAGTAACCTGACCATGAGTATGTATGAGGGATTAGGTAACAAAGTGGGAATTGAAATAAGCATTTTTGCCAAAGAAAATAATTGAGCAGGAACAAAATGACTTCTGAACTTAAAGACCCTTGATAGTGGATATGGAATAAATGTCCAAATATCATTATCGTGAAGTGTGTATATTATTATTCTGTATAGTGTCAGTTAAGACTTGAACTAGAAATGTGGCTGCTAATGATCTGTGTGTATAGAGTATTTTTCTAGCCTTGAACACAGCAGATTTACTGACAATCTCACAAAATCGTATATTTCTTGCAGTAAAATTTATTTCCTGGTTTGAAACACATGAATGATTTTTTTGACAAGTTTATATTCCTGTCTTCATAAATGAGACAACTTGTGCTGATATGAGAAGAGTAAATCTAAAGTGAAGGTAAAAAACCCACAACTGGAAAGAAATAGCTCCACTCGCATCTCAAGGTAATCGGTCTGCAGAGAGAGCCATTTTGAAAGAGATACTGAAGAATACTTTATAACTAGCTCCCAGTCAATCTTTGTGCAGGAATATTTGGCTTCTTGCTTCTTAGCCATTTAAATGATAAAAAGACCCTCCATTGTTCTCAAGATTTTATTTTTATTATTATTTTAATTTTTTTTTCCACTCGTTCTTGCATTTGTTCTTTTTTCCTTTTTCTAGACATCAGATGGGCACTCTGGAGTTCCTGGGTACACAGTCATGATGATAAGAAAACAATATTTTTTATAGCACTGATTATACAGCATGCTACTCTGCCACTTGTTTGCATGGAACAAAAATATGAAAGAGTATATAATTCAAAATGTATTGATATATATAAATTACAACTGCCAATCATTTGGCTATACTGTTCAGTGCAGGAGTGAGAGTGATGAAGATCCTGTATAAAACTTAGTGTATAAATTCTGCATTTATAATGGTAGATGCTCATATAACATTCGTGTGTGTGTAGCTGCTGTAGAATTTAATATAAAAATAGTGTATTTCACTTTACCATCCACTTCAGAAATTCTAAGGGTCTAATAGTAATCCCTTGTTATTAACTGCAACACAGAAGGACTAAAACAAAGGCTCATAACTCTTATCCTTTGTAAAAAAGGGGCAGAGTTGGCATTAGGCAATTTCCATTGACTGACTGAAAGAAGAAGTTGATGATAAGATTCAGCAGCGTCCTTAACCTTGGTAAAGTTAGATCAAGATGAATCCTATTCTTAAAAGCTTCCCTGAAGTCTCTAAGTTTGATTAAGCTTCTTTAATACCTTAATACCTTTATTTGAGCTTAGGTAGACATATAATTTTCATCACTATCTTAAGTATTTCGAGGCCCATGAGAAGAGAATTCAGCTCTGTGTCATCACTGCTTGCTGCTGTGTTCAGACTGTGCATAAGAAAAGTCATAAGCAGAACAGGATGGTAAAAATCTGAAAGGAAAGCAGCAGTCTAAGACATAACGTTTCTAATTCGATTTTCACTTGGTATGATAAAAATGTTGGAAATAAAACAAAATGTCCCAAAATCAATAAGAACACCTTAAAACTATATTCAAAGTTTGAACTGACACACATTTTTCAGTATTCAAGGCAAAAAATTGCTTTTCCAGTTCTTATGGGGCTTTGAACTGACATTAATATTCTGATGTATGAAGTTTAGCTTTTTCACTGTGTCTTCTGTTGATGGCTGAAGAGACATTTAATGCTCTACATAATGCCACAGAACAGAGTTGGTTAAAGCTTTAATTTCATGTTTTAATAGAATACTCCTGTGCTGATTATATGGTAACTCTTATTAGATAATTCTTGAGTCCCCATGCATAGTGCACATGACTAGTACTTATGGTCCTTAATTTTTTTTATTCACAGTTCTAAATGAAACTCTCATTGGTTTTAAGGAGGTTCATCCTGAATAAAAAAGGCTGCATCTGTTAATTTGTTTATTTTACACAAGTCTTCTTGAGTCAATGGGCATCTTTGTATGGATTTGCATTGATTTGGGATTTATGCCATTGAAGAGTTCCCTTTGAGTAAAGCTTGAGAGAATGTGGCTCACTTCCAAAGGTTTGCAGACTTCAAGCCTGATCTTGGATTTATTCTCAAAAGAATATGAGATCTAGATTCAGGTTTGTTTTGTTGCACAATTATGTCTCATTGCTTCTTCTGTAATAGAGGGATGATTACAGTTTCTCTTATGAGTTGTTCAACTTATCTGTCTGAAGTCTAGCAGTGCAATTTAAAGCAGATAAGTACTGATGGCTGACTCTTATTTTTGAAGCCCTTTTCGGACACTGCCTAATCCTTCAAGAAGCAAGATCT
Organism: Pseudotriccus pelzelni; assembly: GCA_035584735.1. NCBI lineage: Eukaryota > Metazoa > Chordata > Aves > Passeriformes > Tyrannidae > Pseudotriccus > Pseudotriccus pelzelni. The sequence continues at coordinate 93,854,094 of JAWMRA010000001.1, read as the reverse complement.
CTTTCAGTTTTCAATATACAGCTATTTACAGAGAGGGTTTCCTAGATCACTTTAGTAATATTCAGAAGATTTTCTCCATTTTTACCCTTTTCATTCCTTTTTCTCAACTCTTTCTTTAAGGAACCTGAAAAGTGAGTGTAGTAGCATAAATAAGTATTTCAAATCATGAATTTAGTCTGCTTATTACAAGATGTATTATTATTGTTGAGATAACAAGCCTTTTCTTATTTCTGAAAAACAACAATCAAGCTGCCTTTATTCTGACCATATAATAGTAAAGAAATATTCTTAAAATAGCTATGATCTGATTCCCATCTCACTGCAGTACATTATAATGTCAGCAGTAGCAAAATGTGGCTTTGAAAGATGAGTAAATCATACAGATATGAATATGGGACGTTTTGACATGTGAAAAGAAATAAAAACCATTTAAGCCCAAGAATTAAAATTATTGAAAGCCCTCAGTTATACTAAACACATAACCTGTAGTTTTCTAAGCTGTCATAAATGTTTTCATTCTAAAGCAGTAATGAGAAATTCTTTAGCTAATTTTCATAAATTCATCTCTATCTGACCATACGCTAGAAAGATCCAAAACCTGATCTTCATGAGTGTAGAACTTGACCAAAAATCAGCAATTATCTTTCGGTTTTGGCTGTTATGTCATTAATTTTCTATATTATTTATTTGATTGAAAGAAGCAAAGCAGTTTATACGCTATTGAAAGAACATGAGGACACATATAAAATGCAAGGATACAGATGAAGTGAGTGGGAAAGAAAACAAAAAACATAATTCAATGTGCCATAAGTATTTCTTGTTAACTTGTTTCCTGATTTCCAATTAGTCAGTTTTATCTTGTTGGAAAGTTCTGTCAAAATAATTCTTTTCATTAAATTCTGTTTATTTAGAATACAGTTCACTGTATACATTCATGCAAATCAAGGACAGGATGACTGTGAGAGAATCACTCAACAGTGCAACTAAAACACAAATACCAATTTTTTGGTGGATGGAAGATCGCAGAAGGGGGCCAGTTTTGAATTTGTGGTCATCCTGGTTTGGAGAAGAGAGATAAAAATTTGGGATTACTCTGTCCTACAGGAATACCCCTAACTATCAGTCCTAACATAAAATGACAGGAAATAAGTCTTGTAAGCATAGACTAAATTGTATTCAAAAGTGTCTAGAGAAACACCTGCAGCAGCAGTGGTCATTCAGCTTGAGGCGAAAATTGTTTCTCAGTTTACTGTAAGACTGCCCTAGCAGGAAGTAGGCAGCACTGTTTATGTTGAAGTCTGTAAGGACAGAGGGAAAAGCTGTTCCTAACATTTCTTCCTTTGTCACTGCTGACAATTGGGAAAGTGCATATTTTCAATTGCCATCTAGTTGCTACCAATCACCAGCCTTTCAGGGGAATAACTAGGAGGGAGAAAGAGAGAAATGTGAAAAACTACTCGTGAAAGGACACTAAAAGATGTCCAATGATGGTGCATGTTGCCTTAAAATTCAGTTTATAGTTTTCCATCTGTTCTTCCCTTCTGCATCCTTTTGAGAGCAAAACGAGGACTAAAATGAAATCATAATAGTTAAAATGACAGATTTTGTAATTCAGGTGTCGTTTTAGTACTGCTGTGGGTGAGAGGAAGTTGTTCCAGGTTCTCTCCTTTTTCCATAATTCTGAGATCTGAAGTGTTAATAATTTATTGTTGTTTGCCATTCATGAACAGTAGTTTTGCAGGGATTTTCCTTGGAATTTGGGGGGATCTGTTATGGGATCTGTACACAACACTCAATGTGTTGTTAATAATATTTCTGCATGACTTATTTATACAGTTACTTCTCTGTGTCAATGTTCTCTTCCAAACGGTTGATTTTACACTGATCTTTGCCACTGATGATTTTCTGTTCAAGGCTGAGCATGGCAACTTAAAAATATCACAAGATTATATACTTATTATATATATATATATTTCAAACTGTATTCTGCACTGGAATATCACAATTAAAATATTTCTCTGGAATTTTCTTGTAATACAAACATTCCTTTTTGTGAACTTTCAAGTTTGGGTTATTTTCTTAACAATGGCTTTTATTCTTTAGTTCTTATGATCTCATTTACTTACCCGTGAAAATTTTTAGACTGGCAAAGTTTACTTGCAAGAGGATGTTGTGCTGTGGTGCTTCTCCCAAGGTCTGATAGATTTGGTTACTGCTGGGGGAGCCATGCTTCTTAAGCTGCCTTTTGGTTTGATAAACAGGCTGCTGTTTGGGGAAGATGTTCCTCCTGTAATGCAGATGTGATTGCAACTGGCAAAGACACAGTTTCACGTGATTTAGCTTTAGACTAATCAAGGAAATAAATAATAGAAAAAAATCTTCTCTAGTGGAAAGCGCATCACACTGGTATTTTTAGATAAAGCCTAATTTGGTCACAGATGGTAAACTTAAATTTACAGCTAGTGGGGTTTGTATTTGTAAATGGCTCCTACAGGATGTGCAGTCTGATTTGCGAGGAATTAAAAATATAGGAGGGGTTCATTGATTTCAGAAGACCTAATCACGTGTGCAAAACTATCCTTTTCAATAAGTATTTGTAAGACTGGATTAAAGCAGGTTTTCTGACTTAAAAGCAAACAAAATAAAACCCCCAAACCAACTCTATGAAAACATGCAAACAAAAAAATGTTATCATAGTTCTTTTAAGCTCAAAAGGTTAGGGTATTTCTTCATTTCAGGATTTTATTTTTTTTCACACAGGAGGCCTGTTAAGTCATCACTTAATCTGTTACTTGTTTTGGGCTCTGTTTTAATTTAATTTCTTTGCATTCTCATGGCAATGTCCTTTTCACAAACATTGTGAAGCATAAATAAGTAGGCAGATTAGAGTAAGTTCCATTATGAACTGCTTAGCTTAAAAGTTACAGTAGGCTGTCTTGTTGTCTTAAATAACCAGATACTGAAAATGCTGGTTAAAAGTTCATTATTTTTCCCCCTATCATTCATTTTGTGACATCTCTTTACATACTTTGATTCTTTTTAAAAGTTTAGTTGAAATCCAGTTTAACATACAGATTTGAACCTTTTTTGGTTTTCAGTGATTTACGCTTGCCAGTTACTGTCATTATAATTGTATCTTTTATTTAATGATTATTTTTACATTTTAAATTCTCTTTCTCAGACAATATTTTAGCAAAGGGCTAATTTCTGTGTAAAATATTTTTTGTTTACTTCAGTGACAGAACATACAAATGTGAACATTCATGGCATATTGACAATATATTAATTAATTGTGTTATATTCATGGCTCAGCAATAACACTGTGAGAATGTGTTGCAGTGTTTCTATTAATCAAAATTATTGATTTTAAAGGAACATGGACTTCTTTAGCAGACTTCAATTTAAACCCTGAATTCTGTTCCCTTCCCCCAATCCTGCTCTTTATTTCTCAGAATATTGACTTACTTTGTATAAAAAATTGAGTCATCATTAGAAGAAAATAATCCTCAGCGACAGTTGTAGTAAATAACACAGAATCCCTGTAAAAGACACCAGGAAAACTGGGTTAGCTGTAGTATGCATTCAGAGGAAATCGTAGGCAAGGCTAATAGCCACTTTGTTATGAAACTGAACATTGTTCATTTTAAATGGATTTTTTTTTCTCTAATGAAGAGACAACATCTCTCAGAGTTTCTGAGGGAAGCACAGTTTCTTATAGAACTGTTGATTTAATGCCATAATGGAAGGATTTCTGAACTGCCATCCTAAACAAGATAAGATGAATGGGTAAATTGTTCCCTTATTGTTGTACAGGTGATTAGAAATTGCTACATGAAAATTACTCTTTTATCATTGACTAACAACAATAGACATTCCCAACATTGTGATCATCTGCCTCTGCTCAGGATGTGCACTTCTGGAAGCTGAACTGAATACATTCCAGTGCCTGGCCTCTGGTATAATCAATACTAGAAGGAAAGAAAAATTTGGTCAGGAAAAACATAGCTGCAAAATTAATTAGTTGCATATTCGTAGAAAAAATGGAATGGAAATAAGAACTGTTCCTTCCTTGTAAGAAAACAAGCTCCCATCAGTCTATAAAACGGAAATACTTAATCAAAGGGTCAAATCAGATGAGTGGTTTCTTCAGCTAGATCTTCGTTCGCGAAGACTGGCCATTACTTACTTACTTACTTCGCTGCCAATCCAATTGTCACCCTATAAGGATATTCCGCAGTGACTGCTACTGGTGAGTTCACAGCTATACCATTCAGTTGTTGTACACAGGAACTTACATGTAATTTTTAATGTGTATGCAGAAATTTAAAATGAATCATAGCTTGGTCGTAGACTAGAACATAAACTTCAGTTCCCTTCTTTGTTGGCAGGCTGAAGGATAATTTGTCTGTTGAGAATGTGATAATATAGCCACAACATCTTCAAAGTTGCCTTTCAGTAGGTGTGTTTTGTGAAATAAAATAATTCCTCATTTAAATTTTATGCGACAAGATCTACTTCTTAGTGGTTCTATATCAACATCATACACTAACCTTTAGATTGAGGTATCATCAGTGCTTGCTCTTCTTTAAAAACCCCCCATGTTTATACCTCGTTTGAATTTGTCTCATTTTAGCTTATAGCCTTTTTGCTGTTTTTATGACTTTTCCTTGCTAAGTGAGTTTTTGTAATCATAAAGGTATTTTTACATTGCAATTAAGTCATGTCTCAATCTCCTTTTTGCAAAACCTCAGCAGACTTGGGTTTCAAAATCTAAAAAATGGAATTACTTTCATTAAATGTATATGCCTTAAATATAGTAGATACTTATTACCAGTGAGATTAAAGGAAGACCTACAGGATGAACTAAGCGGCCTACACTGACACCATTTGAAACTGAGAGAGATGAATCCTGCTGTTTTTTCTCTGTCATTTTTCTATATTTTACATTTTTTGGCTTATCCCTAGTTCACATTGTTAATCTTTTAAAATAAAAACTCAAAATGGATTGCAGTGTTCTTAGTAGGGATGAAATCATCCCCCTTTTCTTACAAACTCTTTCCTCCTTAAATAGCCAAAGATAGCATTAGTCTATCACACTGGAATCTTCTCTTCAGTTGCTCTAAAAGAAAACCCCAAACCCTTGGGGCATTTTTAGTCATTGATTTGTAGGTTACTGCCCCTTACTCCTCTGGAATTCACAAACATTCCTACATTCCACAGCTATGGGTAACATTCCTTTCTCCAATATAAATCTGCTTTGCTCTGGATAAAGAATATTGGTTTGAAAGAAAAAGAACAGAATAGTAAATGGATTAGTATCGTGCTGCCTGGGTGTCTTGTACTTATTGGATCAGTGATCTTAAGATTTATTATCAGTGATTTTCTATTTACTTTCAGATCCTTGATGAAAATATTTTCTTTACAGCATACTGAGTTAGAACTGCAAGACATGTACTTTATTCTACTGTTAATTCTAGAAGTGGTTTTCTCTGTATCTTGGGTTTTCAGATTCTTTGCTCCAGTTTCTTCATTTGTAAAATAATGACAGTTTTACTTTTTAACTCTCAGAGGCACAGCACCAATAAAGGACCATGACGTGACACAACCAAACCAAACCAAACCAAAAGCCATTGGGAAGAGGTGTGAAGAGAAAGCGGGGAGGGGGGGCGGGGGGGAGCGAGATAAAAGTAATACTACTACCACAGAAATTACTCTGTAGGCCTACAGAGTCAGCAGAGGCTAATTTATACACCCTTGTATGTTGCTCCCATAGTCACCTTTTCCATCAGTTCCTTTCCAGAATAACAAATAAGTATGGATTCGTGCACTTATTGTACTTACTGAAATCTTAATTATCTGAGCAATACTAGAAGAAACACTGACATAAAGTTATTTAAGTTAAAATCCTTTGATATTAAGCTGTAAAAAAAGAAATCTGATTTTTTTTAACCTAATTCATACAATGCATTTGTTTATCTTGATTCAATAAGACTCTTAGGTTCTTTAAAATTTGGTGTAAACAGGTGAGGTTTTTCTACATTCAAATTATGAAGTCAGGGAGTTGTGAACCTGGAAGTAAAAGGAAACTTGGCACTTTCAGGTTTTCATTTTTCTATGTAGCTGAAAATTTCTGCTAAATGGCGTTGATGCAACTTAAATTTTGAGACCCTGGAAGCAGTGCGTATGGTGCACTAAAAAGGAAGTAAAAATTCTCAAGTCAGCCTATGAAAATGAAAAGTCTTGTATCCATTGATCTTCTTACTGTAATGAAGATTGAGTATATTTAGATTTGTGAAGTTTTCCTTTCTTTTTTTTTTTATATGCATGTGTTTGTGTGTGTGTGTATATATGTTAAATATTTCAGATCAAGCAAACTTTTAAAAATATGCTGAGCTTTTGGCCAGGAGGTTGGGTATTTTCTGAATTTCTAGTCTTCATTTTCAAACACTGTGCTTTGGCGTTAGACAACACAGATAGATGTATCCCTGCACTGATGATATGTCTCTGCAGCTCTTTCTCAAGAGGCTATTAATGAGATGGAAAATCTTGGATAAAAATAGGAAAAAAAAAAGAAAAAACTGTGAATGGGCTCAATGACCCATTTAGAAAAATATTTGGTGACCTGCCATGAAATAGTTAGAGAATGAAAAAGACACCATAAAAATTCTGCATCCTGTTGGGAGCTCTGATATGTTCAGTAAGAATATTGGTACAAAGACTTGTTGTTGCAAACAGACAAATAGTTCTTATGAGTCATTGCTTTGATCCCAAAGTAGCACGCAAGCAAAATTGTCTCTTTTCATAATGCAACAAATTCAGCAAATGGTGACAAACAACTCACCAACTCACATAAAAGAACACTCACAATATCCAGGCTGCATTAAAAGTTCCACTAATTGTTAGGCAAATACCAATTACCTCTAGCTGTTTTACTGCTACTCATGTATTCTGTACACATTTGCAATGCAAAAGGAAAGCCCTCTGTATCTTACAAGTCATGAGGATCTAAGAGGGAGCTTTTCAAAAGTACTCAGCCAATTAAATTTTTTAAATAATATCCTGTAGTAAGCAATGCTGAAAATTCTTTCTGGAGAGATTATTTTACATGTTTTTAGAGATGATGGGATGTTTATTTGTCAGGATCGCCTGTTAGTTACTTGTGTTTAATTAGATGCTCAATTCAAACATTATCTTTATGGTCCTTACAGATGCCTGACTTTGTATTTAGGATCTATTCTACAAAAATAGAATGTTTAAGTTAATAATGCAGTCAGTGGAGAAAGGCAGCTCTGAAGACCTTAGGAAAGACTGTTTCTAATACAACTTTCCCCTAATTAAGACAAACAACTATCCTACAGAAAGCAGACACTGCTGGGAGCCTTCCCCTTAGGAACTAAAGTATGACTTGCACTCGAGAGCAGCCACTGTATAGAAAAAGCTATTTCTCATATTACCTTGGCAGTATTCATATAAGATGTAGAAAACTTATTTAACAGACCTACTCAGCCCCAAAGGAGATATTCCAAGTGATGATAGACTTTTTCGTTCTGGAAAACTGTGTGTCTTCAGACAGGCTAGAAAAATCATGGGGCCATAAGACAAAGAGGCCAAAGAAAGCTGCTCGTATGAATGATGAAAACAGTGGGAACTGAGAAAATGGTTTGATTTTATTTTATTTTCATTTGCATTACCCTTTAAATTCCCATGGGGAAAAAAATCAACAAACCAAAAGTACGCATCCACAGCCCAGAGAGGAGATTCTGCAACCTTCTCCCTGTTTAGCAATTTGTTTTTCTTATATTTACTTTTCTAGCAATAAATACCACTTAGTAGGTTGAAGTGTTTGACAAATGACTGATCTTTTTTTCAATTTGTACTTAATGAACACTAAATATACACACAAACACACACAAATGTGTGTGTGTATGTCTGTGTGTGTATAAAAATTCCATTGGAGACCCACATGTGTAGGAGACATACAGAGTGCAAAAAAGTACAGTTCAAATTAAAAACAAGAAAAGGAATTATGCTTTCTGCATAATAACCATAAGAAGTTCTGCAGTTTTGCAAACAAATGTGAAATAATGTATTCATCTATTAATTTTTCCCTTTGAATGAGAACAGACTTGGAGAAACAATATTTCTTTAAAATTGTCCTATGATGTAAATTGGAAAATTCAACTTAATTATACCAGTTTTTCAAAAAAAATACCTTGCATCATATTTACATCCAAAAAAACCCTAGATCAGTAAGTAAAGCTAGAAATGTGGATTGCTACAGCTTATTCTCTTCTTTGTGCCAGCAATCTAGTGAATGGGCACAATAATGTGTTTACAAAATCATCTAGTGAAATGTTTTGATTGTAAAAGAAAGACCATAAATTCCTGCTGGAGCTGTACCTATCTTTAGTAAGAATGTTTATATTGTCACAAGCAATGGTAACAAAAGAGGGAAAAGAAGGTTTAAGAAAACAGTAGAATAAAGAATAATTTTCATTTGTGATTGCTTTGTTTGCTCATGTGCATTAGTTATATAAAGTAGCCTTCTGATCTGTATCTAGGCAACACAAAATTGCTCCATTTAATAGTAAAGTATGAGAGTAAATAATAATTTTAATAGGCACATATTATAGAAGAAATAAATGACTGGATTACCCTTCTGTTAAGGGTAAAGAGAAGCAAAAACTACATTTTTGAGTACAGGGTCAACAATAATTAGATTTACTAAAAACTTTGAAAAAAAGTACAAGCATAAATACGAAAAAGTCCTTTAATTTTTTTTCCAATTGCATAACTTGAATAAACCTTTGTACACAGTAACCCTCACTTTTGCTTTTATTAATTTGGAAGAATAATTTCACTCCTATCAGTGCTTTACCTAGACAGTTCAGAAACAACTACTCCTGGGGATCCAAATATGAAAATGAATTCACAGGTTGTTTGTTTTTTGTTTGTTTTTTTTTTTTATTTATTTTTTCCCCAACTTATTTAATACTTCACAGTTTATTATCAGTATCCTTTACAAGCAGGATAGACCAGAAGGGAGCAAAAAATGCTCTGTCTAGTCATTCCTAGATATGCTTCATTCTGCTGAACATTAATCAAGGGACATGCAATATACAGTGAAAGTTCTTTCAGTATAGTTCATGGCAATGTTTTTTGTTTAACTTTCAGAGGACTGAGTCTCTTACTAGGATTGCATTCTTGAATACAGGATAGCAGGGAGAAGCATGAACTATGAAGATAGAGAAACCAGCCAAAGAGCTTAGCCAATACTGCAGAATGTGGATTCCTAGCCTTCAGAACCAGTTTCCAAAGAAATAATTATTTCTGTTACACTCATTTGTTGAAAATAACAAAAGAAAATTACCATTTATATAATACTATTTTGAAACATTCAAAACATGAATATTTAGCAGTTTTGAACCTTTTTTTTTTTCCTCCAAAGTAACATTTGTTTCATAACCAGAAGAATGTGGGACGGAAACAAGAAAGTCCACATACTCAGCTTTTATGTTTTATAAAATAAGATGTATGGATGTATGTGTGCAAATCTAGAAGCAATTTCAGCTTTTCTGTTTATTTAAGACATCCTTTAGGACTTTGTCCCTTAATCTTCTGCTATCTTAAAGAATCTGAAGGCATCATAATGGTTCCAGGAAATAAATACTTTTGGTTTTATAACCAAATTTAATCAGAGCTTTTCAGGGTTCTCAGATACATTTTCTGTTATGGAGAACCATTTCAGAATATCTGACTTTATCTCACTGAAGCAACCAACCTAAAGTACAGATATGGTCATATTACCAGTTATGAAATACCTCCATATTTTCTTTTACTTCAGATTGATTTCTTTCTTCAACATTTATGCGTGGTACTGTTGGGTGATAACTATCATATTCTCACAACTGTTTTTCTAGAATTTGAGCCCTACAGCCTCTTAACTTTGCTTGTTTTGTAGAGGATCTCAATTACCTTCAGACATATTGAGGATCATTTGTAGTAAAAATTAGTAAAGCCAAATATTTTTTAGTGGTAATATATTGAGTGCAGGTGAATCAAGAGTGTTTATTGCTCTAATGAATGCCAGCTAATGCCAGGACAGTTGGACTGATTCCACAGGAATAAGATTCCTATGGGAGATTTTGATAGCTGTCTCATTTTCTTAAAGAACTGATAGTACAAATTAACATGTTAAATGCCATGAGAAGCACGTTAACTGCTGTCACAGCCTTGCCTAGCCTGACAGACAGCAGCAGTCTTTCCAGCCGCCCCTCTGATCTGCACTTCTTCCCAAGTGGGATCTCTGTAATTTCCATCTTTCTTGTAGTTTCTTTGGACAGTAGTAAGTGATCACTTTCTTCCCTGTTCTTTCAACACCACTTCGCTGGATTGGAAGATGAGTCCCATCTAACACCCTTCTGTGGGTGCTTCACTTGCCCGCCCCTGGTGACATTTATCAGGAGGTGCTGAGGCTTGTCATGGCCTTAGACTTTTGTCGTGCCATTAAACTTCTCTTGTTCTGTGAAGTGTGATTAGTTCAGTGGCAGTTCAGAAAAAGAGTGCAGTTCAATGTTTTAATCTGCCCTTTAGAAAAGATGGTGTGGGGTTTTTCTCCTTTCTCTTCCACCTTTACCTTTAGAAGACTTTTTGAAGATTAATATTTTCAAAAATTTGCCCCTGCGAGTAGGATCCTCTTACTATTCATATCTCTCTCTGAGAGGTCAAGATCTTGATAATGTTGTGAATATTTTCTATCAACTGATTAAGGATTGTGTTAATTTGCTTTTGAAATATGTTGTTTTGAGTACAACAGCAGTGGGCATTGGCAAGAGGAGGTGGAGGGTGTTCCTAAAAATCACCTCTGAAACTTGGCAATTGGCATTTCACTGTTTCTGGTGGTCTCTTGGAAATCAGCAAAACTGAATACATCCTGGAGAAAAAAATTAAGAGCCAGAGCATAATTTGAAGATATTTAGAAATCCCAAAATGTGTTCAAAAGACAATTCTAGTTTAATTGCTTTATTCCAGCATTTCTACCTTTCTCACATGATATACAAATCAGTACCTCAGTAGGTAGGCATAAACAGTATAATAACTGAAACCATCATTATTAGCTAAGTTTATCCTGAGGTTCATTTTTTAAAGAAGTAATTAAAAACTGGGAAATAATAATTCATTATTGTAAGCCTTTATAATTATTTAGTGCCAGAAAACATATATTGTTAATTAGATGAGCACAGAGGAAAGCATCAAAGCCCAAACTCAGGAATAAATATACTAGTGAGGAAAATCCCACATTACCTAGAATATTAAATTACACAAATCTAATCAACATTTCTTTTTCTAAATTATGAATGTAATAACTGAAAATCTAATTCCTCCCTAAGGCCCAGAGTAATTCTATTAGGAAACCATTATATACCACTTAAGGAAGTTTGTGTGATGGCTATGAAATGATGGTTATCGTAGTACAAACTCAGCTACCACAGGTGACTCATATTCAAATGTCCAAGATTTACAGGTTATTTTAAATTATAAGCTTCATCTCACCTGTTATTTTAACTTTATTAAGGAGGGAGGAAGAATCAAATAACTGCACCAATTACATGAAAAATTAAATACAAAACCAAAACTAAATAGATAATAAGAAGTGAAAAATGAGTAGGACATCAGGACCATGTGTCTTAGGATAGTTGACTTAATAACTCATTTCAACCTGCTAATTTATTTTAATAGTTACATAGTTTTATTTATATATTTTTATGATCATATATATTTATGATTTATGCTTCTATATAGTATTGAGAATAAGGCTTCCTCAAAGCAGTACTTTATTAACTGAGAACTATGAAATTGAATCTTTCAAACCATCAGATTTTGGTCAAGGCCGGTACAGAATAGAAACAATATTTCACCTGTTATGATAATGTAGGACAAAACCTTTCAAATTTATTCAGATCTTTATAGAAAATGCATGACATAATGTGTTAAAACAATGAAGCAACTCCACATTTTCACTGATGTGAGCATGCCTTACTATTATTTTCAATTTTTATTTTTTCCAAGTTGAAGAGGTGCCTCAGATTACAAAAAAAACCCTCTCTATTTTGAGACTCTGCCTTATGGAAATTTTCTGGCTAACATTATAATTACAGATATTTTGCTTGGTGTTTCTCTAGGAAAGCTCTAACTTAAAATAGTCAAAGTATGCTTTAAAATATTTCAGACTTCTGTGTAAATGATTTGGTTACTGAGGCTATGGAAGTGATAAGAAAGGGGTTACACTTGCCTTTTTCTTTCTGAGAAGAGTAATTCTAACACACTATACTTATACTGTGGTGGTAAACCCTTCCTATGAAACACTAATTCAGAATATTTTATGTGTTTGAATGTGCAGCAGAATTGATTCGGTTCACTTTGTTGGAACTATGAATGCTGAGGAACATTATTTAAATCCATTTATTTCTCACAGGGGATTTGTGATGTGCAAAACCAACCTGGGACAATCTATTTTAGTATTTTGATTAAGCTTCAGTGTCAAAGGCTTAGAAAATATAGCTTTGCCAAAAACTTCTTTAAAAAAATAAAAAGTAATTTTGCATATATGACTTTTTTACTATCAGCAGAAGCCACAAAAAAAACCCCCACAAACCCACAACCAACACCAAACAAATCACCAATAATTAAATATATTTTACTAGTAGTTGTAGAAATTTGTTTATGTAATTCCTGAGAACCATCTCATCTTATTCAAGTCTTCTAAAGCTCTTTTTTGAATCGTAGATGGAGACAGAAGTGCCTGAACACTCTTGTCTTTCTAAAAATTTCATTTTAGCCATTTCTGAAGCTGTTTAATAGACCACTCAGCACAGGCAACATGTACGAGATATGAGGGATAGGAGACACAGTGGCAAAGCTCCTCTCGGCTGTAGCTTCTGACATTGGGGTGGTTCCTGAGAGACCTGTAAATCAGTGAAAAAGCATATGCTTCACCAGAGCCCAGCCAGCCTCCCTGAAGATGCAGAGTTGTAGGGTCTAACTTTGGGATACAGTCAACTAAGACATCCTTACATGCTAACCAGGCTTGTGGTGAAAAAGAGGGAGTACACCCACGTGTCATCCTCCTGAACACTGACCTTTTGATAAGTTCATCAGTAGAACTCAAAACATTTGCAATCTTGTTTAGAAATGAGCTTTGATTAAAACATGAGCTTTTGCAATTTATTCATAATGTTAAGAAGGAATTAAAACTAGAACCAGAAGGTAGTTTATTTTTCTTTAAGCCTTTCTTAAAAACTGATGTCAAAGGAAATTTGGTATTAGCATTTGTCAGTATCTTCCAGCACAGAAAAAAAATGTTCTGTGTAATATGCTACTTTAATACATCATGATTTTGTTTAAGTGGGATACTTTGCTTGCATCCACTGACAGAGTTTTTGAGCAGGCATTTCAGATGGTACATAGGAAATTTCATTTAAAGGGCACATTTTATTAAAAAAAATGGATCAAGATGAATTATGAATCATTTACTCTGGTTGCAAACCATTTGTGCTATGTCTTTAAAGAGTCTGTATAGTATAATAATAAAAACTTTTAGAAGATAGATATATATATATAGTTGTAGCATATAAAAAGGCTTTTAATTATTGTCTTACTTTCAACTTTATTTTTGTCTCACAGGAATTTTATTAAAGATTCTGTCACTGATTAGTCACTGTCAGACTGTGGTAAGGTTCATTTCTCCTCAGTCCCTTTCCTTAGTGCTGTGTCAAAGAGCTGAATATTTGTTCAGATTATTAAGGATATTGCAATTTTAGTCAAATATTATCAAGAGAGATGATTTGTTTAATTTTATTAGAAAATTCCTGCTAATTTTTTAACAATTCACTATTAACTTAAAAACATGTACTCCCAGTCTGATGATTTAAAAACCCACTGCCTTCCACATCCTGAAAAGCTCAACTCCTATGTGAGTCTAAATATAGCAGTATTTATGGTGTAACATGAATGTTTTTGAAATTTTTTCTAGTAGATTTTTTTTAATTAAGATCACAATAGAAGATAGAGAAATTGTGCAAGTGTTTAGTTTTTCTCTCAATATCATATATGCTTGTTTTCTGTGCTTACCAACGACACACATTTTGTGTCACCGGTGTTCAAAGTACGTTTTTGGAGGCAATGCTTAGAATTGATCCATAACTAACTGATGTCCCCTGCACAGGACACTGATGAGGCCCAGGCTTCAAGCCAGACAGATATTACCAACTCAAAATCTCCTTCCTGAAAGAAGGGTCAACTTGGATTCCTTTTTTCATCATGGAGTAGCTGCTACTGATGCAGTAGCTCCTGATTTTCAGTTGCTGCTGAGTGCCGTGGGCCACATACAGTTGCTGTATTCCAGTTCTGTGCTTGTAGGCAAACTCTTCTGTAGGCTTAAGAAAGGAAGCCACAACAGCAGTAAATAACAGAAGTTTATGGACATACAGTGAGGTGCTCTGTTTGTGATCAATGTCTTTCTTGAAAGTTAACTGTTAAAAAGAACTTGCTCTTTGAGTGTATATATTTGCTAGCATTATGGATGACAATGCAGTTATTCTCCCTTAAAGCCCTAAACTTTGAAAGAAAACGTAAAAAAAATTCTAACTGGAAAATGAGGTTTTTTCTTTTCATCTGCTTAGTTACACAGTGATTTCCACTCTTACTAAAAGAAGATTAATTTTAATAGGCTTTTAATTCTGCAGCTTATATTCAACCACAGCTCATTTTCAGTTTTATAGTCTATGCTGTGAAAAGGTTATGCATTGTTTGCTATTTTAGGGGAACGAAGCCTATAGCTGAAAAAGGAAGCAACACAACCCAGTGAGGTAACTCGTTGTGTCTATTTCTTGCAACTGGGAATGGTGCATATGAGGATGAGACAGCTGTCCATAGTACAGAAGACAAGTGAGACCACTGGTAATGATTGCTTGTTAACCATCACCCTCTTCCATGTTGTCAGTCCTTATAGAAGTCTGCTATTGAAATCACATTTCCTTTTATAACAGATTCATGATGTTTGGCTACCCAATAGGCAGATAGTTTTTACTAGATTCTACATTGTCTTTCTTGCATTTTCCAACTTTTTTCACCCCATCTGGAGTACTCTGTCCAGCTCTGGGGCCCTGAACATAAGAAGGAAATGAACCTGTCTGAGCAAGTCCAGAGGAGGGCCATGAAAATGAGCAGAGGTCTGGAGCACCTCACCTATGAAGACAGACTGAGGTAGTTAAGGTTAAGTTAAGATTTAGATTAGATATTAAGAAGTAATTATTTATTGTGAGGGTGGTGAGGCACTGGAACAGCTGGGGATGTCCCATTCATGGAAGTGTCCAATGCCAGGTTGAATGAGGCTTTGAGCAACCTGGTCTAGTGGAAGGTGCTCCTGCCCATGGTAGGGGGTTTGCAATTTTATTTCTCTTAACAGTAGCCTTATGTAAAAGCAACAGAAACTGCTGGGTAACATTTTTTTAAAAAATACTTTAAAAAAATAACCATTAAGTTGGAGGTAGACAAGAGCTTGAGAGGGTGAGCAAAAGCCAGGACAGCTGACCCAGGTTGACCAAGGAGATATCCCATGTTGTGTCATCATGCTCAGAGGACTTAACATGAGAGGAAGAAGTGGGGTGGGTTTGACTTCCAAGTAGCTGTTGTTCAGAGACTGACAAGACATTGCTCTGCTTCTCAGAGGTGTCAAGTATTGTCCTTTCTTTCATTTGCTTTTTTCTTTTTCTGTCACATATTACACTGTCTTTATCTCAACCTAAAATTTTTCTTGTGTTTGTTTTTTTGCATTTCCTCCTCTGAAGAGAAGGAAGGTGGAACGGCATTATTGCTTTGTGGATACTCATATGCATTTTTCTTAAATGCCTTTGAATTTGACCAAGTAGATCAGTGATTATAAAATATTTTCAAATCATAGGCTGAGTACACCAGATATGCCACTCACTCCCCCAACACACAACTTTTTTGTTTTGTTTTGTTTTGTTTTTCCTCTCGGCAATAACATTTTTAGAACAATTGATTGGTTTGAGCTCAGTTTATCTTGGTTTTAATCAGGCTGTTTATAACGTATTCAGCAAACTTTTTATTGGACGAATCTGCTAGTTTATTAATTGTATTTTGTGTAATGGCAGATTTAACTTGTGAAAATTTGGATAAATAGTAAGTAAGAAGACAGTAGAGCAGTGAATGTGTTCTGCAGTGTTTGTTGCTGTCATCTTTATTTACCAAACCTATGTTCATAACAATTGCAAAATTGTCTTCACTGACACTCCAGAGTTATGTGCTACTCATGATGAATGGTGACAATAGAATTGAATGATGAGAGTATCTTAAGTCTCTAACATTTTAGATAACATTCCTTGGCCTAACCTCATTGCACAATAGCTTCAGAGCATTTTGCAATAAACAAGGCAAATTTAAGAGCAGTAAAGGTGGCATGTACAAATTTCAATTAGATTCATTAAAACTATTTCATTGTAGAAATGTCATAATGGCTTAACTGAAGGAAACTTGTTGAACTCCATAGTGCTCTGATAAATTTATGCTAAGAAGCTTTTCACTGTTTAGAAATATTTATAAAAATAGCTTTTTTAATTGTTAAAATGTATCCTATTATCGTTTCTCATTCTTTTACTGCTAAGTATTCTTATACACATATATAATGCAGGACATCTTCGAAAGATTTTTATGGTCTTAAGTCTGGGTATTCTCCTGAATTGTAAAGAACACACTTTAGGTTTCAGTAGTGAAGCAATACAGAAACAAATAAGAATAATATTCTTACTTCAGCATCTCTGGCCTATTCTTTTGTACTGCATGTGGCAATGGGTTGTTCTTCCTAAACAAGATTTAGGTTTTGTCTTCATAGTAGAATTAATTCTAAATAATCCATAAAGGTAGAATCATAAGAGACTCTTTTTGAGTTAGAAAATTGAACTAAAAAATCACTATCCTTGACATTTTAGCATAATATATGAACTCATATGAAAACTGTGAGCTAATTTGTCTTTACTGCATGTTTCTCTTCACTCCCTGTATCTTGAGTTAAAATTTAAATGGGTGTTATTTGGAGCTGGGTAGAGTAAGTAGCCACAGCATGAAGAAATTTTCTGAGACCACTGCTTTACAATGACAGGCCATCCTACTAAAGTTTCTGAATATTAAAAAATTTGCTTTGGCAGTAGACCTGAAAATTTCAGGCCATTTTGCAGTTGAAGGAAAAGCGTTATTGTTTTGTTTTCAGGATGAAGACGTATCTGTGTAACATTATTTCTGCACAGACTCATACATAGCCACTCCACAGTCCTCCCTTTTGTCTTAGTCTCTAGATAGCTGTCTCAGGTGCAACAGTGGTGCTTACTCAGCTTTGTATGGGCCAGTCATGCTATAGGAAAAATTCAGCAATGTTTTTCTTTCTTCTGCTAATATGTGCCAAGGACACCATCACCCCATCTTGCACTCATCTTTTCAGTAAAGTTTAAGGGGTACTGTTAAAGTTAGACATAGAGTCAAAACAAAAAGGAATATATAGTTATGTTGATTCCAAACAAGACATCATCTGACCAAGCATCCTGTCTCCAAATACTGCTGAGGATGTTTGGGAATGGTTAGGGAAAGGTAACATAGGACAAACTTATGTAATAATTGCCTCTAATACTACTCTGCTCTCCAACTATTTATATCTCAGGGTCTTCCTGAACCAACTGCAGTCTGTGTTCACAGTAATCCCCAGAGAATTTCACTTCGCATTTGAACACTTTAACATTTGAGTTCAGCAGGTCCACTTTTACAGTGTTAAATGTGATATGTACAGACAAAACCCGCTAGAAAATATGAAGACTCTGCTGTCTGCTTGTCGTTTGCTCTTTGCTTTGAAAAGGCCCTACTTTGGTATTTCACAAATGTAAACAAAAAAACCGTGATTGTACTTTGAAGCAGTCTCTTGTATCTTATTTATGTTGTTTATGTCGTAGTTCTGATCAGTTGCTGTCATGAAGAAGCTTAAAGACAAATGTGAACTCAGAGAACACAACAAAGGCTTTTAAGAGCACTAGCTTGTCAATTTTCTACAGATTTCCTGAGGATTAGTTTCTTGTTGTGATATCTTGGGTATTCAACAAGTCTTATTAAGTCTGGCATTGTTTTTTATGTGAGACCTATGTCTCAGAAATTAAACATTTTGTTTTTAAGAAAACTTGTGAAGGGCAGAAGATGAAGCAAAAGTACTTGATTTACGATGAAAAGTGTATGTCGTTTTGAGATTCACTTTTAAAATTGATTGTATTAGCTACTAAAATGTATAATAGAATGTTTTAATCTTCCACTACTTATATTTTCCCTCCTGAAATGGAAAAAAAGAGTCAAATATACTTGATTGACTTTCTGCTTTCTGGTTTTATTTAAATCTTACAATCTGTACAGTTTACCAGTACCAAATTGTACCAATTTGTAAATTTTGATATTATTTTGAGCTTGTAAGAAAATACTGGCTTTCATGCATCAAGTCAACCTTGTTTTCTTTCGACTGAGAGTTTTTATACTACCTATTGCAATGTAAATGTAGAACAACAACAGTAACAAACTATCCTAAGACTTACGAGAGTTGTACAAGGTACTAATCTTCGAGAAAAGGAAATGTTTGTTTTTTGTAACTGTTGAAAAAGTGTATTGAAGCCCTGCAAAAAGTCACAACACAAGAATCCTTTGCAAATGCACTGTTCCTACCTTCCTGTTAAGTTCCTAATAATTTATAATCTATTATGGCCTGATATGTTTGTACTCATGGGAAGGGCAGGGCAGGACAGGAAGGAAGAGAAAAAGGAAGGGAAGGGAAGGAAGGAAGGAAGGAAGGAAAAGGAAGGAAGGAAGGAAGGAAAAGGAAGGAAGGAAGGAAGGAAGGAAAAGAAAGAAAAAGAAAGGAAGAAAAGAAAGAAAAAGGAAGAAAAGAAAGAAAGAAAAAGAAAGAAAGGAAGGAACATTCACAGTTGGAATTTAGGCTCTCAGCCAGCCGTCAAATTGATTTGATATGCATTAGGCCCAGAGGCCAAAATATGAGGATAAAGAATGGACTTTTCCTGCAGTGATGTAATACTGGGTATTACTGCATGCAGAATATCAAAATAAAGTTTTCACAGTAATTTTTTATTTAAGAAGAATTAGAAAGCAGTACATAGGAATTAAAACATGCAAATTACTGCAAGATTGGAGTTATCTTGGTGATTGTATTTATCTCTAAGGGTGAAGCGATAGGTCATAATTTACCATACTTAACATAATGCTGTTTTGGTGGGATTCTCCATTGTCTTTATTTTTTCCTAAGTCTATGTCATCATCATGGCTAGGCTTCGCGAATGAAGATTTGGGAAGGGCTGTACCCACGCTTGCTACAAGCACGCTGATGGCTAAAAAGGCCAATGCGAGACAGAAAGTCTATGTATATTAAATTGAAATTCCTTTGTTGGAAGAATATAATTTTGATCCTGACCCTGTCCACACTAGTGTTTTAATTCTGATCAAGAGTGTATTTCCACAGAATGTTGTCACCACCTCTTTGACCACTCTTTCACATTGCAAAAAGCTTCTGAAAAATTCAGCCTGGACCCTTCCAGGTGAGCCTCAACTGCAAGATGTCCTGCCCCTTATGCACTATGTCCACCAGTGGTCTTCATCCATTCAGCTCATGGACTGGACAATAGTTCAATCATAGTAGAATAAATTCATGAAATACGTACAGTGGGCATGAGGTCCACCTGTTTGTTCTCTTTAGACTGACTTTTGAAGTCTGTCTGCGCAGCATGCTAATGTAGGGATGGCTCCAACCACTAGACAAGGCTGGAGCTGGACAGAAGTAAACTCTCTGGGTGGATTTTATAGATATTTGCCCCTGCTACTTGTCACTATGTGTCTCTGCATAACTTTTTAGTAGTAAAGGGGTTTGTTTAGTCTCTGTGTAAGATTTCTGTGTCACAGTGGGAAAACCAACTATAAAGATAGACCTAGGGATTTCTTCCTGTCTAAGAGGGATCTAAAGGAGCTTTCTGTGTAGCTTTATGTCTTCACCGCATTATCAAAACAGTGCAAGTGACAGCATGTAGCATATGAGTCGATTCATTTTTAAAGGTTGTGGGAAAGGAAAATTCCCATTTGTAATCTCTTCCTCCTTGACTGTTGCTAGTCTAGTTGGCTAAAACTAAAGCACTGATCTTGAATGCTTTCCTTGATAGTCAGAGAAAAATAAATACAATAGTTACTTCAGAAACTTCAGTTTAAGGAAGCATTTTTTCTCCTTATTGAAGTCATGTGGAAAAAATGACATGCACCATTAATTACAAGTAATACACCAAAACAAATTAAGACTGCTTTATGTTTTCTCATAGATAATTATGATTTTTTTTTTTAAGAATGGCCTGTCATAGGGAAAATCTGTGCAGTTCATGTGATTTAATCAAATCAGTATCAAAGCAGGTTGTTAATTCGTCAGTGATAAGTAACTAACCAGCAAACAATGAGCTATACTTTCAGGATCAATATCAGCAGTACAGAAGATAAGCTACAATACTGGACACTTAGGTTAGTTAACCATTGCAAATTTCTAAGCATTCTTCTGTAATTAATCCCCGAAAGTTTTAATCACGCACAAACACACAGAGCACCAGGCCACCTCCAGGCTGTGTGGGGTCACTAGCAGCCCCACTGCACGAAAGGGGACTTTCCCTCATTTTCTCTGTGGGATATGTGGTTGCTTCAGCATCAGGTGAGCTCCTGCCACTTCTAACCACCCACTGACCCAACATCCCACAGGACCCTGGACATGCTTAGACATATCCTTGTGTGACAGCACACATGGACAGCCTCTGGACAAGTGCAGACGCCCCACAAGTGAGTTCTCTCTCCAGTCTGGAGGGAGTTTGCAATGTCCTGGGCACTTCGCACAATGTCAAACCATGTCCAGCTGCTGCCCTCTTTCCACCTCCCTGTCTCTCATTTTACAAAGTGTCATGCTTTTGTTGCCCTCTTTTTCAAGCTGACCTTTGCCTCAGAAGACTCTGATTCCCTGGTTACTACTCAGTCTGACTGGTGGTCATATTTCCCTCTGGCATGATAAGTTTGGAGCAAATTTCTGCTAAGGCAGTTTGGAGTATTTCACTCGACACACACAGGATGCACTCACATTCCTCTTTTTCAGCTGTTGCTGTCCATATCATTTTGCAGCTGGAGAGTCTGGTCACCCTTCCAAACCTTTATTTAAGGAAAGAAAGAGTTGTGAAGTCAAGAATTGAATATTACTGTTAATACCTTTCTGTATCATTATGTGGGAAAAAAACCACAAATAAAATAAAAACAAACAAAAACCCCTCTTTGTTTTCCATATTAAGCTGTTTCCATTAGTTACTGCACTGCATTAAGCAAGTGAGAAGAATTTCCAGGTTCTATCAAAAAGCAAACCTAAGAATTTTCAGATCACAGAATGGCCTTCAAATCACATCAAATTATAAACTGGGACATTGTTTTAACTGCACTTAAAAACATATATATAAAAGGCACCAAATATAAAATCCCTGCATTTGTGTTCTGAAATCTTCACAATGGTCACAGAAAAAAAGCTACAAAACTCTCAGTGTTGTGTATTTCTGAACAAATAATTACTTTTTGCCTGAGTTTCTTCAAATACTTTTGAAGAAATATTTTGCTCTGGTATTCAGAGCATGAAAGAAAATACATTCTCATAAAAAAAAAGACAGGTTTATGAATTCAATTTGTGTCATGTGGGGCTGACTCTTTGCCATGATGATTAGTTTTTAAATTAGGAAAATTTGTTCTTGCAATTGATGAAAATCAGCAGAGGACTGTGGAAACAAAGGAAATCTACATTTGTCTAACATCAGATATTCGCTGACTGCAGTTTTATGCAGTTCACCTTTTAGTACATTTCAGAATTATAAAGTTCAACCAGCTTTAGCTTGATGCTGCTAGAAGAGCTAAAACATGTTTAGGCTCCGAATATTAATTATCACACTCTTTTAAAGGTTACAACAGTCACTTTCTCCAAGGGAGGTCATAGTTCTGATTGAATAAAGCTTTAATTATAGAATATTTTAGAACATTGCAGTGAGCTGCAACAACAAAGCCAGAAAATGGATTATTTTTTCTTTGACAATCCTAAAAAGATAATAAAGGCATGAGAAAAAGAGAAAAACACATCTGTTAAAAAAAATAAAAAAATTGAGACACTTATAGATTAATAGTTTGTTTATTTTGTCTCCATTGGTATAGAAGAGAATGTTACTGCATTCTAACTCCTATGCTTGTCACTATTAGAGACTTTTTTTAATGAGAAAGCTGGATCAAATGCTATTTAGCAATACAGACATGATTTGTATTACTGCAATTGAAGCAACTGTTTTCTGAAAAATACAAAGACTCATCAGTACTTGCTGATGTTTAATACCTACATATAATTACTAATTAAGTATTGAAAAATTCTTTTGTGTAGAAGGTAATACATTTCATTCAATCATGACTAACCTTGCATGCAGACATTTATGCCACCATAATGGAGGCCATATATGATTCCATATTTAGAGCTTAGTCCTGATGTGATATTGCTTTTAAATCCTCAGACAAAATTCTGCATATCATTGTAGAAATTTTACCATAGAAAACATTTTGGTGAAAGTGTGGCAGATATGAATGTCCAACACATCTAATTTTTTCTTCTTTTCTCCTGTCTTGCCTTCTCTTCTGCTTTCTCCATATTGTGAACCCCTTTCACCCTGTGGATTTTCATTCTCCTGTCACCCAAAAAATTACTACAGCCAGTGCAAAGAGATCTGTCCCCCCTTGCCAAAGCAGGTGAAATATATTGCAGGGCCTTTTTTTCCCTAGGAATCTAAGACTTCCCTTCTAGTCTTTCCTGTGATCCTGAAGGTCTTGTTACTGCAGACTCAGGTGTCTCATGATAACAGACTCATATTAAACTGAGCAGACTATAGATCTCCTGAGTTCTGGGTGCCCATTCTAGCAAATTTGTCTGAACTGATAATTAGCTTGGAAAAGCCTGCCAAGTGATGTCCTTGTTTTGTCTTGATAAGCAGCTGTCAGCAGTGGCTAAATCAGTAATGTCCATCTGAAAACTTACATATCCTTCAAAGTATTTCTAATCGTCTTCTGACTTAATTGTTGTCTAACAGGAAAAGGTCTGTGGAAGTTACAGAGAGGAGTGTGAGTACATGGCTTACTGGGTAATTTGGACATAACACAAGTCTTACCTGCGAATGAAAGGCAGCAAGGATAACTGCAATGTTTCACCTTAGCTGGTTTCAGAAAACCAAAATTAATCTCAGTCCTAATCCTTCAGTCATTTTGTTCTCAGTTGCAAGACAAGCAGCAAATGTGTCATGCTTTGTTTTTAAAATCTGATAACCGCAGATGGGAACAAAAAACAGCAGCACAGCTTTCCCTGCAATTTCCAAGGAGAGAGACAAAACCTGATTTGCTCAGATAAAGCCTCCCTACCAAAGGCTGAATTGATGTGGATTTACCTGCTATCTTCCTAATAAATATCCTCTGTGAAATTGAAGTGCTTTTTTTTTTCTAGGCTTTTTCATGTTCCTTTTAGTATTTTCTTCTGCTCCCTTTTTTCTGCTCCTGAGTACATCTATCCATATCACAAGTACAGAAATTTAAATAGCTATGTAGTTCAGGACAATTTTGGCAAGTATTTAAATCAGTGTGTTAGGGAATCTTGTTCTCAGTTGATGACTGGCTATCTCACATCTTTGCACAAAAATAATTTCCTAAGTTTTTTGACCTTATTCATATCCAGTTAAAAAATGTTTAAAATCTTCTGTCTGTATTGCTGCATTGTTACAGAAATGTTTCAGAAAGGAAATAGTGATTCTTCATAAACATGACCTCTGCAGTAGGTAAAAACAAACAAAAGCCAAACAGCATAAGAATTGAGTTTCACTGCCTGTTCTGGAGACATTTAACTAGGACCATGACCTTTAGCAAAAAAAAAAAAAAAAGAAAAAAACGAAATAAAAAAAAGCACACAAGATGAAAGGATGGGAAGATGTGTTGTGAATATGTAGATACCCTATAGCTAACTCTATCTCATGAACTAAAGTTATGGGGTTTTGCCTTACAGGTTTTTTAAGTACTGGGGACCAAGCTGCGAAAGGCAACTATGGATTGCTTGACCAAATCCAAGCTTTACGTTGGATTGAAGAAAATATTGGATCTTTCGGAGGAGACCCAAAAAGAGTTACTATTTTTGGATCTGGGGCAGGAGCTTCCTGTGTCAGTCTCCTGACACTCTCCCACTATTCAGAAGGTAAGCAAAGCATTTTTTTAATTATTTTTTTTTTTAGCATTCTGGTGTCATGAAAATGGCCATATGAGGTAGGCTGAATTAGAATTACATGAAGCCTGTAATTTTTGTAAAATACCTACTAGCTAGTATTCTGGATTTGTATTAGTCAACATAAAAATATATTTATAGGGAAAATTAAATGCTATTACAATATAAATCTCATGCAACAAATGCTACGGGCAATATGCTTTTCTAGTTTTATCAACAGATTCCACTGGGTCTCCTGTCAGAGAATTTGTCCTAATTAAAATGGAAGAGAGCAGTGACCTTTTTTATTTTTTACACGCTCTTGGCTGCACTTCCAACATATATTTAGATGCTTTCTTTACTTGATAATAACATAACTTAAGCTTATTAAAAAGTGCATTTAACTCCTCACAAATACTGTGTGATCCCTCACAGTGTTCTTAAGATTTTGGTAAGTGAGCTGTGGGATTTCTACCCTTAACACTTCACTCCTTAAAAAAAGGAAAATACAACAAGCCCCAAGAATGTTTAGCAGCAGCCCCAAATAATAAATGTTCATAGTGATAAGACCAAGTCTACAAAGAATTTATAAAAGAAGACAACACGAAAATATCTATGATATTTATAAATCCACGCCATTTTTATCACATTAAAACAGGCAGGAATTTGTGACAGAAAGCTAAGCCCTAGCAAGCAGTTATAGCAGGGTGATTGGTAAACACCCCGTCTTGAAATACATAAAATTGTGCTTGACAGTTCAGTCAGTTGATACAAATAAGAGTGTAGTGCATAACTGTTGAGCAAGCCATGCCAAAATCAAGCAGATGGAACCATGAAAAACTTAACTGATCAAATAACTGAAATTTTCTTGAGTGTGCATCATCTCAAAGGTATATCAACAACAAAACGCACATGCTTTTGTAGCCTGTTGCTGTCTTTGACATTTTGAGAGCTTAACATTAGAAATCATGTCAAGAAGACATCCAGGCATTTAATTTTAAATATAAAATAGGTCATTTTAGTGGTCTTACCAGAGAAAAAGAGATGGGGCAGCTTCACCAGTAAGCTCCCATTGCTTTTCAGTGCTCTGACACAAAGAAATTCTTCAGATCAGATTTTCAGTTCTCTTTTTATTAGTACACATAAAGAAACCAGAAAGAACTATTGAATCTCATCTCACTCTCTTTCACAAATATTTAAATATATTTTTGTTCAACATATAGGTAGTGCTAACACACACACACAAAATTCAACATGTAGCAGTACTAACATATACACACAAAACAATAATAAAAAAATGGTAATAAAATTTTCTGAGTAGAAGATTCAAACCTATGAAATTGCTTTTATTGGATCAGATTTTTTGAAGTTACATGATGCATAGCTTCTGTGAAGGAAATTAGAGTGTGTAGTTTTCATTTGACCTTTAAACTACTGAAAGGTGCATTTGTGAGTGTCATTTACATGGCAAAGAGGATATGATTGCTTGTAGCTGCCAATCCTTTAAAGACATTTTCACAGGACTACAACTGTGGTAAAGCCAGGGGACTTCCATCAAAGATGCAAGAAAACTGCAGTATAAGCATGAGTTGAAACAGCAACCTGAAACCTTCATGCCTTATATGTGTGAGCACCAAGAACATGAGAGATTAGCTTATTAGAGATAGTATAAAAAGAGAGTAGTTGATAGGATCTATGGAAATTGAATAGAAATTTTGGTTTATGCATTCTTTACTGATTGTATAATCAAAGCTTTTTCTGCTTTGTAAGAGATGCCTTTAATTTTTATTTTTTTTGATACACATTTTTTAAATGTCTAATTGGATTTGTATTTAACCAATTTGCACCTGCAGGTTTGTTCCAAAAGGCAATCATACAAAGTGGAACAGCCCTGTCCAGCTGGGCAGTGAACTATCAGCCTGCCAAGTACACTCGGATATTGGCAGATAAAGTGGGCTGCGACATGCTGGATACCACTGATTTGGTTGAATGCCTTCGGAATAAGAATTACAAAGAACTCATTCAACAGACCATCACTCCAGCCACGTACCATATTGCCTTTGGGCCTGTGATAGATGGAGACGTGATTCCAGATGACCCTCAGATTCTAATGGAGCAAGGGGAATTCCTTAACTATGATATAATGCTGGGCGTGAATCAAGGGGAAGGTTTAAAATTTGTAGATGGAATTGTAGACAATGAAGATGGTGTGTCCCCCAATGATTTTGACTTTTCTGTCTCCAATTTTGTGGACAATCTTTATGGTTACCCAGAAGGGAAGGATACACTGCGAGAGACCATTAAATTCATGTACACCGACTGGGCAGACAAAGAAAACCCTGAAACAAGACGGAAGACCCTGGTTGCCCTTTTTACAGACCACCAGTGGGTCGCTCCGGCTGTTGCTACTGCTGACCTGCATGCCCAGTATGGATCTCCAACATATTTCTATGCATTTTATCACCATTGCCAAAGTGAAATGAAACCCAGCTGGGCTGATTCAGCTCATGGTGATGAAGTCCCTTATGTGTTTGGGATTCCTATGATTGGTCCCACAGAACTGTTCAACTGCAACTTTTCCAAGAATGATGTCATGCTCAGTGCAGTGGTTATGACGTACTGGACTAACTTTGCCAAAACTGGGTAAGTGTGACCCCCAGCATTCCTTTCTGTTGATAGCATACTTCTAAAATAGTCAATACCCCATTGCAGTGGCCTCAAACTCTGATTTTGCAGTAGTATTATAGAACTGTTTGCTTTAAGAAAGCAAGTAAATGAGGCTTATTCATATTTAATAGATTTTTAATTAGTGTGTTCCCTCAAACTATTTTCTTTCAGTAGCTCAGTGAGAATAATAATGCACCATATTTTTGGTTCAAAAAATAGGATCATTATTAAGACAAAAAGCATGTCTCACAGAAAAGGTGGCTCACTAAGATACGGAAAAATCAGAGGCAACATGTCTGCCACTTGAAGAAGGAACTGTCAGGAAGATAGCACTTATCTGCTATGAAAGAAAGGAAGTTCTTGTTTTTCAGTGACCTTCACAGAGATGAGGACTCAGGGAGGAATTAGAACAGAAAGGCAGACACTAGAAAAATTCTTCCCTCTGAGAGCTATAATGGCAATAATAAGTACTTGACTGGAATGAAGAAGAGACTCAAATTTTGCTTTGAGAAGGTTAAAAATTTAATTCTGCTTACAAAACAAAATAAAGACATCAATGTTTTGCTGAAATAGTGTTGTAAACATCAAGGAAAGAACCCTCAAAGCAGCTTAATCTGTGAACAGTAATAATAAATTTTATTCTCTTTCTATAGCATTACTTTAAAGAGTACTGCAGTGTTTTACTTGAGCAGCAAGGGCTTTTTTGTTAACCTTGAGTCTTCAGTACTGAATTAAAACAAAGATACTTGTGGCACAAAGGAGCTGTAAATCTTCTCACTGAACGTTTAATGGTAGGATTGGGCTCTGGAAACTGCAGCTTTACTGCACTGCAGTGAACGATGTGCAGCTCTATAAGAGAAACTCAGGGATGCCCATTGTGAAACACTCAGAGGCTTCAGCCCTTGCTACCTTTAATTATTCCAAATGACGTTCAAGGGAGAGAGATTTTGCCATTTTAAAAGGACCTCAAGCGTGAATAGAGTAAAAAGCAATCAAATGCTTCAGGTCAACTTACGAGGCAAAAAAAAGCATTTGTTGCACCACATGTTAGGTAAACAGGTACTTTTGCATACAGAAATCCCACAGTTCAACAACAAAAGTGAATGAACTCTGTAATATTTAAATGTATTTGGCAACAAGAAGTCATCAGTACTGGGATGGGCAAACATCATGAAGAAATTCTGGTTTATGGACAGAGAATGCTCAGTGCTGGCTGTACCACATACTCAGAAAAATAATGATACCATCAGTTTTTCTTTATTTTTGTAGATGGGGTGCCACATATACATAAAGTGTAGATAGTTGGAATTCTTACGGAGATACAAGACTTCCACAGCCTCACTATTGTTTACAATTACTTTATGACTATTCCCTGTAGATTAAGAAGTTCTGTTAAGCAGTTTTTGAGGCTATCAGGAGCTTCTCACAGTCCCAGCTGCCACCATTACTCATAACACTTTCCAGCTGTTGCTACTTGAAAGCTAATTCCAGCAGGCTATACCCAGTTCTCTAGTTATGAAGACATTGTCATACTAAACCTAAAGGCAAAAAAGGTTCTTTGGGACACCCATTAGTCATTTCTGAAACTTTGCCATTGTGGATGAGAAAGGAATGGGGTATATATTCTATTACAGACTCACTCCGTTATAGACAGTCTGAAAGATGTGTCATTAGAAATGACCTCTGGCTGTAAAATTTGTTTTCACAAGGAAAGGAAAAGAGCAACACAATACATATTACCTTGATGGATTTTTTTTTTGTTTGTATGAACAATGACTAATTTTTCTGAAGAGTACAAGAAAATACTTGGAGGTAAATAATATCGTAAGATTATATTTGCTCTGCATCTCTGGTTCCTCCAATGGAAAAAAGAAGGTTGTAGCACCTCAGGCCTAGAGCAAAGAGGATCTCTGGAGTAACCATTCTCCTCTCTACTCACTCATGTGCAATCAGGAATCTGTGACTCAGGTCCTCCAACTCTCAAAAAGATTTACATAGTTCAAGACTGCATTGCTGGGGGCTCTGCTTTGGGTCCCCCTTCCCTTTTTAATTGATCATTTCCCATCCTTATTCTGATAGAGCTTGTTTTGCTTTGTGTTTGTACTCATGGCAATACATATGAAAAATCTGTTAACTGAAAGATTTTATTATTCCACATTTCCCTGTAGGTGAGCTTTGAACGTTAAAACTGCAGATATATTTATTTAATTTAAAAGTCTCTGAGACTCTTCTAATCTTGATGATTCTCCCACAGAGACTGCATCTAGGAACTTATTGTATAATCACAGCTCAGGTGGTTCATCATTCTGATAGACTGGGTTAGGCTTTTAATGACATGCCACCTGTTCCTAAAAAAAGACACATTGTTTAATGGATCTACTGCAAAGGCTGGGTTTGGAGGGCAGGTCAGTCTTCTAAAATCACAACATAAGGTGTAGGGCTTTTATTGCGTTTAACTTTGAAGTCAGTTACTGAAGCCAGCAAACAGGAGGTGACAATGAAACTGTTTAATGGCAGATACTTTGTGCTTGAAATTAATGCCTTGAAGTTGCATTTTGCTAATTTTTCATTCTTTACCTTTCTATGACTTTTATTGTTATTTTTCTTATTATGATTAACAATATTTTTTTTTCCTTTTCAAAACTATATTTCTAACATGCCTTAGAAACAGAAAAACAATTTTTTACAGAGTGGGTGTGAGATACTACATTTAGAATAAAAAAATGACATGAAAATATAGCTTTTAATTCCGCTATGGGCAGAATTATATGCGAGAGCTTCATTAAGAGGTGCACTTAGAGCTTCAGTCTGCTGCCAGTAGTACTATCTTAACTGTAATGGTAATTTTATGTGCCAAGTGTTCTGTTAGATAGGGCCATGTTCCCTCCTTCGCAGATACATCACCAGGGGGAGAGTGAACAACATGAGGGGTTGTGTGCCAGTCCTTCACAGATACTCTGTCAGCTACGCTCTTGTGAAGAAGGATTTGAAGTTTCACAGACTATATACAAAGCCATGCTGTCATTAGACGCATCTATCAGGTTTCTAAAAATTGCCCTCTTTGTGAAGAATTACAGTACTCTATTTTTGCTCCTATTCATCCAGCTCTACCTACGCTAGTATTAGGAAAGATAAAGGTCTAAGTGATATATCCTTGTTTTCTTTGTACTTCAGATAAAAACTCCAGAATTATTTTGCTACCATTGATTCTGAAACACAAAGCTGTGTACATTTCTGAGTTATTAAGAATGTCTATATTTTATATTCAGTTTGGTTCTCTAACAGAAGGCATGATTAGACTTACAATTATAAAAGTATGTTTCCAAATCAATTCTCAGTGAACTTTTTTATGAGGCTACTGCATTTTTTTTTTGATGTTTTTGTCTGAAGAAATATCTGTCTCCAATGGCAAATCTGTATTAGTCAAAAAACCAGGTGTGCTTATGGGTTGCTTTTCTTAGTGGTTATAATAGTTAACTGGAGTATGGCAACAGTGGGACCTGGTAAGGAAAGGAAGTAAGGGAAGATATGCCTGTGTACCAGTCCTTCAGGCAGGAATGTCTGTGTCATTATTAGTATTGTGACACTATGGAAAAAAATCAGCAGAAGAATGAAGAAATGCCAGTTTTTCTCTCCCCTTTTTTTTTTTTTAACTCCCATATGGAGGAAAGAGTAGTACTGAAAAAAAAAAAATATCAAAGGGCCTTTCAGAGTCTTGGAGACAAACAGAAAACAGTATATAACTGTGAAGACATTTTGCTCTCCAGTGAAGTTAGAGAGAACCCAAATAATAAAATACTTTAAGTACATTAACTTAACAGTTCCATTGTCCTGTTTTTGCAGTAGTTAAAACGCAAATTGTATTTTGCTGTGTTGTATGGAATATGGGTTATGAGAAGACACCTTAATTCATCATTCTTCCCATGACAGTATCAGCAGATATGAAATATCCAGTTTGCCCTTCAGATCAGCTACTAATCCACCTTGTGAACAGGAGTGTGTTGCTCTTAAATCAGCATCCATGCAGGCACATTTACTTTATATTGCCATAGAAGAAAATAGCGCTTTGATTGTACATCTCTAGCCAATGAGGTGTGAATTAAGTGACAAGATCTAGCAACATCCTGAGTTGTGCAAAATCAGTGCACACTGAAAGTAGGAGGAAAAAAGTGGCAGGTGAAATGGTGTTATCCTGCACATTAACAAAAATATACCTTTGATAAGACAAGAAAGACCATCATATTGTCTTCTGTTATATAGAAAAAAAGTTCAGACATTTCATTTTTTGATGGAGAAGCTGTTTAAATTGAATTTTAAAGGTGGTAAAAATAAATAATGAGATAGCAAAATGTATAATAATAATAATTAATTTTGTTACAACAGTAGCATGAATTAAAAAAAAAATCTCCCTAACAACGGTAGAATTGGGAAACAAGTTATCTAATCCCTATGAGAGTCATTACAGGAAGAAATACAGAACTGAAAATATAGTGTTCATATTATACTGTTACCATCATGATTGCAGCAGGTTTTTAAAGGAAGGTTTTGTAGCAGGCTTTTGTTGTGCATTACACATTTGAGCCTCAAGAACACCTAGAAGCACAAAGGTGATGTGAGGGGCTAAAAAAGGAAAAAGGAAATTTGAAATTAATAACAGAAAAGAGTTTTGTTAAACAGCTGATTTGATTGGAGAAATTATTGTCTGCACGTCTATGTTTCATGCCTACCCATAAAACTAGAAAATTGTTCATAATAGAGAAGCAGCCCAAATACCCAAGAAAAAACCTTAAGTTTTAAGTTGTAACTTTATGATTTTATTAATGTTTTGCAGTGTACATAGGAGAAAGGCCAAGGAAAGTAAAAATTATCTTGTTGTATCTACTGAATATTTTTTGCACATTATCATTAGTCTGTAAAACCAAGATCATGTATTATTAGATTCTCTGTCTAGGACTGGACTTACTTATTTACTTCTCTTTAAAAAAATAATTATTGAGATACCTATCCTCCAGATTCGGAGAGAATATTCAGACCATTTATTCACTTATTAAATAATCAACCCTAGAGTTGGTGTCAGTGGTAGAGCTCTGATACCCATAGCAAAGAAATTACTTGTCTTTAGAGCTGGCTGATTTATTTCTGCTTCTTGTTTCAAGGGACAGCTTCATGCTCCCACAGAGTCATGTAAACAAATACTGAAATACAAGCCTACCCACATGTAATGTTATTTTCTCTTGTGTTTGGAGGAGGCGGCAGCATAATTGGCTGCTCCTAGTAGACATAGTTAAAAGTGACAGATGGAGGTAGAGAATGGAAGAGGGGGAAAGGGAGGTTGATATTTACTTGTTTTGCAGGCTGTTTGTAGGGGAAGGGAATCACAGGATTACAGAATGGGAAAGGTTGGAAGGGACCACAGTGAGAATGCAAATTTAAAAAATGTTTAGTTGCTAAAATAATCATCTGCTGACATTTTTATAGGGCCAATAAAAAAAAAAAAAAGGAGGAAAGTGCATGTCCAGCTTGGCTGCTCACTGAAATGAGTGTTCAGCTTCTTCATTTCCTGTACTGTGAATAAAGTGCAACTCATTTACCTGAACAGCTTAATGAATCAGTTTTCTATAGGACCCTTCCCAGAGTCTTTTGTGCTGTGAATCAGAACAGCAAGGGGGGACAATGCAAGAGTTTCTGACAACAAAAATGCTTTGCATTTTGATAATCTTGTTGATTTTTAACTTACTTTAGAGTTTATGTATTGAACCGCAAATTTCTGTAGAAGTAGATATATTGAACACGGCCAGTATCTTCTCCTCTGGATTTTCCAAATCTTTCAGTCTGTTTCTTAATAACAAAAGAAAAGCTTTATTTTCTTCTTCAATGCATGTTTGAGTTCCTGAAAGTAGCAGCATACATCTG
Source organism: Pseudotriccus pelzelni (assembly GCA_035584735.1). Taxonomy (NCBI): domain Eukaryota; kingdom Metazoa; phylum Chordata; class Aves; order Passeriformes; family Tyrannidae; genus Pseudotriccus; species Pseudotriccus pelzelni. The sequence continues at coordinate 93,821,129 of JAWMRA010000001.1, read as the reverse complement.
TTTCTGTACTGCTTGGAAGTGAATATTACTCCTCTAGTTTGAACTGGAACGAACAATTACCAAGCAATTATCTTTTTGTTCAGAATTAACACAATTTGCCTGTCAATGCATAAAATAAAAATTAAATAAATAGATAGATAGATAGATAGATAGATAGATAGATAGATAGATAGATAGATAGATAGATAGATGAAATGGTAAGAGTTTCACACCCCATAGTTTATATCTTTTATATCTTATTGAGATGGGAAAGATTAGGTACAGTATTTAAAAAAACAAAAAAACAAAAAAACAGCAGCACACAAAACCATCCCAAATAATGAAACCACAGGCATAAGTAACCCAAAATACCAACATTATATGGGAAAATAATTTTTCTTTTCACTCAAATAAAAGACATGATAAATTCTCTTTATGTACACCAAAGGAAGACTAAAGTAGGATATCAAGCTCATGGGCTTTTGAAAATGGAAAGAGAAAAAAAAATAAGACACTTTAAAATCTGTTCTGGTGGGGTTTGATATTCCCATAACATAGATAACCATATATTGGAAGAAAAGGAAAATATTAGAATCATTTTCGCAGGAAATAAACTAATGCATGTGGGAAAGAAAAGGAGAATGGAGAGTTCTCTGAGTAATGCACAGAAAATAAATAATGTAGCCTTGGTATAATATATTAAAAAGTCCCAGAAAATACTCTTTGCTGCAAAAGAAGATGCAAACTCTTGCAAAACAGAATATTAAGCTCAGTATTAGTAATTTTACCTTTCTATATTTTTTCATGGCAAGAGGAAGTAGTATATAACTTCAAGTTTACTAAAGTTGTAGACATACATATACACTGACAATCACAGAATCACAGAATATACTGAGCTGGAAGGGACCCACAAGGATCATCAAGCCCAGCTTCTGGCCTTGCACAGAAGCATCCCCAAGAGTCATACCGTGTATCTGAGAGTACTGTCCAAAAGCTTCTTGAACTCTCTCAGCCTTGGTGCTGAGACCACTTCTGTGGGAGCCTGTTCCAATGCTCAGCCAGTTTCTGGGTGAAGAACCTCTTTCTAATATCAAACCTGAACATCCCCTGACAAAAGTTCAAGCCATTCCCTCCAGGTTCTGTCACTAGTCACCACAGAGAAGAGATCAGTGCCTGCCCCTCCTCTTCTCCCCTGAGGAAGCTGTAGACTGCAATGAGGTCTCCCCTCAGTCTCCAGGCTTTCCTCCTGGAAAAGCTGCAGCCCATGGCTTGGACAGGGGCACTCTGTGCTGGGTTAGGAACTGGCTGGATGGCCGGGCC
>JAWMRA010000001.1:93766948-93819730 GCA_035584735.1 Pseudotriccus pelzelni | reverse complement strand
ACTGAGTGCCATGATCTAGGAATCACAGTGGGGTTGGATCAAGGGTTGGACTTGATGATCTCGGAGGTCTCTTCCAATCCAGTTCATCCTATGATTCTATGATTCTATGAAACAGACCAAGTCACCTCAGCTGCTCCTCATACGGCTTCCCCTCAAGGCCCTTCACCATCTTTGTTGTCCTTTGGACACTCTGTAATAGCCTAATGTCTTTCTTATATTCTGGCACTGAAAACTGCACACAGTGTTCAAGGTGAGGCCTCACCAGTGCAGAGCAGAGCAGGACAATCCCCTCCCTCGACCGGCTGGCGACGCTTTGCCTAATGCCTCCCAGGACATGGCTGGCCCTCCTGGCTGCCAGGGCACTGCTGACTCATGTTCAACTTGCCAGTGACCAGGACCCCCAGGTCCTTTTCTGTGGCACTGCTTTCTAGCATCTTATTCCTCAGTCTGTACAAACATCCAGGGTTGCCCCATCCCAGGTGTGGAATCTGTCACTTGTCCTTGTTAAACTTCATATAGTTGGAGATTACCCAGTCCTCTAATTTTAGTTGAGGTCTCTCTTCAGGGCCTCCCTGCCTTCAAGGGAGTCAGTGGCTCCTTCCAGTTTTGTATCGTCTGCGGACTTCTTTAGTATCCCTTCCAGTCCTCTATCCAAGTCATCAATGAAGATGTTGAAGAGCACAGTGCCTAAGATGGAGCCCTGTGGAACCCCACTACTGAGAGGTCATCCATGTTCACCCATTCACTATTACCCTCTGTGTTCAACCTGTTAGCCAATTGCTCACACACCACGAGGTGTTTATCCAGCTGTGTGCTGGACATTATGTCCAGAAGGATTCTGTGAGAGGCAGTATTAAAAGCTGTACTGAAATCCAAAAAGATTACATCAACTGCCTTCCCTTGATCAGCTTGGTGGGTGACTTTGTCATGAAAGGAAATCAGGTTTGATAAGCAGGACTTTCCTCTCACGAAGCCCTGCTGGCTGTGGCCAATCACAGCATTGTCTTCCAAGTGTTTTTCAGTATTTCCCAAAATAATCTTCTCCTTTATTTTACCAGGTACTGAAGTGAGACTAACAATATTTAAATGCTCTCTGTGAAATTGGTTTGTTTTTATTTTGAAAATATAAGGGGAAAAAAAAATGGAAAAAGCATAATGTCAATTAAATATCTGGCTTGCCAATGTTGAAATAATCCAAGTTCTGTGCTACTCTTATCTCTACTACTACTTAAGTACTACAAAACTTGTTGATCTAAGCTAATATATGTCTCATTTCTGTAAAGTGGGACAGAGTTAAGGGTCACCGTCCTATGACCATTAAGCACAGTTCCTTTATAACGATGATCTCATGGAACTTTCAAATAGTTATTTGCTAAAGCAAATGATGGAAAGATTTGCAACATAAAAATAGTTCAAAGGGTTTTTGCCAAAGGAGATATTTGAATGAAGGAGGACTAATAGCTCAGTAAAGGGACACAGAGATAAATGGTTTCCAGTTACATGTATTAGCCCTGCTACTTCATGTTTAAAGATTTTCATTTGTAATATATACAGCTAATATTTCTTGTTTCCCATGGACTTCCAATATTGCCATAGGAACTAGATGCCCATATTTACTACTTAGAGCAGTGGAAGTAGTGGTACATTAAATGAAAAAGTTAGTGTCAAACCCTGAGAAGAGTTGAACATACACCTTTACTATGGGTAGAGGTAATTAGTACCTCTCTAATACAGTATATCTCTAAGACATACTCTTTGGAGTATGATACTGAATCACAGAACTTCAGATGGCCTCTTGGGATCTGAAACACTATCCTTTCTCTGTTTTCGTTTAAAAAAATGCACTGTACAGTAAGTAATTTTCTTTTCATTATTTATTAATCACTGTTCTTCATTTAGGGAGGGCTTTTTAGCTTCTGTTTTTAGATTACTTTAAGTATTGAAAATCCATTAACTTTAGGATTGAGGGGGTTTGATTTTTTTTGCTTTTGTCTGTTTTTTTGAGAGATCAGATTAATGACTATAATACTGTCTGGTTTTGTTTTTTTAGAGACCCAAACCAGCCTGTTCCACAGGACACAAAGTTCATCCACACAAAACCTAACCGCTTTGAAGAAGTGGCTTGGTCCAAATACAATCCTAAAGACCAACTTTATCTGCATATTGGCCTGAAACCCCGGGTTCGTGATCACTACCGAGCAACAAAAGTTGCCTTCTGGTTGGAGCTCGTACCACACCTTCACAACTTGAATGAAATATTTCAGTACGTTTCCACAACAACTAAAGTCCCTCCTCCTGACATGACTTCATTTCCTTATGTGACGCGACGTTCTCCTGGTAAATTGTGGCCAGCCACCAAACGCCCAGCAATGACACCTGCCAACAATCCCAAACATTCAAAAGACACCCATAAAACAGCTCCCGAAGATACGACAGTTCTGATAGAAAACAAGCGAGATTACTCCACGGAGCTGAGCGTCACCATTGCCGTGGGGGCGTCCTTGCTGTTCCTCAATATTTTAGCCTTTGCTGCATTGTATTACAAGAAGGACAAGAGACGTCATGAGACTCACAGGCGCCCCAGCCCCCAGAGGAACACGACCAACGATATAGCACACATACAAAACGAAGAGATCATGTCGTTGCAGATGAAGCAGCTAGAACATGACCATGAGTGTGAATCGCTGCAGGCCCATGACACACTGAGACTAACCTGTCCACCTGACTACACGCTTACTTTAAGAAGGTCCCCAGATGACATCCCGCTAATGACACCCAACACCATAACCATGATCCCAAATACATTAACAGGAATGCAGCCTTTGCATACTTTCAACACCTTCAGTGGAGGACAAAACAGTACAAATTTGCCCCATGGACATTCGACCACTAGGGTATAGCTCAGCCCTTCCCCCTCTACCCTCACAAGCCACTTGGAAGAAAGAAAAAAAAAAAGAAAAAAAAAAGAAAAAAAAAAGAAGAGGAAAAAGTTATAATACCATCCATTGAACACCTTGTCAAAATCTAAAGTAAAAACAAGTAAAAGAGAAGGACAGTCATTATTTTCTTACTGATCCTTCCCACAGAAACTCACTGATATTAAAGATCAACTACAAACCCTGTGAAATGTGAAAAGTGTACATTGCTGTTGCGATACTGCTTTAAGATCTCAGCCACTTTGATTGAAAGTTGAGGCCAGAAGAAGTAATTTAAAATGGTGTTTTAAGTGTAACAAGCAAAGCAGAGTCTTCTGGAACACAAAGCCAGTGACTGTACAGGTGTTTTGTTTGGGGTTTTTATAATAAATAAAATAACAAAAAAGATTCTTTATGTGCCATACCATGAATGGCCATTGATAAAACAAAGACATCACCATGGGCTTTTACCCAGCATATGAAGCTGTAATCCAGATGGGGAAAATAGAATTTTATTATTAAAAACAAAAATGAAAAAAAAAAAGAGGAGGACTGACTATGCAGTAAAATACGTATAGTTCTGTGCAAAGAGATGACTTGCCAGCCTGAACTATATTTAAAGAAACTTTGTAAAAATGTACATAGCTGTGAGTTTAAAAACAAACCAACAAAAAAAAAAAAAAAAAAGAAGCAGCTTTTATTGATGTTTTCAGTTTGAAAAGAGCTTTTAGAAAGATTGTGCATTCGATTGTGACCTATGTGTATATACATTAGTCATATCACCTCTGTTTCCTCCAAGACCAAAGGAGGAATTCCTTCTTAATTACTAGTGGTAAACAAAAAACATGAGTTTTTTCTAACATGTTTCATTTATATGAGGCCATGGTGTCATGCAGAGGATACAGTTGTCTGTGTGACCTGCGTATTTTCTCTTACAGGTTACGCTAGTGCATGTTAAAGTATTCATAGGAGATTGTTGTTCTTTTCTGAAACATTTTTTCTATAATTTAATTTTGTGTTAGCCTTTGTTAAATTGCAACACAGCAATGGATTGGAAAATGAAGAGAAAAAAAAACACAAAAGAGAATAATTACTATTTTATACTTGTTGAACTGAACCAAGAAACATCTAATAATATATATTTAGAGTCCAGTTTGTAGTTCTTGGTTATTGTGATACCTTAGGAAGAGTTTTGTGCCCTGACAAAAGTAATGAAAGCCTGTGTTTTGGTCAGCCTTCTCTGAGAAAAATTAGCTCTATATTCACCAGCAGTTGCAGTAGTATCTCAGCTGATAAAGCACCTCCTCAGCTTTGCTAAATGATTTAAAACTACAATTTGTAAGTGGGGAAATGCAGGGTTGGTTGGCTGGCTGTTTTCAAAGTATTCAGAATGGTCAGTGTGTAAAGAAATTCTCAACCCCGTATCTTGAGAGTGCTTGTGAGTGTACCTGTCAGAAAATGCTTATTTTGCTGATTTATTGCACAGCAGTCCTGTAGTCAAAGAATATTATGGAGAGAGAAGCAGAGACATCATCAGCTGTTCTGCATCTGAACAAAACTGAAAATCCCAGAGATCATCACTCTCAGAAAAGGCAAAATTATTCCGTTTATTCCCTTCTGCCCTTCCTTCACTAGAAAAGCAGAAGCCAAGCAGAGCTATCAAACAAAGTGACATGGCAGTTTGATTCAAACAACCTATTTGAATGTGAAAAGATAGAAATTAGTTCCTGCAGATGAAGATTGCTTTATATTTTGTCTTTGAAAGTTACTCCATCACTGAGAGATAGTAACCAAAGATATTTAAACAAATTGGTCTGCACTTGAACCTAATTATCCCAGATGTATTTTCTGTTATTATTCCACAACTACACTGCATAAATATCATCTGTCCCATAAGTATCTAACACAAGATGCCTTGTACCTCTTCTTGTTTTCTACACTTTTTGTTTTTGAATAAAATATCTTGGAATAGTGTCCCCTACAAATAAAATCAAGGACAAGGTGATTCACTGAGGTCTATTCACCTGCACAACTCCTTGTTGTAGCAGACAATAAAACAAATTCTGAATGAAAGAAGTTAAAAGTTAATGATATGATAAAAATGCAACAAGTGGCTGATACAATCCTTCATCTGTAGTAAACATACTATAAATCTGACCTGGAAGCTCAGGTTGGAAAGTGATAAAACAGTATAACTGTTCAAAGTACAACTAGTAGAAAACGGAAAACTGTTTTGTTTTTTTCACTGATCCATCACATAATATGGATAAATACTGACTCTATACCAGGCCATTTCCACCAATTATTTAATGCCTCAACTGAGATGCAGCAGTTCATAACTCTTAAAAAAAGGTTTTAAAAAAAAAGAAAAAAAAAAAAAGAAAAAAAAAGGTAATGATGCTTGACATCATAAGCAGTTGGGTATGTTTGTAATGTGAATTACAGTATTTGTTTAGTACTTCCAATTGTCTTCTGCTAGCAATATGTACAGTACTGTGTCAGGCTTGTGACATTTGGGTAAAAAAAAGTTCCTGTAAGTGAATGATTTTAGCTTTTAAAAGTAATTACAATCAAGTTGATTTAATAATTTGATACATCTGGACTGATGTATGATTTATAGAGGGAACAGATTTATAGGGTCTTCATAGAATTCTATAATAATGATATCAAAATATACTTTGAAACTGTAAAAGAAAAACAAAAGTACTTTCCCAGGCTTATATTCTTGTCCTTACGAGGCACACAGGGTTCAATGGTTTCTTCTGTTATTGTTTTGCAATTTTTTGTTTTTTTGCCTTAAGTAATGATAGAAGATATATATGGCTGGACACATATGTATAAACTTTTCAGCAGCATTTTTAATAATAAAATATCACGGTATTTTCTAATGCTTTGTGCAAATAACTACGTGTTCATCCTTTTGTGTAGAAAGTCTTTCAGAGGTGTGTTTTCTGACCCATCCCCATTTCACTATCTAATGTAAACAATGCCTTGATACACATTATAAAAATATAAAAGTAACAGAGGTCACACTTTTAAGTTAGCAGAGTTGGCTTTTATAGTTGTATAAGCCTGTCAGTAAAAGGAAAGCAACTCAGACAATGAAGATGTAGGAGAATAAGCTCCGTATACTTATTACCTGTATGTACTGCAATTCTCATTGAAGCAATGGTTTCATTATTTTGTTAGTACTTTCTGAGACACTGGGAAAAAAGCTTGGGTAAGCAGCTTCCCTTGGTAGTGTATAGCCTAGCAGCTGAAAAATGTGTCTTCCCGATTAGGGATCAGAATATTGCAGATAAATCTAATACATTGAGCCTCCACATATAAATATACTTTCCTTTTATCTTTTAAATTTAGATAAGCAATTAGTTTTGCTAGAAAAAAATATGTAGGAGTAGCAACATATGTTACTCATATATATTTAAGGTATTTACATAGATTGCAAGTATGCCATTAATATCATTCTTCCTTCAAAGGCTAAGTAAATAATTTGTTCTTTTATGATGTTAGGTTCTGTTTATCAATGAGGTTTCCTTTCACTGGAAAGGTACATAGACATTTTAGTAATTTGAGCTGGGTATTGTTTGCTTTCTGTAACTATTCTGCTGAATAGAGGTACTAACAATAATGTTTGAAGAATTTTGAGCATATTAGTGAAGAGTATTTGCAAAAAGCAAATTCTGAATTATTCATATCAGATTTTTGATATGAAGAATCAAGCTTCTGAGGTAGAAATATGTGCCTACTGACCTAATCAAGCAGCTTGAATTTTGAATATTGAATTTGTATATAAAGCTTTTGTTAATAAACTGCAGGTTTATAGTTGTTCAGCAAATACATTTGATTACAGGTACACTTCAAAATTCCACAGCTTGCTCTGAGATAATTCATAGACAAGAAAAGGGGTTACAATTGTGTAATTTCTGTGAATTGTTCACCTCAAATTGTGGGGAGGTCTCAATAAATTAGCTTCTTTCCAGTTAAGCAATTTCACATTTAACAAAAGAGAAAAGCTTCAGAACTTTGTTCATGCTAAGTAAATATTGTGTTTTGTTCTTTTACTGTCTGAAATATAAATCTGCAGATTAGTATGTTCCTATTTTGACTTTGCTAAGAATATGACAACTCAATGGTATTTAATATCACATAAAATCATTTGAAATAATACATCGTAATTATATGCTTGTCTCAGATTTGTAGTTTTACATTTGTATTATTTAATTATTGTCAGTTGTGTCTCATATTTTCATCTGCAGCTGTTTGACATCACAAACTTCATCAGCCAGAATCTCTCCAGAGGCCATAGCAGCTCATAAACTCTGGGATTTTCATCCCAATAGAAATTATAGTATTATATATTTAATATCATAATATTTTAAAAGTCTTCTCAACACATCAGATTAGCCTGAAAAATAAGACAGTATCTTTTTTTAAAGCAAATGAAAAATAAGGAAGGGGTTTGGAAATGTCTAAACATCTTGTTTGAGCTGTAGCATAATAAATAACATTCCACTTTGGGATGAAGTTTTGATTCAAGCCATTTTGTTTGGTGTTCTACTGTGGGCACCAAGGTCCACACTGTGTCTTCTAGAAGTTATTTAAGTTAGTTCTAAGGAGGTTATATGTTCTCAGTCTTTTATAGCCCACCCAAATTACTTTATTCAGATTTTACCATGTTAGAGAAACCCAGATCACTCAGGGATGATGTAGTCACGGTCCAGACCAGAGAAGAAGTTTTGTCATAAACCAAGTGAACTACATCTGAGACACAGTGGCAGTGAAGGAAAATATGCATTAATATTCTAACAATTCAAATATAAAATAAGCATCTAATAAATAAGACACATTCCATTTTTATTAATGGAAAGTTCACAACTTTCTGCAATACCTACATTTTCCTACCTTCATTTTCTAACCCTTCCCCATAAAGAATAACAAAACCTTTTCAGACAGTATTTTCTGGAATATCCATATAAGTAAATGCAAAATTAAATAGCTGACATAATTTTGGTTTTCTACATAAAGATCCTCAGCTGCTGAAAGATAAAAGTTCTTCCTCTAGTGCCTTTATCAGGGCTTGTAGGTTATGTAGGTGATTCAGAGTAGCCCCATTCCCAGGTGTCCAAGTCTAAGTAAAAAGAAGAAGCTTGACAAAAAACTGATGTTGCCTTTGACTACACAGCACAGTTGTGTTTCTGTCCAACAGCCAAAGATATAACACAAAGACATCGAGAGCTTTATCTATGTTTTATTTTTAAAAGACTGCATTTTTTAGAGACTGTGTTCTCGTTTTTGAGCTTTTGATGTCTGATGTCATGCTTTTTGTTATATACCTAACTCAAAGCCCTTACTTGTTTTGTCATCTCATATCTTTTATCTCTTATTACATCAGATATTTCCCTAGAGATCCAGATATCTTTCCATGTCACAACAGTTAAGTTTGGCCCCAGATTTGTTCCGTTCTGTGCTGTATGACTGTGGGAGAGCATTTTCCATGTGACATTTTCCTTGCTGCTTTTAAAGTTCCCTTGAAGGGGTATTTACATGGCAGTATTCCTCATCCTTGAAATGCATTGATCTCTATGGCTATCTGCATTTTGTGCCAGCCTAACAGCTTTGCTTTGACACAGTGAATGTCTTAGTGGGAAGTGCCAGCTTGGAGCTAGGCTCTTTGTTACTCTGTAGTTTTTATTATTGTTATTATTCATTGTTGGCATTTGTTTCTTTTCTATATTGATCTTTAATCAAAAGTAAATTTAATTAGTATGTCATTCTATTGCACAGCAAGATTTTTCAAACCCTAAATTGCTCTTAATTCTTGTTTAGATACAGCTAATTACACTGCAGCATCAAAACATAAAAAACCATTAATGTTTCCTGATTCTACTATCAGTGTAAACTAATAGGAGGCTGGCACAGTTAGCCAGTATGAGAAGAATTAATGGTATACTGCCTTCTACTTGGTGGGGACCTGTTTTACAAATATGGGAAAATTAATTCAATTAACATTTTCATGCATCAGAATTTAATTACATTAAGTCAAAGGTAAGCAAGATCCAAGCCAAAATTTGTAGAAACTGTTCTAGTATCCTGCACTGGTGGTTATTTTGCATAGGCAACAATTTGCAGGTCAACAGCAGCTGCATGAGTGCTTAGTACACTTTAGTCAATGGATGTCTCACTTCAGAAACTAGTGTATTCTTAATAGTTTCTGCTTTCAAGAATTCCTAGCAGCAGCAGCAAAGAAACTGCAAGGAAAGTGTTTTAAAACAAATAGGAAGTGAATGCAAATTGTTTTTAAATGAATTTGACAGTAAGATTTATAATACGATGTGATCTAAAATGACCTTAAAATAATGTGATGCATTTCTTCTGTGTGAAAGGCCAACAGAAAAAGGAAAACCATCTCAAAGGATACATTTTTACAGGGACTAGTCAAATGAAATCAGCGCAGATAACGAGACTGTAATGGAATTTTGAACAGAGATGTTGTGTCATAATACTATACCATATGGATTTAGATATGTTGAACATAATCTACAGTGCTCATCTGGGTATTGAGAAGTATAAAATTAGATCCCTAGATGCCCTACTTTAGCAAGGCAACAGTGCTGCCATGGTAGATAACACAGTAAAGTGAAGTGTGCACATTTGTCATGAAACGACAAAACATCCGAGTAATTTTACTCCAAAAAAGACAAAGTGCCAGACTCAATAAATAGGGAATAATGACAATACAAGCCAAAAACAGGTCCAGCCTGGAGAACCATCTTGCGTGCCAACAGAGGGGTTATCCTCCAAATCTGCTTTTTTCTTCGTTTTCCTGGGGTGGGGGAAAGGCATGGAGAGGGAAGGTCCCTGGAGGAGGCTGTTTTCCACTGATGACTGGCCTTTGAGCCTTCAAAAATCACCAAGAACTGAGAGATGTTAGAGGTCCCTTTAAGCTGGAGCTGGGAGGGAGAAGGAAGGAATTTGAACTGTTTACTTATTATTAGTCATTTCTTTCTTTTCTCAGTGAGGGACAGTGAGGAAGAGGTAAGGGATGAAGAACAATGTGCTACCAGCTTCCCCCAGTACTTGAGGAAAGGCCAGACAAGCACTTTACTCAGTTTTTGATTGGGTTGGAAACAGGCAGTCAAGGAGCAGTGGGGGGTGAGGGAGTTGCTGAAGATGGCTACAGCCACCTGCTGAGTTGATTTGTGAGTCTTAAATACCTCTCACCCATTATAATGGGCTTATTAAAAAAATTCCGTGCTGCTCCCCAGACTGTAGATTCTGCACCATTAATATAGCAGGAAGTCAGTAAGAATATGATTAAAAATTAATCAAATAAAAATTTAATTACAAAAAAATTAAATCTCTCGTATATGTAAGAGAAGTAATATTCAATATTGCATGAATCTTGTGATCTGACTGCAGATGTGTTACTGTTTCTCCAAATCAGACACAATAGAGAGTTCTAATGGAGGCACTAGGAAAAATCATCAGCTGTATATGCACATAGCTAGAAAGTGGTGTACTGTTTACAACAGCTCTATAAGTTGCTGCTTCAATAAATAGTAAGTTTGAAGTTACTTACCTTTTCTTGCTGAGTTTTTGGAATGAAAAATAATATATACCAAGGACACATGGAACAACTGCCAGGAGCTCTCAGATCTGCAGCACACAGCTAAAGAAAAATGAAGACATAAGTTGCTGGATCTTTGCACAGCTGAGACCTCTAGCAGAAGCCTGAAATCTCCTTCATCTCCTATTACCAACAGCCCATCCAGATCTTACATATAATGAATTTCCCCGTGAAAAGCTGTTTCTTTCTCCAGAAAGCTGACATGTAACTAGGGACTAACACAGACTGAACACGAAAAATATCTCCTCAGATATATGGTAGTATCTCAGTGACTGCACTGACCTCTGGAGGGCAGGTTTACAAACTTTCTCGATTCTCAGCAGTTTACTAATAGATGACCAGTCAGAAACAGACAAGTCTGTTCAGTAAGTACCATCTGAGAGATAATACCTACTACAGAACAGAAATGCAGGTAATTCCTCTTAATAAGATCACTGCAGTATAGAAGCATTTCAGCTTCCCAAAATCTTTATGACTCTGGCATATCACAATAATCTGGAGATTGCAGGTAATCCTGGAGGAATAGTTAAACATACTGTAGTGTGTTGCACATGTATGTGCATTTGTACTAAACTGACTGTAGTTCCCCATTTTGAATTCGAGATCTGATCTCGGCATTGTTTTTCACCTGGAATTTATTTGGGTCTTTTATCTTTCTGATAGTTGAGGAATTTATGCATTCTGAAGTTGTAGAGTTTTACTGTCATCTCTGCTTTCTGTATAACAGAGAAATTAACAATGGGAAAATAATTCATTTTAGTCATCTCAATGATTGCCTGAAAGAGAAAGTAAAGTAGTTTGAGAGACAATATGTTTGAGCGTACAGCTTTTTACAACTGTCCAATTCTGGCTGTAAGTGTTAAGAAATTTAGCATTTGGTTTCAGAGAAGTTTCTGCATTGCAAGCTTTGAAATTTTGTGAAAATGTGATAATTTTTATAGGATATATAATTTGGGGAAAGAAGGTTTCTGGCAGATACACCATCTCAATTATTTTATTAGGTAATATGATAATTTATGCACAAATACATAACCTTTATAGGAACTTCTGCTAACTAACATTTGAATCTAGAAGGCTACATATTTAGATATCTGGGATGTATTTCTACATCTATATATGCAGATATATTTATGACATATATATATATATGGTTATTATATGCTTTCTTGCTGCCAGTTTTCAGTGTCAGATTATAAAAGCTATTTTCAATTATTTACAATTCACAGAATATGAAAGATACTAGCGCATTTCACAGGTATTTTGGAACTAGTCTATTTAAAAACCTTTTTTTCCAGAGATATACACAAGCCTTTGTTCTGAAGATGCACACACAAATGCAACTGAGGGGAAGGTGGGAAGATAACTTACTGTGTCCCTTTTCATTCACTTAGTGAAAATAACTCCCCAGCTGCAACAGTTCTGTTGCAGGATGCAGTCTTCAGTTGTTCCTCGGGGAAAGAGAATGAATCCCATTCATCTGAAAAAATGAGGTTACAGAAATGTGTGTAAAAGCAAGTTAGGCAAAGGCAAGTCAGGAGGAAGGCAGAAGCTACAGAAGAAATGTGGCTGTTGACCAAGAACACATGAGGAGGAGCCAGGAAGTGGCTTGAGCTTGAATCAACTGAACTCAGAAGTATAGACCAGAAATGAGGAAAATAACCAGAAAGCCCATAACACTGAGAATAAAAGTTCAGAAAATAGCACACAGGACAAAGATGCAATATTAGACTGCCAAGATGTGTTTGCATTGGTATTTTTGTTTGGTTCAGGAATGTACTGTTAAAGGAAATCTGCTGATCCACATTTATTAAACTTTCCTCACAAACTAAACTACACTGTACATTGCAAGCGCTCTTGGAGCAGATGAGATGGATTCCTTTTGCAGGTATATACTGAAAGATAATATGATGCAGGAATGTACCCCATGCCTCCAAACAAACTACTGAGATTTGGGGATGCAAACCATCCTCTGACACTTCCCTACAGCCCTGGAACCAGTCCTGGCTCCTCTTGTATTTAATGGACTAGCAATTTAGCAATATGGCCTGTGGGTATAAAAATTACAGCCTTTTCCCACTGCATCAAGGCTAATTCATCCTGTTGTCTAAGTTCAGTTTATGGCTCAGTGCCTTTGATTTCAGTCCCAAAATATGTACCAAACTGCCAAGTCCTAAAACCACTTACAAAACACTTACTCATTTTTTAATTCTGCTCAACACTATGAAAAAAGGAAAGGGTAGGTCCCACTATTGACTTTGGGAATTATACTGATGAAAGGATATTTCTTTTCTCTTTTAAATAGAGCAGGCACAAATTTAATACTAAATCTCATTCTGCTCCTGGTGGTTTAAGGATTCAGCAGCACACTGAAATTTACTTCTTGTCCACTTAAGAACCTGAAATCTTTTTTAGAATATTTTAGTGGGAAAAACGCACTGTTTGTATTATGGTACATGTTCCTAACACTGACCTAAATGTCAGACGTCTGTAGATGTTCGAAGTGGACATATCCAAGCATATTTAAGAAAACAAACAAACAAACAAAGCTTCTCAATTTTAATTTCAAATGGGTTTTATTTGTTTAAAGCCTCATTTGGTTTTAATCCTTTTACATTATCAAATCTAAGCACGGAATAGGATATATTTTTGAGAAGTGTTATTTTACTCACTTTGGTAATTAATTTCATTAGAACATATTGGGGAGATGAATTATGAATTTCAGTGCTAGGTTTCATGATTCTTCCCTGCTTACATCTCCTAGTAAATATTACAGCCATGGACAACAGAATTGTCACTCCACTCTGTGAAAACAGATGGGTATGTTTTATGCTTTCTTTTTTGTACCAGACATAGTAAGGATTTTTGTCAAAGCTAGGCTTTTTATTATTTTAGTCTTGGCTGGTAGAGTTAGAAGCCCCAGTGTTAACTAAGAAAGGAACAGAACAAAATGTCCTTTCCATACTTCCATGACAATTCTGATATCAGATTGATTGAGAGAACTCCTAAGATACCATGTATTGCAAAGCCTAAACTTTGAGATTTTATCAGTTTAATGGGATATGTAGGAATATACCTCTTCCAATCTGTAAGTTAACCTGCAATAGCCTCTACCAAACAAACCCAGCCCAAAATATTTGCATATTTATGAGGAACAAAACTATAGAAGGCAACCTTATGTCAGAGAAAACCAAACTTGCACCTAATACTAAATCTAATCCATATCACATGTGGTAGACAGTATATTCTATATATCCTATATTCTTCAGAAGTACAAATTAACAGAACCATTTTTAAAACGGATTCTCCTTGTTAAGATATTAACTTTTATTAAATACAAAGTTTTTAAATATGATACTTCAAATTCAATTTCTCTTTTTTAATATACTGAATAATGATTTTTAATCTAGTTAATATTTAAACTTTTAAAGGCTTTCAGGAGTTCATATAGATGTGAAATCTTTAGAGAAAAAAATTTACAGATAATCATCAGTCTAAAGAATCAAAGGAAAACAGCTGCTTACATAGAGTTATCATGTTTTACACTCTTGGTGAAATTGCATGAATTAAAAATTATTCCATTGAAACTTGGTAGAAAGAAAAATAATGTTAACCAGCAGTAATATAGCTGCACTGAGGTTTTAATGTAGTTGTGAACAAGGGAGTCAGAACATAAAATTACCTTGATTAAGAAAAATGTTTCATTTTAGCAAATCTATCTCTCCATGCAAAATTATAGGAATACAGGGGCTAAAAGTGCAATTTACATAAAGTAATTTGAAACCAAGAAACAAACAGGAATATTCTCAAAACTGAATAAAACATTTATTTTCTATATTGAACAGTTGAATTATGTCAACCTAATCATTATTTCACTCTGCATATCTGAATCTCCCATACATACAATTTTTCATTGCAATATTTCAGGCTAACTTTCTTAAAATTTATTTTGAGGAATATTTAATGAAATAATAAATGGTAATGAAAAAATTTAAAAAAATCAGCAAGATGGTTAGTAAGAAATACTTGATGGTCTTAATCATGTTTATATATGAGAAGTGTGAAGCACTGTAATACCTCATGTAAAAGCTGCAGTCATTGAAAAAGATTTGACCATTGCTCCGTTCTGGTTCAACTGCAGCCTCCCTCAATCTATCCACACCTGTGAATGAAGAAAATAGTTTTCTGATTTCTGCTCTGTGTACACCTAGCCTAAAGATAAAGAGTAATGGGATAGAGAATGAAGAGTGTCACTGCAGTTGTGTCACTCTGCAGTCATTCAGTTGTCAAGAAGTAAAGGAAGAACAAAAAAATGTGAAAGGAGACTAATTCTTAGGGAGAAGAGGCAACCAGGGAGGAGGTAGGAGAAGAATAGAAATGGCACTGATCTTGGAGACAGAGATGCTGCAGCAGAGAAGACAAAGGGCTGTGATCCAGGGTTTGTAGAGTCAGAGACAGAGCTGATGGAGAAACTGATAAGGTAAGATTGACTTCCTTTTTAAGTAAAGAATTGTTTTTCAATAATGGAAATCGAACAGCTAATGTAGGTGTCAAATTTTTTTCAGACTACTCTAAACACAAAAAATTATGTTGTTAAAGAGAAGGTTAAAAAAATCACTTTCGTGTCCAGCTCTGATTGGAACATGGAGTTGAACCTCTAAAGGCTGGAGTCTCTTAAGATGTGAGTGTATGCAGAGTGGAACAAGAACTGCTCCACCTGCATATTTTTCTGGATATTTACATCTATAGTGGTTTTTCTTGGCTCCAAGCAGAAAGAGTGATCCGGTACAGACACAAACTTCACCTAGCAGACCAGTCTGACTGTGCATGGTCTTCCATAGATCAGGCTAGGCCGGTCAGTAGCTTTTCCCTATGATTTTCATACTCAGTGAATGCATTTTCTAATGGTCCATTTCACGAAGAGTAACTGAAATGACTACAAGGACTTTTGGGAGAGGTATTGAAAATAGAAGATACAGTCATGGACTGCCTGTGTCAAGTATCTCTGAAGCAGCATTCTGTGAGCTCAGTATTTGTGCTGAGACTTCACAATGAAAAAGAAACTGCTGTTGGGACAGGAGGTAAAGATACAAAAGAGCTATGACATAAAAACTCAGAATAAGTGAAAGCAAGTTTTACATTTACAAGGGTGCAACAATAACCATGCATAGAAAAGCAGAATAAAATGTAGTGTAGGAGAGAGATCGCGATGGAGATAACTATTAGAAAATAATATATACAAAAAGGCAAGAACAGAGTCTAGAAATAAATAAAATAGCAACAGACTGAGACTGATAATGTTCTTGCATTCTTTTTCTTACATTTAGGTACCTGTTGTACAAATGTTATGCAGAAGTTTGTAACCTCTGTGTTATAAATCTGTATCACCTGTATATAAAAGCTGTTGCAATAATGGGCAGAAGAGGCTGGTGAAATGTAAATATTGTGAGAAGCTGCAAATGTTATAATATGGTGCAAAGTGCATGCACATTATAAGTGATCTAAGTATATAATTTCTGGCATTGTCTGGAAAACAGTTTGGAATATTTCTTTCTCTTCTGATAACGTGGGCTGAAGTGGCATATAGGTAAGGCTGGTGAGTCCACAACTGCACAGTCCAAATTTTCCATTGAGAAGGTAAGTGTCTGTAACCAGAAGACATAAAAGGAATTTTTTGTTCTTTTTAGAAAAGAAGGTAGTCTGTTCTGCTCCTAGTTTTTCTTCTAAGTGTACACAATATTTCCATGTGTCTTCTTCATCATAATCTCATTCTTTTCTTAAGCTGTAGAACATTATAATATCTTCTACATTAATCACTCCTGAAAGCTATCTATTCCAGCACACACTTTGTGATTAATAAAATCAACATCCCTTTTTCAAATACATATATATTTTCCTTTCTAATACTTAATTGTGGAATGTTTAGGTGGAAGAGGAAATACCTCGTTCCTACTTCCCATACTGCATTTCAAGTTGTTGCCTTTCTGAGAACAAAACACTCTGAAGATGCAAGATTCCTGTCTTTTAGTGTTCTTCACTCATTATGCTATGCTATGCATCTAGTATTTACTTGCCCTTCCCTTCTTCCTTCACCTCTGTGCATACACATAGAGGAACACCTTTTAATCTAGCCTTGGGTTAGCCAGATAAAGCATGGATGTAGATTCAAGGATAGATCAAGAGGCAATCTGGACGTAATACATGTGACTTGGTTTATCCTGGCTTGCTCACTCTCTTGCCACCACTACATTAAGGGATGTCCTAAGGTGCTCCTTGGTGCATGCCACATACCAATAGCCCTATGTTCTCTGTCAGGGGTTGTCTTGGTCATAATCTGTAGCTGAGGAAATTCCTGGCTTAGCTCTTTAAGCGGATGAAAGCCATAATTCCTTAAACTGAACTACTTTAAAAATACCTTCTTTTCCTTCCCACTCCTTTCTTTTTTACATTACAATTAAATATATTCTTCAGAATTAGATATAATTAACTTGGAAAGACTGGAAGCATTCACAACAGAATAAACTCTTGAAGACGATTAAGTATTGTGGAAAGCATTTCCCTGTGTGCACCCAGCTATTGTAACATTTCCTCATACAAGGTCAAATGAGCAAATAACATCTAGACATAAAGCCTGCAAGAACTGTGTGCCTGTTTGTAATTTTGGAAAGCACATTGTGTTTTCTGCAAAGCTTTAATTTACCTAGTTCTTTAGTCACAGATGTGCACATTAGTTTAAATATCTGCCCTCTAAAACCAATAGCAATATTTGCACTGAATTAATGTGAACCAATAATCATGCTTTTTTAAAAATAAGAGAAATGTGTAGGAGTTGCTTTTTCATTTGTAAATTAAGGTCTTTTTTTCGTGTTTTTCCTCTCTGTGAAAAGTTGGAAAAAAATTATTGCTGGTTTCATATTCACAATACATTCAAACTTTAGCTTATCTGCAGCAAGACATTTACAGTTAAGACATTCATAATGAATTTGCAGGATTTAGTTACATCTGTATAAGAAACACTTTGCTGTCAAGTTTTTTATTGAAGCTAATAAGAAAATTTGTTAAGAATAATAATTCACCAGAAGTGGTACTTGAATATAAATTCTCTAATTTTAAGTCATAATAGTTGGAGTCATAAATTTGTCACCGACAATTGGGAACAATGGTGATTACTACAAAATAAAACCCAGGTTTTTGAGCACTTTGATAGATAAAGTACTATAGGAGTATCACATTCAGAAATGAAAATTAAACCCCAGGAAAAATCTTATTTTTCAGAGAGTTCTTAAGACTACTTCTCTGACACCAAAGAATAATGAATTCCAGTGTTAACAAAACTGTTTTGTTAGGGTTTTTTTGGTGATGTAGGGTTTTTTTGTTTGGGTTTTTTGTTTTTTTTTTTTGTTTTTTTGGTTTGTTTTTTTAAATTTCGTATTTCTATAAGAAATGTACAGGAAAGGTTTTATACAGGAAAGTTTTCCTATTTACACAAGAAATCTCTTAATTGGACACATATTCATAATTCTGACTTTTTCTAATCTGTAGTGAAAGGAGGTGACTGACATGTGAGGGAAGTAATAAAAATCTCACAATTAGAAAAAATACAAATTAAATGTCACTTTAAATTTTATAATAGATCTGCAGTGTGCTTATTTCACCATTTAGATTAATTTCACATATAAGTAACATATAGTTGTTTGTAAGAATTTCCTGCTCTATTTAAAAAAAATGGAGGGAAGGGGGAATGATAAAATGATTGAAATTTTATTACACTAGAAATTTTTCATTGAATTGTATTCATATTGAAATTTTTCAGTATATTTTTGGCAGAAATAAAACAATAAAACTTGCTTATCTTTGAAAAATATGAAATCAGAGTGAACTTGATTTTTTATACTTTGTAAAACCAGAGCTCTATTTTTTAAGCAACATTAGACACGAAGAAGACTAAAATAAGTGAGCTAGAAATTTACTCAGTTTATCCTGTAGATTATATATAAATCATTCTCATTCAGCCCAAAGAAATAAGCAACATAAATAAAAGAGTAAAATGCTATACCAAAAAAATAGAATGACACTTATAACATGGGTGACATTAACAACTGATATAAGTGATATAACACTCATGATATTAATAAACCCATGTTATACCATGACTTACAGACAAGTGCATTCTTAAAAGCTTCAATACAACTCAAAAAAGAATAAAGGAAAAAATACATGCAGTAGTTGTTGTATCTCATCAAATTATAGTTGAAAAATTAATTTAAGCCTCAAAATGGATAAAAGAAGAAATATCACATATGGCATGGTATTAATCTAAGGCTTGAATGTTTGCTTCAAAGTGAGCAAGAAATTTTTTTTTAATTTTTTAAAACTGCAATAAAATACTGTCAACAAAATAAGAACTTAAGTGTTCCCTGTGTGATGTCAGTGATATACCTAGAAAAAATAATTGCCCTCATTAATTAGAGTGTCATAGAAAAGGTTGAAAGGTGGGTTTGATTTGATATGGACATTTATGCCACAATAGCAGTTAATTTGGAAGCAGAATGGAAGGAGCAAAGTAAACCCAGTTTGTGCAAGCAGGGGCACAGTTCCTTTCCTGATTGTGATATTATAACAAAATAAACCCCTCCACTGAGTGGAATGGAGCTTTGCCTATTTATGCCAGATGAAGGTTTGCCACGCTGAGTCTCTCTTGCATGTTTTTACGACAAATTTAATTTTTATTCTTGTTTTTTATCTACTTACTGTTAATGGAGATAATAGAATTGCTTGTGCTTTGAAAGCAGTATAAACAAATAATAGAAAATCCAAGTTCCCATAGAACTAGAATTCTCAGAGCAGTTTTTCCTTTTGTGTCATCACTGAGAGATAATTTTAACTAGTTACTTTCCAAGAAATGTATAGGGCAGAGATGTATATTAATCTGAAAAAGGCACATGAATCTCAAAAGACAAGTTGAATAGCTTTTAACAAAGAGCTTTTTTCCTTCAATTTTTTTTTCATCGTACAAAGTCAGTCTGACCAGATACATAAGAGCTTTGCTTGCCACATATTTTTGTCTTCAATTTATCAGCAGTGCTAATATATTTTTAAAACTTTTTCACTGCTAGATGGTTATTCTGCTACACTGTAATTGGCATTATGCATAATATAGTAATGTTCTGTGGACTTTGTTTTGTTTTGGGGGGTTGTTGGGATTTGGTTTGCTTTTTCTTTTTTTTTTTCTTAAGGAAGCTATTTCCTGTTTTGTCATTTTAGTGCTATTTCAGCAAATTTTCAGTGACTTTTCATTTTTTAAAATCAGCTTCTGTCAGGAGTAAAACACATCATCTCTTCTCTGAGCCCTTCAATTGCCTTGATGTTTGGCTTCAAATTAAGTTGCCAGCAAAATATAAAATCACAGCAGAAGACAAAAAAAAATCATGACTTTTATCATATCAAGCTCTAAAAAAAAAAAAAGAAGCACTGCTAAATAACCATCCATTCTCTGAGCAATCTGCTTTGAGAGTAGAAGGAGATAAATATTTGTATCTGAATGGAAGTAATTGCTTTGTTTGTTCTCCAGTCCTTCACATCTAAGTCTTACAGTCCTCAGGACTGACAGTCCTGACTCAAAGCAGAGAACTCCTTCCTAATAAAATACTCATACTCCTTTTTAGGGACTATACTCTTTGCTACAGACTGTTCCTATGGACTTCAAAGAATCACAGAATCCTAGAATGGCTGAGGTTAACTCGACTTGGTTAACCTGGCACCTTCCCTGTTTTTAGCAAAAACCAACGCTTCCTGGAAATATTTCCCCTTTCCCATCCTACTGAGAAGGCTTTCTTTAGAGATAAAACAGAATAAATTCCCATTTGGGACCTACAAGGTGCTTTCAAAGTGACAGCTCTCCTGGATTTCTTGATGCTTTTTAAAGGGGAAAGGAGATTGTCTGGCTTGCCTTCAGGGTCTTTTGCTTTGTAGTAGAATACAGAGAAAGCATAGGTATGAAAAGCAGGTAGAAAAATATTTTTTGTTTCTGTAGAAATCTCTTTCAGTTTTCTTCACCCAGACTTTTACTTCATCTTCCCCAGAAGGAAAGAGATCAAGCTACTTTACTTCCTAGTGATAAATAACTGCATATGTTTACTTTGAGACAGACACAACCCTACGGTCAAGTGAAGAACAAAGGAAAGAAAAGAAACACCCAAACAACAAAACCCAGCAAAAACAGTGAAAAAACACATGAATTTCAGTGTATCCTCCTTGATTTGTGTCTATCACCTTCTCAGTTATGTAGTACAGGATCTTTGAGGATTCACTGTGTTACTTTTAAAGGATCTATCTCTTTCCTCTCCAAAGCTTGTTTTATAGTCCCTGGAGGAAACTAATGACAATTCTTTCTCTCAAAAGGTTTTTTAAGACCCTAAACAAATAAATTCAGTAAGATGTTATGCTGCTGCAAATTTTTACTTAGTCCAGATACAGTGGATAGAATGTAGGAAAGAATGCTTTAACCCATAATTCTCAAATTTTGTTCCTGTGCTTTTTCCTTAAACATTTGCAGTGACTACTTTTTATGTTACTACTAGAGCCTACTACAAGTCAGAGATCTATTAGCTAGCAGGGAATTGAGTTTTCTTGGACCATTAAAACTTGTAGCTTACGATAACACCGGTAATCAAGCAAAGCCTTGCAATTTAACCTGAGCATCATGTCATTAACTGTATATTTTTTTAGTCCCAAAAGAGTCCATTGTCCTTATTAAAGGACATAAATAAAGTTATGAAAATTGTGAAAAAAAATATAAAAAATAAAAGGATTCCTGCATCCACTGCATTCTTTTTATTTTTTTCCCCTCAAATAATTCAAATTAGCATTACCATCAACTACATGCTTTTGGCCTCACATGCTGTATTACATTAATGGAATTTGGTAAATTGATTCAATGCCCTGACAATAACAGCTTGGCAGATCAGTTGTGATGATAATAATAAGAACAGCACAAGAGCTTCCTGCCTTCAACTGACTAATGCTATTAATGCTGTGACTCATCATTCCTCGCACTTGAACAGGACAAAAAAATCTTCACGGCCCTCATGTCATCATTTACCCATAGATGAAAACCTGTCATTTTAGACAATATGAAACTGTTATTTCCTTTTTCATCACCATGCCTCTCAGCTTCTTTCCCCAAAGCAGATCTTAAGTCACCCATTTTATATCAGACCTCCATGTCTACAAGTGATGTTGTTGTGAAAATAATGTTTGAATAGTCTCAAGCAGATCGCTAAAATAATCTACAGCTTGTCGGTATTGAGGAAAAAACTAAAATATTTTAAAAGCAAATAGCACTTTTGGAGTATATCAATGTTACAGGTCTGTAACTGAAACATTTGATGAATTTGATAGGCATTATAAACTCGTCTATGCATTTATCTCAGAAATCCTTGGGGTTTTTTGTCTTGATATTGTTGTTCTCTGAAATAATGTCGGAGGTTAAAAAAAATTCCTGTCGTGATCTGAAAATGCAATCTGTATCTTTGCTTCACAGTAATAGAAGACATGCCATATAATCTGAATAGAGGGTTTGAATTTAAACAGGCTGGACATGGACCTTTCTTCAGCGGAAGTAGGTAGCAATGGTCCCAGAATTTTAATATACATTCACAGGATATCCTGCAGCTATACAGACATACAGGGTGTTATCAAGAAATGGTATAGAAATTAAGAGATTAGAAGGATTTTCCTTTTTTGTTCATTTTTGTTTTCCTCAAATAAAAAAAAATGAAGTGAGCAATCCTAATGTTTCAACTTTTGAAGGAAGTAAAATCATTCTGGTTGTTTCTCCCTCTGTTTTTATGCATTCAAAAAAAAAATAAAGTTAGGCAAAAGAAGCACAAAGGTAAGGAAGATTCTCAGTGATACTGCCAAAATGCTAGTTTCTGTTTCTGTCTTTTGCATAAGGAAGAGTAATTTTAAACAGAAAGGAACCTTAATAGATTGTAAGGATGAAAGGTTCTCCTATTATTCTGGTAGCCAAATAATTTGTAATGAGTGCTCCACATAAACGCCCCAAAAATCCTATTAGATTCTCTTAGGAATCCATCTTGCATTATTTCTCATACAGTATTTACTAACATATTGTCAAATTGAACATCGTGTGGCTTGATCTCATCTCAGACTTTAATCTCATTCCCTTGGGAATTCAAAGATTAGCAATAGATCTTATCAGTAGGATGTCTTGCTGTCATTTCCATTGCACATAATTACATTTCACATTTTGCTTTTCACTGCACTTTCTCATAACTTGTCATTACTTGGTGATGACTACCCCTCTGTAGATGTCTGTGTTAAAGTATTTAATGTGCTACTGCAAAAGAAGTCCAAATCTCTGTTGTTTTTCTGCTGCTCAATTGTGCCACTTTACATTGGAAGCTACAAGCATTACATCATATAAACTCCACTCCTGTTGCTCAGGGTAAAGAAATCAGAAGAAACTTCACTGAAACAAATAAATTAGACACCTTCTACTCAATAAAGATACAAATCTTTCTATAAATGCTTTCTATAAAAAATTATCTTTGAGACTACAAAACTTGAAATTTTAGAAAGTATTCTGAATTCAGTGAATAAACACTTTCCCCCTCATCTTCTCCCTTATCTCATTCCAAACTGACATTTTTTCCAAATGTTGTGATGGAAAGATAAGAAGTAGAAAACAACAGTTTCAAAGTACAAGATTTTATAGTTTTATTTTTTGGTTTGCTATTTTGAAATCAACATGTAGCATTTTTGAACATGACATATTTCTGATTAAAAAAAGAAGTATCTTCCAAATAAAACATGATATCTTGTAACTTACAGTATTTCTGCTTTAGAAAGAGCATTCACTAGAGCTTTACTTTTATTCCTGGGTAAATAAAAAGTGTTTTAATACATTTTTGTGTAGCAGAGGAATCAAAAATATTGAGTGTTCATATAGCATTGATTCAGTGATATGTGGCATACTTACATAACATCACAACATTGTAATTTTTTTAGTTGCTTTTTCCCACCCTTGTAAATATATATCCTTTCACAGTAATTTCTTGATACAGCAGCTTGGGTTTTGTTTAATACTAAATCATGTTATGTGTCATCCTTGTTTCCAATCTTTGTGTAAAAAAATACTTCTGGTGATTCAGCTGCTTGAAATATCAAAACACATTTATCCTAATTAATAACTACTTTTAAATTATATTTACCAGGCATTAATTTTTCATACTGTCATTTACATTAGGGATCTGTCTATGTCCCCAAAATCTGTCCAAAATCAGGTGTCCTATTTTGTCATGATTCATGCATGCTATTTTTTTAATGATGTAAAGGTGATGAGGCATTCAGAGAGCAATTTAAGGAAAGAACTGCCAATCTTTCCAACCTGTTTCCATTCCAGCAATCCCTTCCTACTACATTTGGCTAGTCATGCTTGCAGGAACTTTAATTTCTGTGCAATATTCTTTATCCCCCAGCAGACAGGTGGTAAGATGAATTCATCACCTGAGAGTCAAAAACAACATGACTATTAATGCTGAGAGGAGAGCAGAGGGAAAGCACATTTTCCATAAAACTTGTGACCAGCAAGCATAAAACTGCTTTGTATGCCTGAGATGAGCATTCAGATTTACTGTAGGCAAGTATGATAACAAACTGTTTTAAAGCACTTCTTTTTATAAATTCAGAGAGTAGAGCCTTGGAATGGAACTGTGACTTTTTGAACATATTTTTGCCAAACTGAAACTATTTGAAAACAGATACTTTCCTGACAAAATCTTCCTTGTGCTTGTCTTACACTGATTTCTTTTCCTTCACCTTTCTGTTCCCTTAAACAATAATAAATAAACAATATTGGGGTCCACAATGCACGGTAAATTGTGTGTCTAGGCTAGTGTCTAGGCCATAGTCAGCTGAATTTACAGAACTAGTATATTCATCCTAAAGTAGAAGTATACTGGTCAGCTGAGAAGCTTTTTTAGCCTTCAGTGGTAGTATTGCCTAGGCTTTAGATTATAACATTTACCTGTAAATGTAGATTACAACAGCCTGGCTCTGAGTCACATCCCTGGTGTCTAGGATGTTATGGAGCCACACTACTAGCAGATTAGAACATCCCAAATATTTCCAACATTTATACTAAATAGAAAGTCACAGTGCGGTCCTAGCAACATACCTCAAGGTGAGATCTTATATTCTACAGTACCACAGGGCAATCAATTTATATATTGTTAGTTTGTAGCTATTTAATTTCTCTTTTTTTAAAATTTCCAATTGAAATGTTTATTTATTCATGTTTCATCCCTATTTCCTATTACTTCTCCTTTTAGTTCTTTTTCTTGGTCTAATTAACATTTCATGTCTCTTAATTTCTTTCCTGGATTTGATCAATTCAGTCTTATTAGCACTTCAGAAATCAGAGTGGGAACCTTGAGCACGTTGTTTAATTATGTGAGTAGTTAATTTGCTATTATGTAGAAGTTCATACATAATAAGCAGCCTTTAACTGTTTAAAATTTCATATGAAGATTACAGTATGAAAGAATTTAATTTTTTAAAAATAATTGTTCTTATATTGTTTTGAAATTAGTTATAAGAAGGAGTTAAATAATGTATTTTAGTCTTTGTTTTTATTAAAGCTTTGTTTTAAACTAGTAATTTGCCACAAGTCCCTTAGCACTTTACCTCTTCACCTATTACACTCTGAAGTCAGAGCTATTTACCAGTCTTAGCTTGAAAAGAGAGAATCTCTATAAGGATGTTCCAAGTCAGTTCATAAACTTGGCAGTACCTTCTTTTATATCCCTTGCGAAATGCCTTGTCTAACCTAAATCTATATAACAAATTACAGATAGTGTTTTCTCTTCTTCTTTTAGAGCTTTTGCTTCGTAGTTGACTGATTTTAATTTTACAAGGAGATTTTGGTAAGGTCCTAAGCATCCAAATACCAACTCTCTGTTCTTTCATCTTTCAAAGGAGAAATACATGAGTGCAGCTACCAAGCAAAATGTGGCAGAGGTGACTTTAAAACGTAAAAAACCTTTACTCCTGTAGATTAATCCATCCAGTCTGGTGAGCAGTTGCAAGCCCTGATTTTTTTCCTACACCATAAACTTGGAGAAGGAGAAAGAAATGGGGGAGGGAGACAATTCTAAGCTAGAACAAAATACTTAGGTCAACTGGAGTCAAATGTTTAAAATATTTAAATTACAGGGCTAAGCGGACCTGTGCTGTCTGAGGACCAGACTGTGGATGCAAGCAGGTACATCCCACTGTGGGAACATCTAATAAAATATCTTTAAAATGCCTGTCCAATGACTCTGAGTCACAAAAAATGTGCTGTTCAAAACCCAGCTAGAGTACAAGTCATTGTGTCTCCAACTCCTCTTTTCCTGGATTCTTTCACCTTGATTGTTTTGTAGGCTGATCACTTTTCTCTGAGACAGATCCTGAATGAGCACACTTTACAGCCTGAGGCATTAGTTAAGATGAAATCTGTGCATGCTTCTTTTTAAAAAGGTGGGACAATTCAGCAACATTTTCAGAAGTCAGATATGTGGTAAGAACAGGAATATTTGAGGGAAGGGACTACACTGGAAGAAGGAAAAACCCTTACTTCAAAGCAAGTTATCTCCACTATGGAAAGAAACCTGTACATCCCAACCAGATAATGTAATTTTGTATGAAGAGTTTGAGTAATCTACTCTTCTGTAAACCATCTATTTTCAAAAGATGAAATCTGGAGAGACTGAAACTATTCATCAACAGATTCAGTAAAAAAAGATATTTTATTTTAATTGGGGCTTGATATAAACAGTTTAAAGGGAAATATTTATCTTTTTAAAATTTTTTAAATTAATAAAAAATAATGGTTTTCTTTCCTCATATACAAAGAGAATTGTATTTGGGGCAAATGTAATGCTTTGTGTGACCTTTGATATTTCTGTGAAAATTAACACAGACATGTTTCTAATCATCCCACTTTTTCCTCTTTTATACCTAATTAAAAAATTCAGTGCCGCAACCAAAGAATCAGTTTCTTGTATAGCTTTACTTAGGATTCTAAGTCCCATTGAGTTTCAATGAGTCTTTGTGTTTGATACTGTCCCACTGAAGTCAATGGGTGCAGGATGAATCCCTTTATCCCTCATACACTTTGTAAATGCATGAGTCACACACCATGCAGCCAGGGAAGTGAGGCCATCAGCCAGGATTGTCAGGACTGAAGCCAACATTGCTTTGTTGATCTGCTCATAGGAAGAGCCATAGAAGAATGCAAATTAGTCCTTGCCCTTCGCTTAAATGAAAAGCACTACTTAATATTTCTAGATGCCTCAATTCCAGACAAACATTCCCAAAATACTGCTACATGCTAATTTCTCAAACTATGTTTTATGATGACTGCAAAAGCACTTCACTAGGAGTTTTGCTTTGTTTTTATTACCGTCTTTGGCAACTGAAAAAAAAGAAAAATATTTCTAATTATTTACATATGACATCTTTGATATACAAATTTATAGGATGCATTCATTGATTCCTCACTAGTTAAAACATATTTGGTAATTATTGATAAATAAAATGCATACAACAACCCCCCCCAAAACAACAAAAACACCTATGAACACATTAGGTTTAAAACTTGTGATAGTACTTGACAGAACCTAGTTATACAGACAGATGTTATTACTGTGCTTTTGAAAGTATTACTGAAAACAAGTGGAATCATATCACAGCTGTTCATCTCTTTCAAGATATATGCATATTCTGCCTGCACAAGGAGAGCCCTGTGCAGTTAGAACATGTAGAGAACATTTGAAAACAAAACCCCTTGACTTTAAGAACTATATTGCTGCAGATAGTGCTATTGTAGATGTATTTATCAATAAAAAATGTAGAAAAAGATTAGTAAGAAAAAAAATTATGAGATCAAACTTCTGTAATGAAAATTAATAGTTTAGCAAGAACATGGCCTGAATGTACAAGATTCAGTTTCCATTTATCACGTTTCAGCCAAGCAACAAGGGAGAAACACTTCCCTATAATGAGCATCTGCATTGCCATGGAGCATTTTCCTTGACTCTGTTGGATCAAAAATGAGCCTTTTAGTGACAGAGGAGTATTGTGTTCAGTGTTTAGAATTAGTCCAGCTCTGAGCTGGATTAACTGCTCCACAGATTCTTTGGGCAGACCACCAGAGCGTGGACAACAATGCATATAATGGAACTTTCTGAAATTATTTCCGGTCCAGATATATTCTCTTGTCTCTTCACACTTATGAACTACAAAAGAGAGGGCCTCAAACCTCTTGGCAAGTAAGCAAGTTCTTTGCCAGGAGTCATGAGTGCCAAATAATGACGAGGTTACACGGGCATCTTGCTTTTTCATTTAGAATTTCCTATTTCTGAAAGCTTATTATCTATTCCTTCCAACTCTATAAAACTGCTGAATCACAAACTCCTGTAACCAAATACTTCATTAATCCCTTTAAGACAATTAAAGGCACAGGATTAAATGACAAATAAATAAAAAGGTTGAGGAAGTTCAGTTATTTCTTGATTTTCAATCCAAAATGATAATTGGGATGGCAGCACATGCTAGAACACATGCTCAGCGTTTTACAGGTAGACAAAAGGGTGATGCTATCAGGACTTTACCTTCTTAGTGCCAGCCTTCTGCTCTACCTTCACAGAATAAGGAAAGTAGGATTAAATTAATTCTGAGTTGCCAATTGTCAAAGACAGCACTTCATTCTTTACCATTTCTCATCTTCTCTTAGACCCACTGAATCCCCAAGGGGCTGAGAGGAGGATCACCATGCCTGACACTAGTGAGACAGCTAAAGACACTGCATGACAACTGTCCCTTGGGGTAGGTACATTAATATTGTCAGTGCTTCTTTAAATTCATTTTCCTCTGCTATTTGAAAACTTCTTTGTGAGTAACAGACATGTAGAAAAATAGTTTTCAAGATGCTTCTGACAGCCTGCTTCCCACTAGAGAGATTGTGAGTGAAACAAGAGCCCTATGCAGGCCCTGAAATAGTCGACCCCATTTTGTCACGAAGCTCTGTGGCAGAGTAGGTGATTCTTTGTATGGGGACATTTTGACATCGAGAGTAGTATCACAATTAAAGATTCTGTGTGTTAGTGTAAATACCAGATGGAAAAATACGAGGCAACATTAATTGCTGAATAAAAAATCACACCAGAGTTAAGTAGTAGTTCTTACAGAGTTCCATCTTGCTAGTGGTTTGGCTTCAGTGGAAGATAGGAATAAAGGGAAAATTTCTGATTTCTCTGTAGTGGGTTGACCTTGGCTAAACACCAGGTGCCCATCTAGCTGCTCTATCACTCCTCTTCCCAGTCAGACAGGGAGAGAGTAAGGTGGAAAAGCAACTTGTGGGTTGGGATAAGGCAGTTTATTTAAAGCAAAAAGCAAAATGGAAGCTTGCGCGCACAAAAGCGAAGCAAAAGATAACACAATTTATTCTCTACTTCCCATGGGCAGCAGTTTATTCTCTACTTCCCATGGTCAGCCACTCCCAAGAAACAGGGCTTACTACACGTGATAGTTCCTCAGCAGACAGCCATTAGACAATGAATGCCTGCCTTCCTGCTCCTTGCCTTAGCTTTTATATCTGAGCTGACATCGTATGGTCTGGAATATTCCTTTGGTCAGTTTGGGTCAGCTGGCCCACTTGGGTCCCCTCCCAGGATCTTGCCCTTGATTAAGGAAGGAATGTTACAGTGCTGGTGCTGTGCTCAGCAGTAGCCAAAACACCGGCGTGTTATCAGCACCCTTCTAGCTGCCAATGCAAAGCACAGCACGGTGAGGGCTACTGTGGGAAAATGAACTCCAGCTCAGCCAGACCCAATACATTCTGTTATTCACTTTTCTAGGATTCATACAAATTTGATTAAGACCTTTAAAGTAAGGCACAAAAAAGGGTAAAAAGTTAGTTAATTGAGGAAAAACAACACTTATTAAATTGTAACACAGTTTTCTGATTGGTAAATTGGTTCTTGGAGAAGACTTTATTTAATCTAATAGAAGACGTCTGATAGAAAAAAGAAATAATGGAAAGCATCCCCAGCCAGTGTGATTTCTTTAGTCCTTCTTGGCACCATTGTAATAAATGACTGTTCAGACAGAGGGGAGTTGTATGCATTGTCTTGTCTGCTCTGCAAATTCACATGCAAAGATTTTTTCTACTGCTCCTTCATTAAGATTTCCTGACAACAGAGAAAAACAAATCTCAACCTAGAAGCTGAGATATGTTAGCACCTAAATTGTTTGCTTGCAGCAACACATATTGTAAAGTGTGCAGTATTTATTCTGTCCACTTAGATTGCTTGTCCACTTTAGTCCAGGATAATTTTAGAACTGTAAAAAAACCCATGTTAGTCAGGGTTATTCAGGCAGATATTAAACAGAACTCATCTGAGAAAAGAAACAATAACAAAAGAAACAAACAGAAACTTAAATGATTGGCATTAATTTTTTAATTTCCACCTTTATCAAAGACTGCAAAAAAAGACATCATTAAATGCTGAAGTCTATTTCTGAAATACAATTAATTGTATAAAATGCAAGCATTACTCCATAGCCCATTGCAACAGGAAAATTATTTCTAAATCTTCCACTGAACTATGGGTTTGGAGTTGTGTTGTTATTGTTTTTGTTTCATTTGTTGTTGTTTGGGGGTTTTTTGTCTGGTTTATTAGTTAATTTTTTATGTTTTCTTTTTTTATGACTAGAGAACAAGTAGAAACGTACAATATACTTGTTATAAAGTCAGATCTATCTGGTTTTATAATTAGATATCTATTTCAAAACTGAAATAAAGGTATTATATCCAAACTACAGCTGATGAATAAAAAGTGGCATGCAGGGGAAAGGAGGACTTTCAGAGAATTACAGTTCCTTCATTATCAAAAGTTCTAATGCATTTCTGAGACAAGAGTGTAGTTTAAAAGCTTCATATAGGTCTGATCATTATATACCATGCTGAAGGAAGCTATTTTCATAACAACAGCTTGATGAACCTTCCTTCTTTTGAGAAATTGAACAATAGTTGGTAGTCTCAATGTCTTTAAAGAGCATGCATGAGCTGATCTAAATTGAAAATGTTCCA
Organism: Pseudotriccus pelzelni; assembly: GCA_035584735.1. NCBI lineage: Eukaryota > Metazoa > Chordata > Aves > Passeriformes > Tyrannidae > Pseudotriccus > Pseudotriccus pelzelni. The sequence goes on along the minus strand of JAWMRA010000001.1, from coordinate 93,789,030 downwards.
TGCTTTGCCTCAGAGTCCTTGTTTTACTGCTAGGTTGGTAGCCACTTAGTAGTCTTCCTGGTTGCATACACAAATTCCATGCATATCCAGAAATCAGGTGAAAAAGCATATGTAGAGACCATGAGTCTGCAGCTGGCTGTGGGATTCACCTGAGTTACAGCCCTTGTCCGCACTATTTCTGTAAAACTTTAAAAGAAGCCCAAAAAAATAGTTTATCCCAAGAGACCCTTTTCAAAAGTAAATATAAAAGACATTAGAAAAGAAAGAAAGAAAAGAATAAGCATTTAAAATAGGGCAAGAAACATTTGAAAAAAGTAATCAAATTTGACACATTTTAAAAACAAATTTTGAGAAAATTACATTTTTTAGGCTATTATACAAAATATTTTGCAAGAACCGGCAAAAAAAGGAATGAAATATTAAAATGCCTAACAGATTTGTAATGTGCCTGGATTTAACACTTGTGATTTGTAATTTAGCAAACTTCATCATAAAAAGGCAAAGCATTATGGACCTAAAATCATTAACAGTAGGAACAAATGTTGCAGAGAAAAAACGAAGCTCTAAGAAAAACATCATAGTAGGAGTTCAGTCCTTCCTCTGAGCTGGAGAGGAAGAATACAACGTTTTCCTTACCCTCACCTATATTAAGAAAAATGAAAAAAAAAAAAAAAAAACCTCCATATAAAGCTGCTTTTTCAGGCAGCCCATAGGTCTATATTATGTCTCCCATTTGAAATATTTTCAGTGGAACAGTGATGGCTGATAGCTAGTGAACTAGCCAACGAAACACTACTCTCACTTTATCAAAAGCTGGTAAACAAACAAAGTTTCATGTATTCTTTTGCACATCTAAAGAGGGAGTGCTTGCATCTCTATTCATTGTAGTTTCAATTACTTTCTCTACTCTGAGGATCATCACAGGTTAAACACATCTACAAAAATCCTTCCTTCTTTCCTTCCTTTCCTTCCTTCCCTCCTTCCTTCCTGCCTTCCTTTCTTCCTTTCCTTCCTTTCCTTCCTTTCCTTCCTTCCTTCCTTTCCTTTCTTTCCTTCCTTTCCTTCCTTTCTTCCTTTCCTTTCTTTCCTTCCTTTCCTTCCTTTCTTCCTTTCCTTTCTTTCCTTCCTTTCCTTCACGTCTCTCTCATTTTTTATCTTTCTCTTTTTTGCTCACTTTTTTCCACTTTCAGGTTCTACATGTTTTTTCCTATACTTCTAGTTACTTATTAATTAATAATGGTGTTAAGACACGAGAAGTCTTATTAATGCATACATCATTCAGACCGTGTAAATACCAAAAGCATATTGTCTACAGGTGAAAAAAAAGTGCAACTTCTGCATCAAGAAAACCGCAAATATTTAGTTTTTCCTTTGGAACTCAAGTATATCTACAAAACCTAATATGTATATTTATGTTTCTAAATAAAAAGTCTAAAAGATGCCCAGCTCTGACCCCAAGTGGCACTAATGAATTCATGCTGACACTGTATTGAGTTTGTACTTCAGTATCGGGCTTGTTTTGAAAAAACTAAGTTTCACAGGAAAGCTGAGGAGTCCCATAACAGTTGAATAGCATGGTCAGTTTGGCACTCAAGATTTGAGCTTGGTTCTCTGAGATTTTGCATCACACATGTTCCTACTGTGCAGACAGTTAAAGGGCTGGGCATCCCTTGAGGGGACCTGAGCACACCTTTGAGCACACAGGTAAAGCACAGTCCTTCATCCTGGTGAATGAGTTGATCCCTGTGGGTAAAATCCTACCAATATCAAGGAAAATTATTCGTATTAATCAAAAGGGCAACAGAGGCCTTAGTAAGCAGAAAGCACTCTTCTAAGTAGAAGACTGTCTGTTATTTAACAGACAGTCAGCATAAGGCTGTTTAATTATGAGAGAAAATATGTTGCTTTAGCTTGCTTTGTGCAGCTTTGAACCAAAAAATGAACAGTAGCAGAGCAAGGCACTTCAGCTGATTATTATCCACATGCCTGCAAGTAAATCACAGTATCTCTTAATAAACTCATTATTTACATTTTAGTAATAGAAAAAAAAGTTGTCATAAATATTTAAGAACTTCTCTGAGACACTAATCAATCCATGTTATCTTAAGCAAATTGGAAGGGCATCCTCTTTTCTAGAAATACTTAAGCAATTTGTGGTAGTATGTAATTGTGCGTCCTTTCAGTGTTGCAGCCCTGATGAAGTAAATGGGTGAATTAGTGCTCCAAGAGAAAAACCACATAACAAGTCCCTTTGAAACAACTCGAGAAGAACTGAATAAATTGTAGGTTTAGTTATGTTAATGAGACTTTGAGGGGACAGTGCAGCTAGGAACCACAAAGATCCTACAACAATGCTGCTTTGCAGTCGATAGTTGGAAACCCTTTTGTAACTCTTAAAGGCGTGGCATCATTTTCTTATGATCAATAGTCTGCCCAAGACCTATCATTTTCTTTCATGGTACCATTTGCTTCAAGACAATAACACCCATGACTTTATCTGGAACAGCAAAAACTAAAACAAAACAGAGGGGAAAAGACTGAATAACAGTTCTCTAACACAGTTATCTTGAGTATGATAGTTTTAATCCATTCACGTGACAAAGCAAAATATTCTGCCATGGAGGCCCATTGTTTCTCTACTAGCCTACCCATATAAGTGAAGTTCATAAGATATGATTTTTTCTTTGAAATCTTCCTTTGGCATTTTTTCCTGTTAACTCTTCTTTGCACTTATTAAATTCTGAATTTATTTTCTTTAATATGTCTGCTTGGAGTTGTGCACAGAATGGTATTAATAGATGAAGTCCTGATAGTAGCAATCACATTTAAACCTCCCATTCACAGTTACATGATACGTCTTGAGTTTCATAAGGTTTCCCAGCCCAGCCTATTGTACCATACAGGGGGTTCGGTAGTTCTGTCTCCTTTTCCATCTTGCCTTGAATTTTAGGAGTACTTTCCCTGCAGTACCCACCACCATTAGCTTAATGGTACCACCAGCCTTAGCACTCAGAGGAACATAAAAAGCAAGAACATTAACATCAGCAAAAGATGCAGAAGCTCATTGTGTATATAAGAATTCTACAGCATTTTTTCAATAACAAATCTAGACTAATAATTATTCTTTAATTAGATTATTTCAATTACAATAACAATAAATATTATAATACTTTGTGTTCTCTTACAGATTGACTTGGATGAATACAAATTTGACTGTATAGGTCTTGTAATAAAATATGTGACATATTTAAAATTATTTAGCTCTATTTTAAATTCCACTTCTCTGACAAGATATGTACTTAATGGTAAGATGTGATAAAGGAATTTATTGATATCTTACTGATGTATCAGAATATATTAATATCATGTATCAGAAATAGATTTTCTAACAAAATATCATAATTTGCTAGTCACTCTAGAAGTAGCAATGATTTTTATTCCCACTTCTCCCATAATCTATCAGGTTTTTCAATAGTAAGGAATAATAGTGGCACAACTGGGACACTGCTTATTTTATTGGTGTTTGGTTTTATTTTGTTATTCTCTGTTATTTTAACAATATCTCTATTATTTGTATGTGTCCCTAGTATTGCATAATTCCCTGATACATAATCAGATTTTACCTTTAAGACCTCATCTCATTCGTCTCACAGTTTAACTGCCTCACTCTTCAAAAGGCATTTCAAGTGGTAAATATGTAAGACTAATTTCAATAAGCATGTGCTTCTCTGTATTTTTAAATTTTTTTTTATATGAATGTACACTCTTAATGGTAAAAAGATGTAAAATTATTCAGAGAAAACTAATGATAATTGCCAATGCTAAAAAAAAAAAACCAAACCACAAAACCCAAGAAAAAACAAACAAGCAAAAAACAAAACCAAAACCAAAACCAAAAGCCAATGCATTTTTCCAAGAGTTAGAACCCTTTAGAAATCTATTGGAAGACAAAAAATCCGTCCTATGCAAACAGTTACATGAAATCCCCAGAAGCCAACAATTTTGTAAACATTTTCTGCTCCACGTAAAGCAACTAAATGTTTTGTTTTCTACATGTATGATAACATTCATTCCTTCTGTTCTCAATATTCTCAAAAACAGAATACTTAAACCCCACCAGTCACTCTAGTAAACAGGAAAATAGAGTTTCTCAGGTCAGAACAAATAAATGTAGCCCGGAAAGAGTACAATTTCAGGGGGTTTATTAGGCAATTGATCCTTACAGTTCCTATTTTCCTGTTTTCTTTATGTGACTGTGGTGCCATCTGTAGCCATGGAGTACAAACCAGAAAATTCAAGTTGCTCTGAAGCAAGAAATTGGTTTTTTTAGGTTACTGCTGGTATCTCAGAAAACTTTAAAACAGGTAGATGAGAAATTTCAGAAGTGAAAGTGAAAGGTATGCTTAAGGCTGGTATTTTTATAGTTAAAGAAATTAAATGTTAGTTTCTAGCTCAGCCTGATGAAAGATACTACTAACCCCTGTGTAAGTGGTCTTGAAATAAGACTTCAGAATAGCCGTGGATAAAAGATATTTTATAACAAGTTTTACAGCTTATCTTAAAATTTGAAGAATTTTAAGGATTTAAGGATTTGAAGAAGATTATTAGATCAGTTTAAGATAAATTAGGAGACAAGTTCTTCACAAAATTATTTAGGATCAAAGATCCTGAAGAAGATCAAATTAATTAAATTTAATTATGTAAAGCAGCATAAATGCAGCTAAAGAAAAATATCAAGAAGTACAAAATGTAAAAAATTCATAAAGTTTATGATCTTTGTGCAGTCATAATAGAAACAGCATATAACTGGATGACGTGAACAAGAATGCAATGATGTTCTGGAAAAAAGAAAGAGTGATGCAAAAGAACACTCATCTTGAATTTGGATTAGAAAATGTTCCCTCAGAATTGATATAGAGGATATCCAACCAGAAAGCTACCTTTCAGATTTTACCACATTGTCTCCATGAACTCACCTCCAATTCTTGCTTATGGCTTTTCAGTCCGATTACCTGTGCTAGGTCTGACCCCTTTTTCTGACTCTATTTTTCTAAATATATATATTAGTGACCCTTTTTGTCCCTCACTTCTAGTCTTAGTTTCTATATTAGTCTCCTGGCTCCTGCAGTGACCCTTCATCTCTTAATGATTAATACAAAAAAGAGTTCTTGCAATCCTAGAATAGATTATGTTCAATGAGACAGAACCTCAGGGCATTTTTTGTTGCAGTTCAGTGAGTCTCTGCTGAGACATTTTTGGAAGCATATCATCTAGCCAGATTTTAGTGTTTTAATTTGCAACAGGCCTTCTGTACATCTTTACTGAATTTCATGCCCTACATTGAGAGAATGGAAAAACTTCATAGCATAACGTTCCTTATCTGTGCTGTTACTGATCCTGCAAATCAAGACCTGGAGTCAGGTAACACCATGTGTCCTGAATATTATAGGGTGTAAGAGAAGCTGTAGTTCCTTCCTGAGTTCTTCTATGAGAAGTAAAACCTTACCTCAACATGCTAGCTATCATCTTCTGCTGACTTCTCCTCTAGGAGGCAGGTTTGCTTTGTCAGATAGTTCATACTGGTTGAGTTGAAAGATTCCAGAAAAATTAAACAGCTTTAATTAAATTCTGCTAGAGTTACGGAAGAATGAATGCTGCCATAACAAGATATATTTACTTTCTTTTGAATCACAGGATCGTGATTTTTCTCCAAGATACGCATGAATGACAGGGGGCCATATCATGTAAACACTACCTGTTTTCACTTTTTGCCCTTGCATTTTATGACCAGAATGTGCAATTACTTTATATGTCGTTATAGTACATCATGCTTCGTGCTCAAGTGCTGTGTTTGAACTAATGTGCATATAGACTAAGAAAATAATTGGCTGTGAAAATCCAGTCCTCTGCCTTGGGATGAAAACCAGATAGGTCCAATATGATACCACTGTGGAAGGAGTCTTCTAAAACAATAGAAGTAATAGTATGAGAAAAACAGGCGATCAGTTTATCTGTTTGTGGTAGCTGTTAATGACTGCATGTCAAGGGCAGAAGGCTGATCTTTAGAAATTGCTTAGATGGTTACAAACAGAAGAAAACCTAGTGCTGCTGAGAATCTGCCACAAGGGATGATCAAGAGGCTTCACGCTTAATGGAGATGGCAGTGATGATGGTTCCACAAATCACTGAGCACACAGAGGTGAATGCACAAAGGGAAAAAGCCTTAATGGCAATCCTGAGTGAGGACTGGAATCTGGAAACAGCAGATGGAGGTTCTTGGGGATCAAGCAGAGATGAATACAAAGAGTTGACTTTAGATCCAAACGAAATGCATTTAGAACCATAGCCCCATCACCATGCCCTGCACTATAGTGGGCATAGACTCAAGGCATGATATCTCCCACTTCAGAAAGTTGCTCTTGATTTAATTCTGCTGATTTTGCAGTATTGTAATTAGTTCATATTAAACAGTAGTGCTTTCATATCCAATGAAATACACAGGATAGTATGAGAGTTTCTTGGGAATAGTTTTATATCCTTAGTTTTCCTGTGGGTTTTTTTCCTCATTAGCCCTTTCATCATCTCACTACTATTTTGGAATGTCAGTGACTTATTGTCATGGTACAGGCTTGGTATTTTTTGAGTGGGTGCTTAGAAAATAGATGTTCCATGTGACTTCTTCCATCTGTACACGTTTTTTCTAAAAAAACAACAGATTGTTTTGATGATGATATTCAGGGAGAAAAAAAATCATCTGCTAATAACATTGTTTTTCTTTGCATGTTCTCTAATATGATTTTCTTCTATCTGTTCATACTTAATAAACAACCCTTTGATCCCCAATCCTTTATATTTTATGTAGAGGCTAATTTGGGTTTTTATAAAAAAGTAATCTTTTGCAGCAACCTTTTTGAGTTTTTCCCTTCAAATGATTAAATAATGTCAAACGCCCATTTCATGACCATAGCTAAGTATTTACGTCTTTTTAATGAGTGAACTATTAGGGAAAAAGAAAAAAAAGAAGTGCAAACTATTCTAGAAGAATCTGAATAATCAACTTAATTGGTTTTCAGTGGTCCATGAAATAGATGAATTATTCAGTCTTCACAGCAAATCTAAATTTTTCAGATTTAGATAAGATAAATACTCTCCAAAAACACAGGATCAAATTTTCTTGAATAAGAAATGCGTTCTACTTCAAATGCAGGGAGATCATGGAATCCATCTCAAATTTCCATTACATGGTAAGACTTGTCAAGAATGTAAATGTTGAAAAATAGTGAAAAAACCCAACTTTTTTCCTCTCTTATTTCAGATCCAGAACCTGATAACCAAGTTGTTGATGTATTGGGGATTTTGAAAATCAACTGTCTAAAAATGGAATGAGTACTTATATATCTTTATTATCTAAAGCAAAGTTCTATTTCACAGAACCTTAGTGAAGAAAGTGAAAATGTTTTCATTTTACTGCTTAGTTATTTAGTGTAAACGGACTTGTGAGCAAAAGGAAAATATATGGCCATATTTTTCTCACTGCATTTTGATATTACATTACTGAAATCTAAACACCCAATTCCAGCAAGACAGTGATCTTAAATAGAGGATTCTATCAAGCAAACATCAGTTCTTCTGGAGAGAGATCTAGATAACTCAAACAAGGAACTTCCATTTTGTGTAGCGAAAGCCTCTATTTTATGGGATTGTTTTTGAGTCTTGTGAGATTTGCATGAGCTGTACATATCGAATGGTACAATAAATAATCAATAAAACCTTACAGAAGATCAGTCTTCAGAGACACTGATGTCTGAAGAAAAGTCTGTCTTCCTTGTGGAGTTCCCTTCTGAAAGTTCATGCCTAACTGAGGAGGAAGAGCACACCTTTGGCTAAAAATCTATTGACTGCACAACTCATGGAAGAAGTACTTGCATTGCCCATAACTCTCTGAGAATTTCAGCAAAATGTTTCTGCTCTTCAGTCTCTAACTGCCAGACAGGATGAAAGATGGGACTCTTTTCCACTTGTCCTTTTGGTAACTATGCCAAATGGGAACCTGACTTGGTAGGTCCGAACCTTGTGATGGCAAGGACAATTCCAGTCCAATCTGTTCTCTTACCCTTGTCTGAATCAGGCTAAGTTCAGTGACTCTTAAAGGAAAACGCTAAGAGCTGTACTTGTAGAAAAATAATAGAAGATGCAACGTTTATCAAGTGCTAATAACTGGCTTACAACTGGCTTGCAACTGGCTCACATATAAATGTCTCACAAAACTTCTGTATTCATTGATGGAAGTTTACATCTCACATTTTAAATCAGACACATGCAGTGAAACTATGCAGTGGGGTTTTTTTAGACTCTTTGAAGGAAGTAATTTTAAAAGGAGTTTCTCTTACCGTAGATGTTCATATTACAAGAGATGAATCTTTGGGTTCTTCCCCAAAAGCAACTTTAGTTCATCTAAAAAGGAAGGAAAACAGTGACTCTGAATGCGATTATTTTTGGTTCTACCATTTCAAAGTATTACTCCTTGTGGTAAATGGTCAGAGTTGTACAGTGTTCTTTAAGACAGGGAAGTATTATGAGGTTGATTGATAAAAACAGGAGTTGGGCCCTTTGCTTATCTTGCACCTGGCTCAAGCAAGGCTTAACAACTGAATGATGTCTGGAGTGAGGTGGTCGCACGGTCTGATGTTGTTTCATTGAGGCAGAGAAGAACACTGCACCTCTGTATCAGCCAACAGCCACACTCCCCTCACAGTGAAAAACAACGTTTATTATCGGTCTGCTTCACTAAGGAGATAAGGATGCATGCAAAGACCTTCTGATGAAGGTCAGAGAGCCTTTACTTCCTTCTGGGTACATGGCAGAGGACCAAATGTTTATTCTACCTTTTTGTTAACTATAAATTCTGACCAAGACTCTTATTAAGCCTCATTAACATATTGACTTACACAACCCTTACGATGCATATGAAGGAGAACATGGAACATGTAATGAATGTATGACCAAAGTCATCAAGCCCCACCCACTGAAGAACACCCTTATACAATCTTAAAGCTAAGAAATAAAACTGATCTGTTAATACTTTTATCTGTCTCTCTGCCAAATGCCAAATTGTTTCCTGCCTGACCTGGGACCATCGTCAGCCTGTGTACCCTTAAAAATCTGAAATAATTAGCTATCTTATCGTTACCTGCAGAGACAAGTCCAATGCCTGGCATATTGGTTTCGTCCACGTTGCCACCTCCCACATGGTCTTTTACTGAGCTGTAGTGCCATTATATATTATTGTTATTAAAATATGGATATTTTCCAATAGTGTATTAACAGATGGTCATTTGGAGGGAAAATAACTTACTTTAGTGTGTATGACAGTGTTATTCCTAGCTGCATTAAAAAAACAGCAGTCCTGTTCCAGACTTGACAGCATGGTAAATGTGTCAAGTCTGATAACATGGGTTGACAGCATAGCACTAAAACCTGGATACTTCTGCTATTTTACCACTGTCCTGTCTCTGAGCAAGAGTCTCACAAAGACCAGAAAATGTTAATGAAAGTTCTGTCTAATTGTCAATATTTATCTAAATAAGATATATATAGCTTGAAGCAAAATTGAATGTGCAAGCACAGTCTTCATCACTGTTCAGGCTTTGATATTCAACAAGTTAAAATAACCATGTGTAAGACTTTAGTCAGTTCTATCCACACTACCTCTTTTCTCCTCTTAGACTGGTAAGCAGGCTAAAAGCACAAACCAGACTGGTAATTCACAGCACAGATGGTGCTGAAGACTGAAGATTCTGCTGTAACTACAACAAACTACACATGTAGTTTGGGGATTATGAATAGCTATAACAATTTATCTTCAAATTTTCTGTAAAAGCTGTGCTCTCTTAAGTTAATTTGGTGGGAATTGCCAGTATCATTTGCATCTTGGAGTGACATAAGATGGAGAGCCATGATTAATCAGATGGAACAAGTTTTAATTTGTCTGCAGGTATTTAAGTAGGTCCTCTATAGACAATGGCCAGATATTGATCACATTCTGGCATGTGTTACAAATATTTTAATTTTTTTTAACATAAAACAAAGAAAGTAGAAAAATATATTTGAAACAGATTCTGAGACACGTGGTTTGTGCAGACAAAGATATCATTGTTTAGGAACTTGAACTTCCACTTTAGCTCATCTAAAGATTAAAATTAAAATATGTCATGGATTTAGGCTGAGTTTCAAAGAAAACTGGGCTGGGTTAGGACAATTTTCTGCAGCAAGAGAATGGAAAGAACCATCGTAAGAAAAATTCATTTTCTGTATTCCACATGCTAATATAGTTAGGAACAGGCAGATATGTAAGGTTACTAGATATCATAGCTCTTTACATCTACCCGAAAGTAGGTTGTAGTACAGAGGGGGTCAGTCTCTTCTGTCATGTCTGAAGTGAAAGAATGAGAGGAAATGGCCTTAAGTTGTGACAAGGAAGGTTCAGATTAGATATCAGAAAAAAAGTTTAACTGAAAGCTTAGTTAGGCATTGGAAAAAACTGCTCAGGGATGTGATGGAGTCATCATCCCTGAAAGTGGTCAAGAGGTGCCTGCATGTGGCACGTGATGGTTGAACTAGATGATCTTGAAGGTCTCTTCCAAACTTGATGATTCTGTTCTTCAGTGTCAGAATATTTCTTCAATCATAATTTCAATCCAGATTTTATAAAGATATGAACTTACTTTAATGAAATATAATTAATTCTTAAACAATTATTTATACATTTAAACAGAATTTTTTTTCCCTGATGTAAAACCAAAACTGACTCATTTAACTTCTCTGTTCAAGCTATTGCAGGATCTTTGTCTATATGTGGTTCTCAATATCTGTTCCTGCAGCTGTTAAAAAAGCTTGTGGCTAGCTTTATGTTTCAAATACAGAATCACGGAATAGCAGAACTGTTATTGTTGGAAGGGATTTCTGGAGATCATGCAATCCAATATCCCTGCAATCATGCTGTTATCAACAAAAGGAACCTGTTGCCTTAATTACAATTTTAACATCAATAGATATGTTATTCATTTCACTTTAGGTATATTTTTTTAAAATATTTAAATACATTCTTGATACTTAGTAAAGAACAGCCTTCCAGGTAGGCTATTCTGATACCATAAGTGCTTATTATTTTCTCTACCCATTTTAAATTTGGAAAAAAAATGTTATTTATGATCCACTTTTAAAAACTTTCTTTCAAAGCTATTATTTTACTCTTATTGTAAATAAGCTCAGTTTGTAGCTGATTCGAACACACCTTAATGCATTTAACTTGGACTTGCACAGAGGAACAGAAAGTAGATGGACAGTCTTAAAATTCAGACAATTTTACTCATCTATTTTCTTAAGTCAACACATTGGACAAATACCAATTTTAATGCCCTGACTTAAAACCAGGAAGGCTTTTAATGATTCTGTAATGTTTATTTTTAAAATATAGATGAGATTTTTGTAATATAGAGAGATCATAAAATGTTTTACATTCCATCAGTGGTCAAGGAGGACATTCAAAAAATACTTACATATTCCCCATTACTAACCTAATCACTGGATTGTCTCACTTTCATTTGTATATTCAGAAATTAATTGGTTACCAAATATGAAGTAGAATTACATTATCTATTACATATCTATTATGCATAGATATTCACAACAGTGTTAAATATATGTGTTCTTATATGTAATTTTATTTGTTGAACAATTATTAAGCTCAATTTTATTCCTTGGCCTACTAAGAAAATTAAGTTAGAGCAGAACAGCAGTTGCATCTCTAGATTATAATTCTGCCTGAGACTCTGAATATCAATATGAATACTTAATTTAAAAAAAATCTAAATTGAAATATTAGAACACCTAAGCATGAATGTTGTAATTTTTTTGTGTATATAGCCACAATTGAAAAAACATGCTAATATTGAATGAAATATGCTTTACAAATAAATGAAGTGCTCCATAGTGGAATAGGTCACTTACAATAACATGAGCCAACAGTCCGTGCACATTGACACTAACAAGTTAAATCACTCAGACACAATGATGGGATTGTATCCTTTGTAGAGAAAATGGAAACACCACAATAGGCCATTGAAAAACCTTATTGAGTGAACAAGACTGATTGAAAGCACGAACAGGATGTTGATATTGTTAAGAAAGAGATAAATGTCATACAGAAATACAGAAACTGTTATAGTTTCATTATTATATCAGTAATTCATCCATACATTAAATACTGCGTGTAACATTTTAAAGTGGTATTTCAGAAGTAGACAAAATTTAGATAATAAATCAAGTTTTCGTTGGTGAGGAGGATGGGGTAAAAGACTTTTTCAGTGAAATGATGGAAGGGTTTAAAATATTTGATTCAGAGAAAGAAAGATGGAGGTTAAATGTGATAGCATAATGTTACAGTAAGGTAATAGAACTGCTGGATTAATTGTGTCAAATCTCTTTATCTGGGGCTAACATAATAATGCTTTATTTGATTTCAGTAGTGGTTCATATAGCATTTATAGCACTGAATGGTGGAAAATAAAATCTGAGCTTGACATCCTGTAGAAAAAAAAGGATTATATGACTGTGTATTAGGAGGAATGAGAATGAACATATATCTTGACTGGATTCTTGTCAGCATAAGGAGCTACACTGAAAAAAGTGATGATCAACAAAATTTTTATTTATGCTATATTATAAGAAATGCATACTAGTAAACTGATTCAACTAAGAAGCCTCATGACAAATTCCTCTTACAATGTCAGCTCATATAAAATCAGACTTTATAAAATCCCCTCCTCCTTAAATTAAAGATCAACAAAACTCCCAACTGACCTTGGTTCTTGATGTTCTTATTTGTGAAATCTTTTCTGCAAGAGCACTTGGAAGTGTTTTATCGCAAAAACAGAAAAACAATTGATTGAATATTTTTCTTCCTGTATGCACCTATGGACAGGTTGAAACTGCAGAGGGGAAAGTGGCAGCCTATGTTTCCATTGTACAGTTATGAAGTAAATGCCTCTTCTGTAATAATGTATAAAACTGTTGTCTTTGTTTCCATTTGTTTCCACCTGAGGCACATTTAGAAACAGCAGAATAGATGGTTGGTGACTTGTTTTCTAGTTACACTCTCTTCCTAAACACTTCACTAGATTTTATAGTTATTTTTGCTTATTTTTCACCAGCTGATATACAAAGTCAAAGGACTGGCTCTGCGTCAGAACTAACTATGTGTAATCTGTATTTTAAGGGTGCTGTCTAAAGAAAATTGTAGGCATCAATAGGCACATTGCATCTGAATTTATAACATTTTTAGTAGACTGCAGTTAAAAAAGAAAATTATTTTCTCTCTACCGAATAGAAAGTTACCAAATCTGTATATTTCTATTTGTTTATTTAGTAACTTAGTTATTTCATTGCTCATGTGTGAAGATGTAATTGCAAGGTGGTTTTGGTGTTGGTTTGGTTTTGTTTTGGTTTTTTGTGAGGGGTCAGGATGCCTGCATGACAGTGCAGATAACTACCTAGCTTTATTTCAGAGGGAACATTTCGTCTTCTCCCCTCAGGTCCTATTTCCATTTCTGTGGCAAGAACATCTTATCACGACATTTTGAGGACTAAATTTATTTCTGAAACTGCTCCAGCAAAGCTCACCTGATTGTGCCCTATTGAGGACAATATGTTCCTTCTAGAGGATATATAAAAAAAATAAACTATTGGTGTCCTATGAAGGAAAAAGACTACAGTTGCTTAGGTGGTTTGTTAAGGACTGACTGCATGGCAAGAACACCTTTCTTCACCTAAATAAACATCTTAGTTTTTCTGATCAGATTAGACATCTGGAGATGACAGTCAAATAGAATGAAAACAATGTGCTATAGTTTATCTGTTTACTGCAGGACTGCTTTTAGGAGCATTTGGGGAGGCATTTTTCCAACTGGAGTATCAATTCTTGATATGGTTTGCTTAGTCTGGAAAAACCAGCCTGGATTGCTTTTCCACAGCATTAAACCAAAATAGTCACTAACCAAAGTTCTTCTAAAGTCAAGTCCTTTCCTTCCAAAAGAAATGGAGTTTCCATTGATCTGTTTTGCTTTGTAATAACATTCATTTATCCTATTGGAACTGTATTACATTCTGTTAACCAAACTCTGCTCTGTTTCAAAAAAAAGGAGATGGACAGGACATCTTCATAAACAATTCTTTCATATATTGAACTAATTAGAGCCATTCTGTTAAGATAAAACTCACCATGAAAAGAGCTGTAGATACTGATTATCAGCATGAATAGATCTTTAATATTATTCCTTAAGTGCAAATATTTTTACTGGAAATTTCCAATTTACTAGCTACAGCAAGAAACTAAAAAGGAGCTCTTTGGTAGAATGTGGGGAAAAAAAAAACACAACAACAGTGTGAATGGCCAGTATGAATGTATCTCCAGTTGAAACCAGACTCAAATTACACCTACATTATCCAGGTTACATCCTAAGAAATCCCACTCTGGATCATTTCCTGGTTGTTTTTGTTGTACCTTTTAAATGACCTAAGAAAAACATTTTTTTGTAAATAGCTTATGAGAAATGAATCAATATAACCTGCCAGTTAAGGATGTCGTATTTTCAGAAGGTGAGTGGGTAATTAAAGCTGGTAACTTTTGCCATTTTATGCTAAAGCATATAATTCAACTATTTATTCCACCAAGGGGATTTACTATTCTGCATAGATAGATATGTCTTTGAAGAAGATGAGGGCAAAGATTCCCTAAAGGAAATTTATGAATCACTGAGTATCTTTTAAAGAGACATCATGAGCTATATAATATAGGTCAACAACAAAAAGCATATAAATCCCACGTTTCACTAACAAAGTCTCTGGCTCTCCATTTTAGGATTTATTCTCAGGCAGATCTTCAATTCAATTTAAGAGTAAAGGAATTCGTACTAATATAGAAAGCCAATTTAAGTATTGTCCCCTGTTGATGTATCACTTTAGCCCAAACTTAAAAGCTTAATATAAAATTTGTCTCCTTAACTGATTCTGTGCATAAAAATGAACTTCCTCCAGGGAAACAAATAAAACATTTTCTTTTGTCAACCCCTTGGAGGAGAAAAAAAAAGCCAAACAGGTGATCAAGCCATTCCAAAAGGGGTAAACTTGTCTATCCCTGATGTTTTAAGGTCATAAGAACAGACAAAAACTTTCCCAAGGTTTTGGTTTGGTTATTTGCCTGTCAAGAATTTGTATTCCTCTTAGAACTCATTGTAAGAGACATTCAAAGCTTCCTATAGGAGATAAACAATTATTCTTTTATATTTAGACTGAATTTAACCTTACACAATCTGGACTGTGTGCTCGCTTATCTGTATTGCTCTGCTCTGAGCTATGAATTCATGTTTACAACAAATAAGAAAACTTTCAGAACTGTGACAGAGTAGAAATATCAAGTAAGCCACTTTGTAAAGACAGTATAGAGATGTTAGGGTTTTGTGAAGATGTTCAGCTTGCCACAAAGTCTGGTAATACAAATGAAAATCGTTTTCCTTAGTTTGAGTTCCATACCACATGTATGACAGATTGTACAGTAAAGAGGAAGTCCAAACTTCATTGTAGTCATTATCTTAACATAATGGTAATTTCTCAAGGTACAAAATAAATATAAAATATCAGCTGAAAAGATGTGTATGATATGGGAGTCTAAATATGAGAATATGTGAGGGAATTGATTTTGCATTTGTGAAAGTGAAATGAGTATTACTTATTTCCTTCCTTATTCTAAGTAGACCACCCATATTAAAGTAGTGCCAAGGTTTTTTTCCTACTCATAAACTGAGCTATATTCAGCTCATGTTTATGGATAGATTTGTAAAGGTCATTATTCAGCAACAGTCTAAACCATGCATTAAGGCATATAAATAGTCCATTGAAGTACTCTTCTGAGACTCTCTGTTTTTATTCTGAAGCATGTTTTCTCTACTTACTTTTTCATATGCCCTCTCTAGAGGGCACAACCTGTCAATATGTCATACTGCTGCTGGATTTCAGGAATTGACTCTGCCAAATACTTCTGAACAATTTGGTAAGAAGCACTCTATTGCGTTGAGAGCATTGCATTCCCATGGATCTGATGGGGATTCCGGTCCAACTCCTGTTCTTTCCTTGCACAAAACTACTTTTCATGCCTCTCAAGAAGAATCATTCCTTCCTACCAGAAGTGCTTTCAGCACTTGCTGTTAACAAACTCTCTGCTTCCCGCTGCAATGCCTGTAGGAATGCAATGAGCTTCTGGCATTGCATGGTGCCACCATGCACTCTGTCAAGGGAGTTACAGCAAGTTGCTCAAGACAACATTATTATGTCAGAGGTTTTGTTTGCCTGTTAAAAAAATCTAATTAGGTTCATGAAGGAAACAAGCCTGCTTTGCAATGGAACATTGGCTAAATGAATGCCTGAACAAAGCGATATCCTTCATAAATACTATTTAGTATTATTAAATAAAGTCCTTGACCAATCTGCTCTGAACAGAATGACTTACTTTCAAATCATGCATATGCAGAAATCAATAGTACTTTGCACATTTCTAATTCTAAAATGTACATGATGAAATGAAAAATTGCTCAAAATCCAACATGAATTTCTCTCTTGTTCTTATCACACACAATAAAAGCCAATTTAGTAGAAATCTTTGCTCACTGTTGCAAACGTTCCGATAAATGATTTGTTTTTTCTTGAAGGCAGATAAATTTTGCACAGGAATATGCACAAATTTAAGATATACAAAATAGTTTGGAAACAATTCTTACAGAAAATGGGGCCCGGGCAGTTTTGATCAGTGGATTTAAAATTATTAGACCATGAAAACATCAAGAGGCGTGGTAGTCGAGGTGTTTTTGAGAAAACATATGAAAATGTGATTTTTATACAGCTCTACAGATACATGAAGAAAACACGGAAAGAAAAAGAGCTTTGGTATATTTAATACTTCACTTGCTGTTATTCTATTATAAACCTGTCCTTTTTTTTTTGACATTTTGCTACAGCTCTCTTTCAAATATCTGGGTTTTTTTCTGATTCCTAACTATTTTACAGAAATCTTCCTCTGAGCCATGAAATCCACTGAAGTTCGAGCTTGTCATCTTCTAATTCATACAGAGGGTGACACAAATACGGCTACACCCCCATCTTTTTAAGATCAGGTCTGAAGGAAAAAGATATGAAGTAGATATTCTTCCTCACTAGGAGAATGAAAAATACCTTTTGAGTATTGGAAAGCTGATTCAATCTCTAACATCAGAGAATGAATCCCATTATAACCTGACATTATTTTGTGGGGTTTCTCATTAGGGAAAACTGACATCACATAAGAATGTATACAAATCAGCACACTGCTAAAGAGTCAGGATCAGATTCACTAATCAGACAAGATCTTCATGCATTTCTCTGAAGTACGGAGGGATAGGAAACTAGAATTAAATTATCATCAGATAATTCCCTTTATATTAGATAATTCCCTCTGATTTCACATGTGGCAGATTGAGGCCATCCACCTGCTGTTTAGGAATGCATACAAGTTAAAAAAAAAAGGCAAAAAGGAGTTACATTTGGTTTCGTGTGAGAGACTGAAAATTGTCAATGGCTTAAACATTGTTAAGAAGTACTTTTTCCCACTGTAGCACACCATGCAAAAGCCATCAAAGCCCACTCCCTTGCCTGGATTTCAGGGAACTGGGCTGTGAGTTAGGCTATATGACTTAAGTTAAAGGTGGTACTCTTGTCCAAATTATCCCAGGTCTAAGGAGAATTAGACAAGGCTGGGGAGAAGAGTGCAAAGCCAAACCCAGAAGTTGAAAATCAGTTCTAGGGAGGAGAAGGGTACTTTCTGGATGTGTAATGGTGAAACTTCTCTGCATAAGACAGAGGGAGTAAACACCCATCCTCCCTTGCACAAACTGTCTCAGTCGTAAAACTCCCCTCTGGGAAAGATCACATAAACATGGGATATTCACATGGGAGTTGACTAAGAAGGGATCATAAACAATCCAGGACCCCCAAAGCACCCCTGAGACTCATTCCTGAGTCCTTCCACCAAAGGACTGCACATGATGAAAATGAGTGCAACAGATCCAAAGTCTGATGCAAGAGAAAGTGTAAAATTTCCCCCTTCGTCATTTCCCAATTAGTCTGAATATATATCAACCAACTGAACTCTGTGCTTTGCAGGACCCTCACCAATGACAAGACCAGAAGATGAGGATCAATGGGACACTGTCAGGATCCACAGAGTGGTGATATTTTCTACTTCATCTGTCTCTGTCACTCTCCTTCTCTCCCGTCCCTCTCTCTCCTTTCTATTTCTCTCTCTCTTTCTCTATACCTCATTTGCTGTTAAATAAAACCTGTACTATTGACTTTGGCATATGGTCTCATTTGCACCTTAATTTGGGCAGAGGAACCTCTGTAATAATTGTAATAACCGAATCTTAACACTCTGCTTTGTGTTTCAGCAGCAAAGAACATTTTGTCACTGCTAGAGTACGATTTGCATGAGAGCTAACTCTTTTCATTGGGTTCTCAGTGGTCATTCCAAAAAGCTCCTGGAGAGGCACAAAATTACTCTCCTCTTGCCTATTATTAGGCAAGGAAGGAACCATCATCAAGGCAGGAGGATTTTATTTTAAGAATCATGTACGACCTCTCTGTAGTTACTAGAAAGAATTCTAACACAAGATATTTAATGTCTTGAAAAGAGAAGAAACAAGAATTCCAAGCATATTTTAAAAATTAATCAAGATCTGAAATTTAAGGTCTATGTTAGAACATTTTTTCCATATCTATATACCATTTATTAGAACAAGAACCAAAGACAGAAAATTAATGGGGAAAATTAACCCTTGCCACTCTGATCATAGCTGGATCTGCAGTGAAGTGTAATTTGGAGTCTTTCCTAGTTTGGTTGAGCTTAATTTGGGTATTATTACAACATTCTCATTAAAGTTTTGTTAGAAAATTATTAATGCATGCTCAGCTGTAAGGAAAGCTTGTTTTAGGGACTCTCAATAAGATAGCATCTGCTATTGCATATATCTTTTCCTCAGCCCTCTCTTTCTAACTTTATAGCTGATTAGGAGGAAAAATATGTATTCTCTTAGCCCTTTTATTTTTATCTTTCATTCACCTTTCAGTTTTCTTTTTATTTGTTCTAATCTAATTCACTAATTATTTTAAAAATCCATTAACTCACTGGTAAGGGGAGACTAACGTTCTAGTTATTCTTTTTGAAACATGCAGTTACTCTGCAGGCTGCAATTTGATAGTTGTGGAGTAGCTATTTCCCACCATACTCTACTAGTAAGTTTTCTCCACATCATGAAAAAGTAATTAGCAGCATGAAGAATGAGTACTGCTGGCAGCATGGCCTTGTGATATGGATTTTTTTTGTTTGCTTATTGTTTCTTCCTTGTAATTAAATTAAAAATGATGGGCATTTCTATAAATACAAGCAGTAAATCTTTTTCCACTGTAGTTGAACAACAATGATGGACTACAGATTTAAAGATAAAATACAATGTTTTTCTACTTAAAGTATTCACTGAAAGGAGGTTGTAGCCAGGTGGGTGTCGGTCTCTTCTCCCAGGCAACCAGCAGTAGGACAAGAGGGCACTGGCTGTGCCAGGAGAAGTTTAGGTTGGATATTAGGAAGAAATTTTTTACATTGAGAGTAATCAGACCCTGGAATGTGCTGCCCAGGGAGGTGGTGGACTAACCGTCTCTGGAAGTTTTTAAGATGAGACTGGATGAGGCACTGAGTGCCATGGTCTGGTAACCACAGCAGTGTTGGATCAAGGGTTGGACTTGATGATCTCAAAGGTCTTTTCCAACCTGGTTGATTCTATGAATCTATGATTTACAAGATCTACTCACTATAGTGAGTAGCAGTTCAAGACACTCAAAAAGGTCTTGCTTCATTACTGAAGTAGCTTTTGTGATTTCTTCTTTACCCATTGACAATATTGCGTCCAGATGCCTGTGAGCTTCTTTTTGTTAAGCTCATTTGGAGCTGCTTCTAAGGCCAAAGCCATGTTAAGAAATGAAATGGTATACAGCACTCCTCTTTCTGTTTTTACCTCCTCAGGGCTGTCCTCTTTAGTAAGGTTAGGCTGGGGAAATCTTCATTTCTTTCAGGATGTGTACCTAAGGTGAAATTTTGTTCCTGTCCATCATACTTTCTCCTAGCCTAGGAAAAACATCTTCCAATTGTCTGAACTAGCTCCTTCTGTTGCTTATGCACTCTTACCATCAATGTATAAGCACTGATGTGAAATTATTGCTTTCAAAGCATTTATTCTTTCCAATCCTCTTTCTCTGAGAATTTTAATCAAGCAAAGCAAATGAATGGTGGGATTCTAGCATTGAGTAGCATTCAGGATGATTTCCCAATGTGATCCTTATCACATCAGAATAAAGATTAGGTTTTTCATCCCTTCCTGAGCTATTTATGTTATTTTCAAAGATCCAAACTGATACAGTTCATCCATATTTCATTGAGAATCAGCTTGCTTTTCAAATGCTTGGAGCGGTATCCCCCCCCCCCCCCCACCCCGGAATGGTTTGGATTTTCTTTTGAATATCCTTTTTATCTCTTACTTCATATCTTACACGGAAAATCTTCTGATCTATTTTCAAGGGTATTCTAGGACAATGACACTGCTCAGAGAGAAGCACGAGTTTTTAAGGAGCTCATTCTGTTTTCTGCAATGGTACATGTGAATATTGGGTACATATATCAAACGCATTTTTACGTAGGATATACCCATCTGTATCTGTGTATACCAGTACACACGTGTACATGTCCATGAATATATAAACAGAGAGAGAAAGAGTGAGAGTCATATGGTTTATGTTTTAGACGTATTTAAAAATAAAACTGAATTAATTTTCAAAAGAGTTTTTCTATGCTACTAGGGACAGAAGCAAGCATGCATGTATCGATGGATACTTGTGAAGATAAACCCTGTCTTGAAAATACTGCATGTTATCTGAAATACAGTAATATCTACTCATATGTTTTCTCCAACCACTTGAGATTTAGAAAACTGTTTCTTACAGTAATCTGTAATTACTTTTCCTCTATTTCATAGAAAAATACAGCTCATTACTCTAATTCTCTGTTGAAGCCCACTTCAACCCTTCAGCTAAACTGGCTGAAGAAATCTGATGTACAATTTGAACACTTAAATACATAGCTCGAAAATTATATATATGTAACTTCACATGGATTGAACAAGTCCTTAGAAGAAAATATGGTGAAACAGGCTATAAATTTCTGAACCAAAAGGATATATCAAGGACAGCTGATATTTGAGATATGTACTGAAATCGATTCTAACAGCAAAAGAAGTCTTCATCCTTTAAACATAAGTAAACAGAAAAAGGTCAAGCATGGCTTGGAGAAACACTTTAAACATATCAGCTCCAATTTCTTCTTGTTTATATTCTTAATCTAAATTCCTTTGTCAAATTATGAATAATAGTATATCTACTGAAATAAAATAATAGCTATTATTGCTATTATTATTATTATTATTATTATTATTATTATTATTTCAGTCCATAGTATTGTTCAATACAAGAATATTCCTGCCACTTCCCTAAAAAAATTAAACTCAGCAAAACCCAGGGAAAAGACTGAATATTTTTCTGTGTGTAGTCTGCAAAGTACTACCAAATGCAAACCCTATAACGGCTAGAAGTTGATATTTGGAGAATAC
This sequence comes from Pseudotriccus pelzelni, assembly GCA_035584735.1. NCBI lineage: Eukaryota > Metazoa > Chordata > Aves > Passeriformes > Tyrannidae > Pseudotriccus > Pseudotriccus pelzelni. The sequence goes on along the minus strand of JAWMRA010000001.1, from coordinate 93,767,236 downwards.
ACTCATGCAAAAGCAGCCAGAGAAGTGAACTTTGAATAAGCTGCATATGATGCCCACCCCTGAGGAGCTGACACGTATGAACATCATGAAGTTCTACACAGCTGAGTGCAACACGCAACCTCCTGTACTGATTTTGGCTGGGATAGAGTTAATTTTCTTCTTAGGAGCTGTTATGGTGCTCTGTTTTTTTTATTTAGTGTTAGGATGAGGTTGAGGGAGCCCCTGGTGGCCTAGTGGTTAGATCGCAGGACCTTCACCGCTGAGGCCTGGGTTCGATTCCAGCCAGGG
>JAWMRA010000001.1:93753337-93766848 GCA_035584735.1 Pseudotriccus pelzelni | reverse complement strand
AAAAAATCCAATGCGCAGGCTGGAAGGTGTAAAGACCTTCCCCGGTTCTTCGTTCGCGAAGACTGGCCATTTACTTAGGATGAGGTTGATAACATACTGATGTTTTGGCTGTTCCTAGGTAGTGCTTCCCCTAAATCAAGGGCTTCTCATTTTCCGGTGCTCTGTCAGTATGGAGCAGCCACAATAGGCTGGGAATAAAAATGGCCAGGACAGGTGACCTGAAAAGGATATTCCATAACATTGAGTATCATGCTCAGTACATAAACCAGAGGAGTTGACTGGGAGGGAGACTCATTGCTGTCTGCAGATGGGTTGGGCTTTGGTTTGTTGGTGAGAAATTGCATTGCTGCTCTTAGGTTCTGTTATTCTTTCTCTCTTGCAATAGATTGCAATTATTATTATTATAGATTTTATTATTAGCATTCATATAATTATTTTAATGTTTGTTTCAATTATTAAAGTGTTCTAATCCCAACCCATGAGGTTTACCTTTTCTTTCTGATTCTCCCCTTAACCAGGGAGGGGAGTGAGGGGTAGAAAGGAGAGTGTGCAACCAGCTGTGGGATACTTAGGGTTAAACCAAGACCCCCACATATCGATACAGACTGATGAATAAATTTATTATAACCAGATGTACAAAGAAGGACTTGGGAGTATCTTGGTGGATGAAAGGCTGGATATTAGACAGCAATTTACTCTCACAGCCCAAAAATCCAACCGTATCCTGAGCTGCATCAAAAACACCATAGCCAGAAGGTCAAAGGAAGCGATTCTGCTTTTGTGAGACCCCACCTGGAGTACTGAGTCCAGCTTGGTGGACCTGTTCAAGCAGATCCAGAGCAGTGCCATAGAAATGACCAGAGGTCTGGAACACTTTTTTCTGAAGAAAGGCTGAGTTGGGCTTGTTTAGCCTGAGGAAGAGAAGGCTTCATAGAGACCTTATTGAGGCCTTTAAATATTAAAGGGGATTTAATAAGAAAGATGAAGGAACACTTTTTAGTAGGGCTTATAGTGACAGGATAAGGGGCAATGATTTTAAAGTGAAAGTTGGTAGGTTTAGATTAGACATTAGAAAAAAAAATCTTTAATGTGAGGTTTGTGAGACACTGGGACAGGTTAGCCTGAAGCCCCATCACTGGAAGTGTCCAAGATCAGGTTTTTATTGTGCTTTGAGCAACTTGCCCATGGCATGGGTTTGGACTAGATGGTCTTTAAAAGTCCCTTTCAACCCAAACCATTCAATAATTATATAATAACATGATTCTGTGACAAACTAATTGATTAGTAATAGCAAGCCTGTTTAGAAAATGTTTCTATAATCACTCCAAAGGTCTTCTACCCTTTATTTCTATTTAAAAGCATCCATGGGGTTTTCCATATTTAAAAAGGTTTGGGTTTTTTTGAGTTAATTCACAACATTCAGTAATCAAAGGTATTTATATAATGAATGCTACCAACTATATTACAACTGAACATCAAAAGTTTTTTTAATAACAGATTGATTGATAATAAGCTAAGGACCACATTCCAGAAGAGGCTGGATTTTTAAATATTTTTAAAAACATATTGTATTGGTGTAAAATAAACCATAAATAAATAAACCTACAGTTAAGTAAAAGTATTGTGATAGAGAAACTTTTGATGCTATTGTTAGAGGAAAAATAATCTTTATATCAGGCTAAAACTGAAGTATTTACTTTTGCTGCACTGTTTTGTTATTTCAAGTTTTTTTTATTGCATAACCAATAAAAATTACCTCAATAGGAATCTATTTCACATGTTAGAAGAAACTGAGTGCAGCAATCACTGAAAAGTCACAATTACTTAAAACTTTTCATCTGGGGGGAAAACAGATATCTGTAAAGATGGAAAATTCATATTTTTCTTTTTCTCCTCAAACTAATAACATTTCAAATCTAGTAGAAAATTTACTTCTGTTGAGTCCTTAGTCATTACTAATACTTGTGATTCAATCCCTGTTTTCTTTCTTCTGCTCACACACACCAACCCTCAGAGTTTCTCTAGTCTTTATAGTTGTATTCCAATTCTTGGGACACAGCACCAGCACCTTGATGTTCTTAAGCTTCTATTTAGTAGATTGCTGGGGTTTTTTCCTCTTTTTTTTTTTTTTCTTTTTTCCCCCTTTTTCAAAATCAGTTAAATTTTCAACATTTCATTAAATACTTCAGGGTTTTGGAGTGTTGTACTTGTTGGGCCACAATCATCACTGAACACCAGACAATCAGTTTCTCACTGTTTCTCATTCTGAGCAAGTGAACACTTTTGCTTGTAATGCAAACTAAAGTGCAGCTTTAGCATCAAATAAAGAGAGAGCCTCACTGCTCACTGTGTGATCGGTGACAAGAATCCTCCCCTTTGAAAGAACAAAATTCTTAGGAAACTCAACTCCTAACTTTTAATCATTTAAAGATGATTTTTATCCATATCTTCCACTTTCTCTTCATGTGAGTGTGGGAAGGTGACTGAGGATAAAAATTAGAAGAAACTGAAAAGTTTTATTTACATCCTAACAGAAGTTATAGGGTAAAATGCAGCCGCTACTCCCTGGATGGAATGTGGTTGGCATGCTCCATGATGATTCCCCACACAACAGTAAGCATCTGCTAAGGGGGATGGAATGGGGAGTGGAGCTGAGTGCAGACGCCATGGCCAGGCTCTGTAGAAATCCCTGCAGGGAGGGGATTTCAGTGGTACTTTGTAGTTGATAAAACAGCACAGCACCTGTTAACCAAGTGAGACAAGAGAAGATGTCCTCCTTCTGAGCCATCAACTGGCAAATTCTCTCTCCTCGGATGACCTTTGTTCATTTGTGCGATTAATGAACACCTCTACCCTAGAGTTATCGACCTCCAAGGTACGACCACCCCCCACTGGGCAGGCACTGCATTTTTTTTTTTTTTACTGTATCTTCAAAAGCAAAGCAAGAGAATTTTACACACAATCAGTAACAAAGTTATTTATGACTAATGTCACTCAAAGTCCATCTAAACACAAAGAAAAAAATATAAAGGTAAGTTAAGAATGTGTGAAAAGCTAGGGAACAGTCCATTGTAACTGCTGGGATCAGTCAAAGGGCTAAACCTGCCTTCTCCTGCACAGGGACACCTATTGGGTAACAACTATACAAGCGCTGAATACTTTTATTGGGATTAGACCTTTTCTGTGTATGGCTTTAAACATGTTTTTGCAGTTAGATACTATCACTGGCAATCTTTGAACCTTAACCTGTCACAGTTTTGTATCAATAAAGAGCATTATTCCATAAGTGTCAGAGCGAGTCCTTCACAGGCCCTGGCAGTCACCGGCAGCAGGTAACACACTTAGAATAAAATGGGAAGACTACGCTGTTGGTGTACTTTCCTGAAAAAATCAGTCAAATTACCTCTGATCCAGCAGGACTGTTCAGTGACAGGTCCCCATAATGGGACACTGACAGCCTGATCAGGCACAAAGGTCTTGGCTTCTCTGGGGCACTGACGAATCAAGCACTACGGGTCAAAGTAATCTCCCTACGCTAAGGGTCAAGGAAATCTCCTCTTTTCACATGACAGTGTGATATATTTCACCACTAAGATGTGAGCAAAGTGAATATCTAGAGATCCTGGAAGATCCCTTTCACTTAGAAGCCTTTGGAAATTCTGAGACAGTATGCAAGCATTTTAAATCTAGAATTTGTCACAAAAGGCAGTTCAGAAATCCCTTCAGCTGCCATTCTGCCTTTCAACAGTAATGTGGAGTAAATGTTTGCTTCAGCAATATAAAAACCCAAAATACATACAATATTCTAAAAACAAAAGGGCAGTCATAAACCACAAAAAAATCTTATGTTAAAAAATTGAAGATTAGAAAACGAAGGAAGGTCATTCCATTTCTCTCTCAATTTTTATCTGAATGTTGTATCATGGTACATTAGAAATGTCAAGGAGAAAGAAATAATTCCTTTCCTTGCAGCACTGCCATCAGAGTGGAACGAATTTAGATTTGTGTGTGGTAAACTCACTAAATGTAGCATTTGATCTTTGAACCTTATAGGATTAAGTAAAAAACTTCAACAATGAAAAACTCACAAGAAAGACCCTTTTGTAAGTTATCCAGTGGTCTGATACAAAGAGATGAGTTCCGCAGTCATTTACAACAGAGCCTTAAAGAGTCTAAACCAGAGATAGATACTGTTAGATTCCTATTATGTGTTAGCTATATGCCAATTAAATATAGTGAAGATAAAGTGCTTGTGTAGATCAGTGGTCTTCAAATATAGTTTAAAGACTTACTCAGACACAGCACATCTAGAGGCCTTCAGATGTTTATCTTGTAATCCACTATCTCCCATAAGACACACCCGAATTCAAACTAAGATTACATTGTAATATTTTCAGTGCCAACAGTATTACTACATAGCATGATCAAAGGGAATTGGCATTTAAAACTGTATCTAAGATGATCTGCAGAGTTGGAAGAACTAGTGAAGAGGCAATGTTTATATTGTAAAAGGTCATGTTCCACTCATTCAACAACAAATGCTTACAGAACTACACACACAAAATTTCCCTCTCTGCTGATCTAATCGTTATGCCCCAGCTTTTGTTCTGAGAGGACAGCTGGCTACTTCTTCTTCACCAAAACATTGAGGCTGGGACTTCCTCTGGAAACTACCCTCAGAGATAAAAGAGCAAAACAGAGCTGGCAGAAATTTTAAACACCTTTTTTTAGAGCTTGGGAACTCTTGATTCTCACATGTAAGAAATCAGGCATGAAAGGCAGGACATCAGCATGGTTGAGTAAGAACCTCGTGGACATACTGAAGTGTAAGAAGAAAATGCACAGTCTGGGGACAAGATATGCAGGCTAGGAAAATTAATGGGACACTGCAGTTGTGAAGGGATGGAATCAGCAAAGAATAAGTGGTAGCAGAATTTGGTAAAAAATGTAAAAAATTATAAGGTAGGTTTCTGCAAATGCATTGCTCAGAAAACAAAGATATATTCAGTATTCCTTGCAATAAATAAGACAGGAAAACTGAGATTAGCTCAGTTGGTTAGAGTATGCTGTTAATTAAACCGAGATGGTGGGTCCGATCCCCATGTGGGCCATCCATTGAAGACTTGGACTCGATGTTCCTTGTGGTGTCTTCCAAGACAGAATATTCTGTGAAATCTGTGAACTAGTGAAAACCAGCATGGAGAAGACTTTTTGTCTTAGTTTTCACTGGCAATCACTTTTGCGTCAACTACTTGAACCTCAAGGCAGGGACTGGGAGAAGAAAGATCTGTCACTGGAGGGACATCAGATTTTAAACCACCTCAGGAACCTGGACATACAAAAGACCATTTAACCCAGTAAGATGCAATATGTAAAGCAGTTGGTGCCTCTAAACTGATGGACAAATTATTCACCCACTTTACTGATGAATATTTCTGCATTATTCCAGTGATAGAAGTTAGCTTCCAGCACATTTAGAAGTCTTGATATAATAGTATGTATTTTAATTCTCTGGCATGTAGTTTCCTAGGAATTTCAGAGGATACCTCTTTAAAACCTCAGAGGCAAAAATTTTTAATGAAATGAAAAGATATGATTCACCACTCTTTTTATTGTGTATCTATTATTTGTCTTTACAAAACAGGGATAAAACCAAGTCTTCTTCCAACTCCCTCACATGGCAAAAGTCCATTTGAAGGAGACTTTCAGTGTGTAAGCTGGCAATAATTTTTCCAAAAGGACCCATCCTTGTTTATAAAAGTTTGAGAGAACCAGGATTTTTGACATTCGTTAGAATTCTGTTCTGCGACAGATTTCCTCATCTCCCATGGTTTTAATATATCTAACCTTGTCATACACATCATCATCGCTGTTCTTTGAATTAAGAATTCCTATTTTAGAACCTACCATCTAGTCACTCTGCCATGATTTGGGAATTAATGTTTAAAATCCTTTCTCGCAACTGAGGTCAGTGAAACAAGTGAGGCAAAATATGTTGTTTGAATGGTTCTATCTGCCATGTGTTTCAGAGACACATTCTCTCTGTGACTTTAAATTTTAGTGTTTACTGCAATGACTTTCCTAACTACATATTTTATTCTAGCTTTCCTAGGCCACTTGCTGATACCTGTATTAACTGAGTCTTTGGTGTCTATTTTAGTTTATTAAGACTTGTTTGTAGAAAACAAGTCATATTCTGAGCAGTTGCTTCCCCCTCCCTTCCTTAATAGAACACCATCTGCATAGATGAATGTAGTCTGGGGCACTTACTCATTTTAAGTACAGAAAAGCTATAGCATAATTATATTTTTAGATTAACTACAGTAGCTTCTGCTACTATTTCTTCTTTGTTCAGGATTATAAAATACTGAACAGGCAGAAGGTAGAATAGGGACATCTTTCTGCTAAAAAAATAGTTTATCTTTTTCTTTTATTTATTTTGCCTTTCAGTTCTTCTCACTGAATTTACTTGCTGGAGTTTTTAAAGTTATTGGTTAATTATAATTTAATTTTATATATATATATATTAGGATGATGAGCCCCTCTTGTATATATAAATATATATATATTCTATAAAATAGTCATATTTAAAAAATAGTTGTAGTAAATGATCTTTCTTAAGACATTATTATCACAATGAAAAAAATGTTGATGAATAGCATACATTTTTAAATGTCAGCTGTGGTTTATAACATCATCATACTTACATCTGTGATTTTCAAATTAACCATAGCATTTTAAAGGCTAATAAATGAGTAGTAGAAGGTAGCCTATTCTCACTGTTCATGCTGTATGATCAATGTGTGTCGTAAATCATGAACAAAATATGATTCTTTTACTTGCAAGAACAGATTTTATTTTTTTTGTGGTGAGAATAGGATGGGAGATTCATCTAAAACAAATATAGAAAGTGAAATATAGAAGCTTAATTTTAGAGGAAGTTTACCCATGTTAAACATTGCATGTCTCCTCCCTAAGTATTTATTCACAAAAAACCCAAGCAGTTTAGACTAAAAATACTTCTAAGCAAATTTTTAACAGATGACACAAACAGAATAAAACTTATTGGTTTTAAATAATTTTTGAAGAGTGGAGTACAGAAAACATTATAAAAAAAAGATACTGGGTAAATTATATGTATAAATAGCAAAAGACATGCATTTATGTACTTGTTTTTTGCAGTAGGTTTTAAACACAAATCCATCTGTAGGCATAATGTCCAATTATAATGTCACAGTGTTATGGGGCGAAGCTTATCTGAAAGTATTTCCCTGGCAGGGGAGACCCTGATTACATCTGACCAGCTCTAACTGACTAGATTAGCATAGATGATCAGGAAAAGAGAGGCACATTAGAAAAATTGTGCAATGCATAACCTTACACTTTGGTAACAAATTTGGGAAGGAAAATCTGAGCATGACAAAAAACCCGGTGACGACTGCTCTTTGGTGTCAGATACAGAGAAAGTCAAAGGGATTGACCTGAGGCTGTATGATTAGAAAAGCCTTATCAGACTTAGGCCATCAGTCTGGTATGGAAAGTGAAAAATTATTTAATGAAACAGTCCGTTAGTGTGGGGCAGAAACATGTCCCTGTATGTTGGACACAGTGCAGCAAGCAGAGTCTGCAGTGGAGATATCACAAAAAGATGCTGAAGGTTCCACTTCTGCCTCCTGCTACTCTCTGCTGTTTTGTGCTGTATCCAGTGAGCTGGGCAGATGATAAAACACTGGATTGGATACAGACATGATATTTCTTCCCTACAAATTAAAAAAAAAAAAAATTAAATTACCCTACATTGAGAATCTTTGTTACTGTCTAGTTCCCTTTGAGCTTCTCCGATACAGATTTGCTAGAATGGTGGTATTCAGTTATATTTTTGATACTTCAATTATGTGCCAGCAACGTGTGTGAGTGTTAATTGCCTAAGATGTGGTAATTGTCACAAGAATTTCAGTAGTACTACCACTGAAAGTCCCAAACTCTACTAAAACAGCATCTGGAGAATATCAGATGGCACTGCTCAGGTCTGATGTCACACCTGCCCCTCCTGGGCCAATGGGGGGGATATTTTGTGGCACATCACGTCTTTCCTGGCACACCACTGCTTGAATGTCAGGATCTCTTTTTCAACTTGAAAATCCAGGCAGTGGCTTGATGAGTAAAATAGGCAGGGCAGTGCAATGGACATCTTCACTTTGATGAGCAGGTTTCTTGTACTAAATGCAAAAAGATATTTGTAATGTCCTGTGGTAAGATTTAGGAATCATAAAGTTCTTGTAGGCAGAATGGACAAAACTGGATTGTATCTGTTATACATCATATGACTAATACCTTACATAATTATTTCTTTTCTACTCTTTTAATCATAAGAGATAAGATTTATTTTCCTTTGGGAATTTGTTACTTGATATTGTACTAATACTACATCAGAATTCTATCTCATTATAGAAATTCATGGGCTTAGAAGGAAATTCCCAAGACAGATGCAGAAGCAGCTAATTTCTTAAATAAGAACAATAATTATTTCAAAGTGAAAAACAAGCAAACAAATGCCCACAACCTACAAAACAGGGCATGTCTTTGTGTAAATGTTTAAAAAATATATATTATTAATATTAAAATCAAGTACTTTTATTTTAAAAAATTAGTCTTTCACTAAAATCGACTCTAGGCCTATAGGGCAAATATCTTAATATTTATTTGACGCTTATGTTTATAAAATTCGTATTTAAATGCTTGACTGTTAGTTCACACCCCACATTCAAAAAGATAGATATTTAAAAACATAGTTCTATCTTCCTTCTGGATAGCTTACAGTTGTTAGAGATGGGCAAGAATAGATACACTACATTTCAGAAATATGAGTTTTAAATACAAGGCATGAAAAAAATCCTTCTTTTTTTTGTTTATAAATCTTTCTTTATCTTATAGCTAATTTTGAAAATCTCCTTACATTGATCTACCCTAACGTATCCACAAAATTTACTGGTTTAAAGAACAACTTCAGTTAAGAACACCTCTTGTGATAGTGCACTCTACATGTCAAAGCTAAAGATACATTTTCTGCCTATGAACGAGTAACCTTTTAACACAACCAAGCAACTACTGAATTTTCTGCCCTATATATCTTGAGACTTCATTTGAATCTTACAAATTACTCTGACTCTGACCTTTTCATGCAAGATAAGTCAAATGTGGTGACATTATCAAAATCTGTATTTTATTATTTTTATATTCATAATTTCTTAACAGTGTATAAAATATTATGTAATCTTTTTTCAATTGCAATAAAATTTTCTTTTATTTGAGTCTTCAAACAATTATTAAGACTCTACAAGGCATGTCTGTGAAGAATATAGTTTTAAATATTTTTTCCACTTTTCTATATTTCTACTTCACTAATATAAACCCAGTTCCCAAGTAACTGAAGTTACTGTAGATTTTTTTATCTGAATTTCGTGTACTGAGTGCCAGAGCTACTAAAACTATGCAAATCTCACTAATTTAATATTTTCCCACATAAATATTGTATTAGATGTGCGTTTGTAAAAATTGAATTGCAGTGGAATCTATCTAATTACCCGACAGATAACATTTTTAGATGCATTGATTTGTTACAAAAAAAGAAATTCCTAGAATGACATAAGTTAATTAGGGCATCTGAAAGCCTGAAAAAACTTGGAACAGAAATATTTAGATGTAAGTACATGTCACAGCGATTTTTAAGAGATTTCCAAAATAATATAAAAGATATATTCATGATATTTGTTTACTTTTGATTAGACTATGGTATTTTTTCCTTTGTTTGTCTTTGAAGATGTACATCCTCTGTCCAATTAGAATGAGGGTCACAAGCTAGTCATTCTTGAATTATAAATTAATATTTTTTATAATTATTTTACTTTTTGATCTGGTCCAGTCCCCCTCTGTTCTCCCCTTTCTTTTCATATAAAAATAAATACCAACAAATAAAAGGGATTAATTGATTTCATTGTTTAATATCAAGATTAGATAGTCTGTGTATCATAACCTAAATTAATTGTAAATGTTGACCATGGAAGTCGGGATGAATAGAAATGAATGAAAGATCTTTGGAATATTTTTGTGAAGTGAGAACAGAACATAAACAGTACTGAAATCATTATATTGTTGATCTCAGTCTTATTTTTAATCTTTCTCTCACTCTCCTTTTATTCAAATTCTAGTTTAACTTGAATTGTACAGAATATTGTTCATAGATAACAAAAATTATAGAGGGTTTTTTTTCCTAAATTTAGGTCTGTTTTTTTCATCTTACTGTGTTCCTTACAGATATATACCACTGTTTAGCACAGAGAGCTCAATCATTAAATTGTTCTAGAACAGTGAAAAACTGTGTTACCAGCTAAAGCATTTTCTTATTTCTAACGTTCTTGTTTCTCAGTTTCTCTCTCTTCATTCTAAGAGTGAAGTTGCTTCTTTTACTGGGGGAGTTACATAATCTGAAAAGAAAACTTTTAAGCTAAAAATTTTATTTAATGCAAACATAAGAGGCTTTGACCTTTAGTCTGAGGTGATAATGAATATGATGACTAGAATTGTAGACAATTAAACATTTACATTTTAAATATACATTTTTATGCAGTATACTTGCACCTTCCCTTTTGCATTAAAATCTCATTTTGGAAAGCTGTGGTGTGCCTGATTCTGGGTCAAGAGCTGTGATTATGAGAAGACACTAGCACATATCTGTGTAGTTAGCTAAGCCCAAAAGATCAGGGAGATGTAGTTTTTACACTTCTTGCCCTTTAAGAATTGTACTGTGGAAAGAGTGATGGTCTTTATCGTAGCTTAACTTGGTGGAGTATGTTGTAAAAACACACATTTCAAGGTCTTTGATGATGCTTTTTGGGCAAAGGAAACCCTGTCATATGGTGAGGGCAGGTGGGCACCCAAATCAGTGACTCCTCGAACTGACAAAGAACGAACAGCAACTTGTCCTGATACGAAACCTACAGAGGGGAAACAACCATCTCCAGAAAGCCTTGCAAATTTAAGAGGGCTATGACAAAAGGGACATAGGGTTTAGTGTGGATTGCAGGGGAAGAATACCTGTAGGTCTGTTTGTGAAATGTTTGATACACTTCTGGTGAAGTTTTCAATCAACTACGGAACTAGCAGGTTTTCTATTGAATTTGTACTAAGCAGACCTTCCCTGGGAATAAAAAATAGAATGAAGGAAACTAACTTCTTCCCATAAAACTTCTTGGCTTGAAAAGTTTTATGCTCTGGAACAAATATACAAAGAAATCACTTACAATGATTTATGCTGTTATATTGTTAACTCAAGCAAAATTCTTACCCTTTACACTCAGGTTAAGTGTCAAAAGAAAATTTGATGCTATCAAGTACTGCATATTCTCTCTAGCTGCTTCATGAATAATTCTTTTTTTGCTACCCATGAGTCATTTTCTGATTTTTTATATCCTTTTTGCATCTTAAAAATCACAATCCTTTCACAACAATCACTAGCAGAAAACTTTACTCACAGTGAATGTCCCTTTGAAGTCAGTAAGGCTCAAAGAGAATCGTCAGCATCTGTATACCTATATCTGCAAGTCTTGCTTCAACTACTCTTCACAGGCTTGGTAAGAATGATAGACTCCAGAAAATATTTTCTAGATATTAAACTTAACTTTTAGTCTCATGAAGAATAAAAAATCCCCACAAATGCTCATTTCTTCTTACATCTGAATTTATATGTTGCCTTTATTTTTCATCGAACATTGGATTCTTTCCTCTCCTTGCATTGCCTTGTAATCCTGACCTGTGACTGCATGAAATTTACTTACATCATGTCTTGTCATTCAGAAACATAAGAAAAAATGGAAAGTCTAATAGCTAATAATCCTTAAAATTATTACAATAATTTCATATTTTATTACATGAAAGGTACTGCTAGTGCCTTTAACCTGCTAGTACATAGTGCTCTAGCCATAGAACATATAGTTTACATTCTGTGAAGTACTTTGGAAAAGAAGAGATTTAGTGGACCCAACCCTTCTGACTAGCTTCAGATTACCTGGTCCCTCATGAAAGCTCTGAGGAGCCAGAGGAAATCTGTGAAATGCTTCAGGATCTGTTTTCTCATCTGGGTTTTCCACTTGATTTACTCTGCTGCCTCCTAAAAAAGAAAACATGTAATATGCAGTGCTCTTCTGTTAAATGAAACACAGAGGGAACATATTCCCTTGTTGCTAGTGTGTATATGTGTGTTCCTTGAACAGTTCTAGCTAACAGTTTGCTGGTTGCGCCTTACAACCAAATATCTCCAGCTAATCTGCCAAAGCAACTGACAACAGAACTGACAATTTTGAATTGCATTAATTCTTATAATACAAATAAAACATTGGGGGAAAAAAAGACCATGTGATTTTAAGGGATGTTAGACGTTTACTGCAGGTATTATTTCAGTGAGAAATGTTGGCTACTTCAAGGGAAAAAATGCACTAAGTCTTTCTCAAGGTTTTCCTTCACACTAGAAAGACAGACTACAGATTTTTACCATATAAATTACTTCAGTAGCTTTATTTTCCTTCCCAGGTGTATGAACCTGTTTGGACTCATGCCAAAACTAACATTAACAGAACACAAGTAGTGTACTAAATTACTGAAGAGCCGACTCCATCTGTAGTAAACCCAGAAGCTGTGTAAGTGCTGAATGAACAAGATTTCTTATTTTGAGAGTGAAAGCTATAAATTAACTATGATACTTCCTTCCAGGAATGAAAAGATGCTCTATGATGTTTTCCCACCGAGGATATCTTTTAGGTGATTAGAAAAACCTTCTTTTCTTTCTTTGAGAAATAGTTGTAGTAGTAGGTATGAAAATCAGATATTTCATCATTATATATATTTTGTAATGAAAAGGTAAAGAAATCTGTCTAGGTGTCGTGGGTTTGCAAAGGTCCCCCTCCCCAGGCAGCTGTAAGTTGTTTGTCCAGATGAATTTCCAGAGTAAAACCAATCAGAAGTTTTAGTAATGCCTTTGCTAATTACATCTTTAAGAAAACGGAAGAGAAGGTTGTTGCACAGATGAAATTGGCAGCCATGTAGGGAAGACATGTCAAGCCCCAGCTAGGGGCCAGGCCTCATTCCTCCCCAGGCCCTGGGCCGGGGGCAGGAGAAGCACTGAAACCCCCCTGACCAGACGTGTAACAGAGTGAAGAAAATAAAGAAGAATTTGGACAGGGCTGCTGCAGAAAGAATTCCAGCCAGAGAGATAGTGGCGCCTCCAAGGTCAAACCTGGCAGCGGCAGGAGAGATATGAGAGGCTGTGAAGTGGGGAGAGACGGCTTCTTCTCCCCCCTTCCTCTCTCTTTTCTCTCCCTTCAGCAGGGAAAAGACTAAAATCTAAAAATCCCTGCCACCTGTGGAAGATTGTTGGGAAGCAGAGACAACTCCATCTGCAGCTTGAGGAGCTCATGCTGGAGCAGAGAAGTACATGAGGAAACTGAGATTCCATGGAG
>JAWMRA010000001.1:93734568-93753237 GCA_035584735.1 Pseudotriccus pelzelni | reverse complement strand
TAATTAGAATTGTTGTAGATGTAGTTGTTTAGTTTTTATTTTTGCTAATAATAAATCCTAATATTATTTTCTCCCCAATCAGATTCTCTTTGTCAGCATAAACCTTTTCTCACCTTAGAGCAGTTTGTGGGGGGTGTGGTAAAAATTGTCCCTAGACAAACCCATGACACTAGGAAATTAATGCTTTGATTTTCTTTCCTCGAAAAATATTTAGTCTATTAAACTTTAATTAAGCTTCATTCATATTGATATTTATTACAATCTCAGTGAGTATACCTTGGATGAGGAAGATTACCATCTCAGACATTAGCTGTATTTACTGTCTATGGAACTAAGTAAATCTGATGCAACTGTTCCAAGTATATCATGTTTTCTTGTATATATAAAACTTAAATATGTTGTGGGATCTGGTAGGAAAGGGAACAGGGTAAAATTTTTATTTTTTTTGTCTAATACCTGTCAATTTAATTTTACTCAGTAGAAAAAAAGCATTGTTAACATACTTTAAAAGATGTGATTGACCTATTCAATCAGGAATTTTCAGCAACATATTCATAAGGATAGAAAACATTGATTTCATCAACATAAATTTAAAATATCCCTTATCTTGAAAACCCTCTGTCATAAACCATTTTATCTGTTTGAGTTTTTCTGTAGAAATCTCTTCAAATCGATGTATTTTAAAATTTGAGATAGTTCCCATTAATTAAATAAACTATAGCTAAAACTAAGTACTTATTTATCACGCTCTTGAATCTTATAAAATGATTTATACTAATCCTAAAAAAGGATAGCAAAATGCTAACATCCAGGAGCAACTTCTTTGGCTACTTAGTCCATTAACATTCTTTATCATGGTCGATGGACAGCATTTCTTGGCCCTTAGACACTGTTATTAAGCCATGAAACATACCACAGAATCACAAGATAACTGAAGCTGGAAGGGACCTCTTGAGATCACCTAGTCCAGCACTCCTCTCAGAATCAACTAGGGAAGGTTGCTTGGGATCATGCCCAGTTGGAGTTTGACTGTATTCAAGCATGGAAATTCCATCAGCTCTCTGCATAACCTGTGTCAGTGTTCAATCACCCTCACAGTAAAAAAAAGTGCTTTCTGATGTTCAGAGGAAATGTCCTGTGTTTCCCTGTGTGTCCATTGCCTCTGGTTCTGCCACAGAGAACCACTGAAAAGAATCTGGCTTCCTTTTCTTCACACCCCACAGGGAATTTACATACATCTATAAGACATATCCCACTCACCAAACCTTCTCCTCTACAGACAAAAGAGTCCCAAGTGTCTCAGTCTCCTCTCATGTGAAAGATGCTCCAATATTTAATCATCATTGTGGCCCTAATTTCACTGACTTCCTGTGGATTCATAGCGAAATGCTACAATAGATTTTTTTTTACCCGTTTCTTCCCTTCTTGTAGTGGGTCAACAATTAAGTTCTTCAGTGTTTAATCCTTTCAGGTTTTTTCAATCACAGGCCATATTTTTTTTTTTCTGATCTTGCTTTGGTCAGTTACCCAGATGGAAATAAAAAAGAATAATAATATAACAAGAAATCAAAATATTTAGTTCACGCAGTCAGATAGTCTCATTGAATAGTTAACTACAAAGTCACTTTGGGGTGCTGCAGCCTTTCAATTTCACTCTAAGAAGGCAGCAGCAGTACTTTAAAGGGAGCTGTGGAAAGAGAAACCAAAATATTTATAACATATAAGATTCTGTTATTTGTAAATTCATATCCTACTGAATTTTAGTCACTCAGTGCTGCAATTAGGAGAAATTATGACCTAAACCATTTAGTTACATAACTTACGACTGGGTAGTAATTGGTATTTTGCTTATTTCTTGCCCAGTGTGCAAGTGACCGTTATGATAAATTGTGCTGGGTTTGAAATTTATATCGTATTTTTGCCCTCTTAGAGGTATAATGGCATATAACCTGTTACACTTCCCTTTGCACTGGCTTCCTGAAAATCCCACGCAAGGCTTTTCAGCATTATATATAATGGCACTTTCATACAGAGGGGACTATGACAATTCAGAAAACAGTAAAGCCTGCTAAACATAAGTTTCTTTTGATTTTTCCTCTTTTTTTTCTAGTAGAAATATGGTCTCTGTTTTTATTTCTATGCCTTCAGCAATATTTCCCGCAATCCCATGTTGTCCTACAGTCCTTATGAAGTTCATGCAAATATCTACGTGGGCAGTTCTTGAAAGGCAAACTACTTAACAAAGTGAGCTTTTATCACAGCATTAAGCTGTTAATAAATGAAGAATGTTTATCCTCAGAAGAGCTTCAAAGAGTGTTTTGATGAAGATGAGCTTTCTTTCTCTCTTGCAGCTGTCCTTGCCTGTGGATGGGAGCTGGCAGGCCAGATCAGGCTTGCTGCCAGAGAAGAATAAGTAGGAGGAGGTGGGCAAGGTTTCAATGCAGGTGTTCCTTTAGAACTTACTGTTTGATTACATCCTAAACTGTGTCTGTGAAAGTGAGGCCGCTTTGTTCTTTTATATCTGCACTGTTCTATTTTTAAACATGATAAAGCCCCCAGAAAACATTTGCATTTTTTTAGGTCACTAAATAGAAAACAAAAATCCAAGTGAACAAAGACACTGACCAGCAATAACCTATAACAGAATCATATTCATTTTTTATAATTTCAATCATGCTGCTGAGGTAATTCTTTGCATTAAATTAGAAATAATACTGAATGAGGAGATTCATCTTCAAACATAACTAAATAAAATGGACAGAAAGACATTAAGTTAAAAAAAAAATCTCACAGAACTGCAGTTTAACAATCTTAATAGTTTTATTTTGGTAGGAGTTTTTCAACACATGAGTGTTTACATCTTTAAAGACAAGTTGAATTGCTCTGCTTCATTCAGTGCCTGCTCTTTTAGGTGTTGTTATGAATATGGCTCCAGAACGGAGAGCTCCTCTCTCTTTTTTAAATTTCATTTTTTTTTGGTGGTGGTACTGTTACCATTTTCTTTGATGCTGATTAATGTTTTTGACTTTTGTCCCACTTACTCAATTTCAATCTGAAATTCCAAGGCAAGCCCTTGGAAAAATATCTTTCAAGTTTGAATAGTAATAATTTCCTTCATTATTCTATAGATTTGACAGACAAAAGAGAAAGGCATCATGGCTTGAATATACCACACATATTAGGACTTCAAGTTGTAATAAATCAAATTGCCAATAAAATCTTAACTCTATAAATGGTATGACAACATCCACATAAAATACTGTTTTAATATTAGATATTTCATGTCTGAATGTTTGGAAGTATTGAACATCATCACAATAAGTGCAAAATACTATCCAAAATATAGTACCAAGAGGATTACAAACATTTCAGTATGCCTCTGTAGGTACAATTTTCTAGCTCTGTTTCCTGGTTGCCTGAGAAATTCTCATGCCAAACTAGTTGAAAGGATGCCAAAACTGGTCACACCTCTTCAGCTGCATATTGGTCTGCTATGATAAGATGGATGGCATAAAATATGTATTGGCCTCTCTTCCAATTTTTTTCCTTCTTACTGGTGGCAGAAAAAACACACTGGTACACAGAAAAAGACCAAGCAGTTATATTACTTGACAGTAACTTATTTTTCAGTTTATTGCAAAATCATAAATCTGAGAAAAGAGTCATATAGGATGACAATTGCCTCTTTTATTTTTTTCCCTGGAAAAAAGTCCTTACTCCAACATGTTTCTTTCAATTTTTTTTTCCTGATAATAAATATTGAACTTAAAATACTTGGAATAAAATCAGGGATATGAAAAATGAGATTCACAAAGTTGAAAGCAAAAGCTCTCAATTTTCAGGCAGTGAAGGAGCACAAGGGTAAGAAGTTCAGTATCTAATTCAGCATCGTGAGACTTAATAGGGCATTTCCAAGTGTCTAAGGATAAATCCTAATTTTAGGCTATCTGGATGTAAGGTTGTTCAGTCAGTCATTTTTTATAGATTAGTGAACAGTCTTTAAGTAGGCACTGAAAGCCAGATGTCAGCATCCTGACAATTACAGCTCTAATTCCATGTTCTGGAAGCTAGTGAAGGTGCATGTTAGGGTGCCTTGCAAACTTCTTCACATTTTATGAATAGACACCAGAGAACAAAAGAGAGCCTTTCTGTTATAACTCATAGGCCCTATGCATTACACTAAGGGCAGGTTTCAATCTTAATGACCACTTAAGAACACCCAAAAAAAGTAAAACTGTCATGACAGAAAAGATTGAAAGACCTCTTCCTTGAAATATTCTATGTTCTCCTAGAAAGTACCTACAGTGAAACTTTTTTTGTGCTCTCTCTCCAGTGAATCCATATCTATAAAAAAATATCATTAGGAATTACTTCATTAATTTAGCTTATTTCAGGCAGGCCTTTAATTACTTTGTCAAGTTTGCATTCACTTCCTTTTAATCCTGAGTCACTCCCCAAAACCATTTTCCCTGTACATTGGGGTTTTTTCACCCTTTCTTTTTAGGGAAGTTTTTTTTTTTCATTTTTTTTTATTGTCACCAATTCCCTCATTAGATTGTAAAACTCAAAAGATAGAAGGAATCTATTCTCTCTCTGTACCTAAAACAAGTACAGGTAAAAAGAACCTTCACTTTGTTGATATTTCTATACCATTCTTTTACATTTTTTACTGGAAAATGTGCACTCTATGTCAAAAAGATGACTCCTCTTAAAAAATACTGATGGCTTCTCTAGCTCTTGGTGAAAAGATAATAATGAAAATAAATAGAAGGCCATTGTAACAAAAATTATGCTCTGCCTTTTTCAGCAGAACAATTAAGCACAGAAGACTGAAAAAGTTTTCTTCTGGGATGTGCTTGTTTGTCAGAAAGGATATACTTCAAATATAGTTTGTTATACTCCATGTCATTTGCATCTATCAGCTTCAGTGATAGAGCTAAACAAGTTGATATTTTTTCTGAGAACTAACAAAAGGCAGCAGACTAAGGTTATGTGTTGTCATGGTCATAGATTATAACTGCTTCAGAGAACAGAATTAAAATAATAGAAGAATCTTCAATGCGACAAACTCCACTGGTTGCAAATTGAAACTAGACAGTTTCAGATAGGAACTGAGAACACACTGCTTAACAAGGAAGAAAACTGTTAGACAAACCTACTGTTCCCTTCCAGTGAATACTCCAGTACATTAGAATTTTAAATTACAACCAGATACAGAAGTTAGAGGCACTTTTTTTCCATAATCAGAATTACGTGAATAATGATATTTTCAGTCTGATAAAAACCTATTTGATCTGACAATTTTCCATTTAGTGGCCTAAAGAGGAAGATAAAAAAAATAAATTTAGTTTTCCCTTGTTTCTATTTTCAGTAAAAGAACAGAAAAAGATGAAACAAATGGCTAGATGTTATTCCTTTTCATAGATTTGATCTTGTTTAAAGCCAAAATTCTGGAAATTATAAGCATTGTCTTGAAATTAGAAGACCAAATCAGATAGAAAGTATCTTTGGAACTGGGTTTTCTCAATCAGACTTGTGCTGTTGAGTACTCTGAGATGAGTTTCTCACTGTCAAATTTCATTGACTAACAGAAAAATTTCAGTAGAAATTTAGAAAGGGAAAATATTAGGCCAGCTGTTGTCCTGCCTTTACAGAGTTTCCAATTAAGTTTTGTTCTCTTAATGTAATAAAACAGGAATCTGTGGGAAAAGATAAAAACCCCCTTTCATTATTGTTTAAATTTACTAGGAAGTCTAGGCTGAACTGAAATTAAATGAGGGAAGAAGTTGATAGTGCAATAGTCCCACTGCTTACCAACTGGTTGGCAGACAGAAGAGGGAGAAATGGGGAACAGAAGGACAACCGCTGTTCAGACTTCTTAAAATTCATGGCCTTACCTAAATTTTATGAGCACCAGGAAGAGAGAAATACATTAGAAAGTCCAACCACCCAAGAATGTATATGATTCCCAAGTTTCCTCTGACTCCTGAGATGTAAAAAATGCCATTTATAATTTATTGACTGAGATGTGCAATGTATATATTTACCAGTTTGTTCAAGCATTCCAACAGCCTTTTAAGGGACACAAATAAATAACAGTTTAGTTGCACTTTCCTCTTTTCCTACTTTGACTCTCCACCTCAAACCTGGCTAATTAAAGTGCCCAGTGGGTAGCTTTTTAGAGTCTTTTAGCCCGAAGGTAATATGCCTTAGGAAAAAGTCAGCAGGATGGGAATAAGGTTCAGATGCGATGAAGCAGAGTGTCTGTAATAATGGACTTATTTTAATAATAGCCGTTATCTAAAAGTTTAAATTCAGATGTTAGGTGTTGAAGAAGTCATATTTTATCCCTAGTTTTTTTTAAAGAATGCCTATCTAGTTTTTGGTAGGTTTTTTTTTTTGTGGGTTTTGTTTTGTTTTGTTGTTTGTTTGTTTTTTTTTTTTTTCAAAATGGGAATGAGTAAAGAAAAGAATAATTTCACTTCTAGGCTGTATAATCACAACTGAACCACCACCAAAGCTATTTCTTCTCTCCTCATCTAACCTCTCTTAATGCCTTTGAACATATAGATCTTTAAGATCTTAAAAAAAAAAAAAAAAAAAAAAAAGATAAAGATAAAAGAAATACCCATCAGTGCCCTGAGGCAGAAAATATAACTTCTTCTTCTTATTGTCTATAACTTGGCTGATAACCCTGTCCATTTTGTTTTGAGTTCAGCACAGTACAGTGGATAGCTTTTCAGTGGCCAGAGCAGTGCAGTGCAGAGACAGCAGTAAGGCATTCGTGCCTATTTGCAGGTAGTTCCCCAGGGTTTAGATCCAAGCAATGTCTCTATATCCTTGCTTTTCTCTTTATCTACTGAAATGTTGACATTACAGGTGTAAATGCTTATATTTTATGGAGCACATCTGAATTACAGCTCACACACCATTTAAAAAAATCTCACAGGGTTCTAAACCAAGATGATTTGTATGTTCATGCCTTGTGGATTGACATCCTGACTAATTTATTATTCTCTTGTCCATTGCATAATTTTAAACTCCAGTATAAAACATTAGAATATAACAGAAGA
This sequence comes from Pseudotriccus pelzelni, assembly GCA_035584735.1. Taxonomy (NCBI): domain Eukaryota; kingdom Metazoa; phylum Chordata; class Aves; order Passeriformes; family Tyrannidae; genus Pseudotriccus; species Pseudotriccus pelzelni. Next base: position 93,746,164 of record JAWMRA010000001.1, on the reverse strand, counting down.
CTGTATAGGATCTACATAAGGTATAGGTACTGTAGGAAATGCAATGCTACATTTTAAATTTTTAGTTAGAACTATTTTATTTGTACAAAGATCAGTTAAGAGAACAAATGTCATAGAAGCAAACCACACAGCTGGATGATCAGTGGCCAGTGGTAAGAGCCTCTTAATCACAAAATAATTAATTAGCTGGGTACAATTCTAATCTTACTGAGTAAAATTGTCTTTGATTTCCCTCCCTCTGTGCAGAGGGACTGCATAAGAGCTGGAAATTAGTGCCACTAAAAGCCTAATTTACCAATTTAGATAGCACCTCAGCAGGGCTTAGACTTTACGTTACTTGTGTGTTGGGAGATAGAATGACTTCTTACTTAATACAATAAAGAAGATAAGAGTATGCTATTTTTTAATTATTAGGTAGGAAGAAGTAGCATAAATAAAAAAGAAAAATCCAAAAGTGACTCCGTAATTCTGGTGTACTTTTAATGAAGCTCTTCTTTCACTATACACAATAAAAGAAAGGAACAGTTAAATGTCAATCAAGAGAAGTGATCTACTTTAGTATACTAATACATTTTTACTTTCCATCTCTAAATCATGGGAAGAGTTACTCATAATCTATTCTTAATAAACAACATGCTCAATAAGCTTATTTTGCTTGGTTACTAACTGCTCATGGACAGCTTGTTTTTATTAATACCACCTAAAAATAAGAAACTTTATTTTGAGCTTAATACATTAATTGCTTCGGCATCTGAGACTCCTCCTGTATCCTTACTGAAATTTAGAGTTTGATTCTCTCTGGAAACAAATAGGAAATTAAGAAGAAATACGTATTCCTTTCTCTTGGGTGAGATAAATAAATTAAAATGTGACCAGTTAGCATTGACATGTGAATGCAACACTCAGCAATGCAACCTGTTTAAGAAGTAAGAAGGAGACATTATGTGTCATTGATCAATTCAGGATGTTACTAATATTCTAAGTGGACACAATGAATGTACTACTCTGTAAAAAGGCAAAAAAAACACCTCAAAATCCTGTATTTATATGTTTTGCTACATATTTCTAGGTGACATAAGTTTAGCAAAAAGCATAAACTATCTTATACACTTCATTTCTATCTTTCCTATTGAAAACAAGGAATTGGTCTTTCCAGTATTAGAGCAAAATCATCTATGCTTAGCTTCTGAATGTTCTGGATACATGTCCTGGCTTGGTCCCCTTAAATGTAATTTTAATTAGTTTCCTTAAATTTTTCACACCTGAAACTTTTAAAGCAAAAATTCATTGAAATATATATTTTGTTTTTTCTATCTAGGTCAGCTGTGTTAGTGTCTAGGCTGATATCCCTTACTCCTGACTTGGACACTAATGTAATGGGACAGACTTCATGGTTTCTTTTCTGACAGATTTCAGTGTTCTCACATGTTGCCCACTTATACAGTGGGTCACAGATAAGGAAGGAGCTTTTTGTGGAGAATCAAAGTTGAGAGGCCTCACCTGATTTCACCCGGATTCTGTGAGTCTTCACCTCAGCTCACTGATACCCAGAAATAGCTCTGTGTTGGATACCTGCTCCCAGATAGTTTAGGGATGAGAGACAGTTTTATTTTGTCCGGTGCCTGCCTTGATTTCTGGCACTGAATCTTCCTGGGATTATAATTATTCCAGGGAGCAGTTCTTTGCTCCTAGAATTATGTAGGCGAAGAGAGTAAAGTGTTTCATCCTAAATGATTATTTTTGATTCTTCTGTGATTCAGGCATCTGAAGAAATGTCTTTACACAGAGTTTGTTACCTCCTTGTTTCTCCTGACATGGAAACAACATCTCCAAGAAAAGTCTATTTCCTTTCAGTCTGTATCGCGTCTCTGATTATACGAACTGAGGAGGTCAGACTGCTGAGGTCAGGATCTCTAAGTGTCAGCTGAGGAGCAGTGACTGGAGACAATCCTAGGAACACAAGGAAAAAAATCAGTGGGCATTGAAAGTCAAAATTGGAGGGACCCAGCTATTCCTACTGATATTCGAGGGTGTGGAAGTGGAGACAGTTGTTGAGGAGGTGAATATCTTATCTGGTATGGCAGAATAAGGTGAACTATTGTCAGCAACAAGAAGGTTTCATCTTTCATTTAGTCATATCCTTTTTGGTGTAAGATGAAAGTGAACAACAGTTGCTATTGAATAATTTACAAATGAATATCTCTGAGGTCTGTGGGCTAGGCAGCTAAGAACAGGTGAACTACTCTTGTAACCTTATGACCTAACGACACTGCATATATGAGACAATATTTAAGCAGAAACAGTGAGGAGGAGATGTAATATCCTGTACTGCAACTGAGACAGAGAGAAAACAAATGCAGATTGATTGTGCACAACACATTATTTTCAGAGATGCTACTGCATAAAGAGCTGGGCAAGCAGGCTATGTTTGGTTGCCTTCATGCAGGCTCCACTGTCACTTGGGACACCTTAAATATCCAGTGTGCCTGTGTGGAACCTGAATAAAGGGTATAGCACCCATGGGAGATCCAGGTTCTTCTGAAATGAAACTGGATGCCTATGTGTAAAGTAACCAAATCCTGCCTTATATTATGAAGTGAAAACTATCCACAAGCCAAAATAGAAGTCAAAACCCTTCATTAGATTAATTTGAAATTAGATTTAGTTAGCAACTCTTTATTGTGGTGTCTCCAGGATTACTTTTTTTTTATTAGTTTCATTCCTTCTGTAAGCTTTCTTCAGAAAACCAAACTGAAAGATGTTTTCAGTGCTGGACAATGAATGGTTGTTCGGGTTGTGCCATTCTTTGTCACTGAAGTCCCTTTCTGTGGCTGGCAAAAGGGCAACCTGAACATCCTTTGAGTTATTATGATTCACTCACAGAGCAGGGAGGCCTTATCTATATCAGGTGAGTAACTTCTGGTACGTGCTGTCTCTCACACTGCATTGTTTGGGAGGAAGCTGCTGAGCACAGTCAGACAGACAGCAAGAAACTTTCTGACTAATATGCAGTAGGACTAATTGGGTGTCAGTACCTGAGGCTGTGTCCCAGTCTCCTTCAGTGTGCAAGCACAGGCAATCTCAAAGTAAAATATTGCAGTATTAATTCTGGTTTTCATAACTCCTGCTTCTTCTGGTTTTAGTCATGAAGTGTTCTGTCCTAAAATCTACTCTGGAGATAAAGTAGGTTGGTGAGATTATCTATATATATGTTGGGGTTTGTGCTTTCACAGAAATCTTACTCTTTCTGATATAAGTTTGTTTGTTTGTTTAGGGTTTTTGTTGTTGTTTGTTTGGGGGTTTTCGGGGTGTTTTGTTTGGTTTGATTTGGTTTGGTTGGGTTTTTTCCATCTAAGTTCAGCAGCCTGTAGCTATGCAACCTAATGTTATGTCACTTTCTTATAAGTGAAAACATGAAGTTAGTGCCAAAATAAACCAACTAACCTTGCCTTCTCAAGTGGGTTTATTCCATGTTTGAACAAAAAAAAACAACAACCAAAAAGACCATATTATCTAATTCAGCAGTGACTCTCTACATTTTTATAATTTCTTTTCTATGGTTTTCTATAGTTGCTACCCTGATTATACTGTGTGTCATGGGACCGTTACAACCTTGCCTTGGCTGGGATGCGAGTGACTGAGCACGATGAGCTGTGGTCAGCAGAAATTCAAGGGATACCTGAGTGACATGAGACTGTGGCTAGGCAAGAGCTCAACAAGTGACAGGAGAGCAAGACCTGAATTTTTCCAGAAGGCACAGAGTGACCAGTCATGGAAGCATCTGCCCACGTTCTGCTAATAAATGCCCACCAAGGGAGATGGGGGCACGTTGTTAGGTGACTGGTTGCATGTGGAGGCAGAGGATCAGGGAGAAAGTGCTGGTGCCCGAGTGATGCTCAGAGGATGAACCTAAGCCCTGTGTCTGCTTGAGGTGCTGGGAACTGGAGATTTCAGAGAACTGTAGCTGCATCCATATGTGTGTGTGTGCCTATACTCACAGAATTTTTCCTGACACAGCCTATTCCTCATGTGGTCCAGTTAGTAAATTAAGCTTAGTAATGTCCTGCTGCCTGTTCTGTTTCCCCTATGGCATTATAACTCATACATAATTACTAGAACAGCTGCATTAAAGGAAGACCAGTGCTTTCTTAAGCTTTTTTTTGCATGCTGATTCAAGAATACTGTTGGTCAAATTCATGACCTGTGGCTTCTATAGTGAAGAAGCTTACCTATATATATCAGTGCCTGTTTTCCAGACCATTAGATTCTCAGGTAACTTGTGTCATATTTAAATAACATGCTGTGTATTTTGAGTCTTATTCATAGGAAATACTTGAGATTTTTTTATTTCTAAAATGAATATATGCCATAATCCATAATTTTTCATTTACTGTATTTAAACTTACTTTTATTTCTAATTAATGCTCTATTTGAACATTTCATTATTTTTCACTTGTTAAAACTTGTGGAACAAAAAAAAAAGGGTTGTAACTCAAAACACGGAGATAGATCATAGAGCAACTAAAATCCAAAATATGTCAGAAATATACTTTTACTCCAGATAAATGCAATGACATCACTGCTCCTATGCAGAAAATCACTCTGGAAACCTGATTGTCACTGTCACTAACTGACAGATTGACCAGTCCAGTTTTGTCCTCCCAGGCACTCCCCAAAACTAGACAGGTCACAAACAATGCAAACTGCTGCTGACTGTCATCTAATTGCAATATTCTCTCTTCTACTTTTAAGATGAGACTATATGCAAGGGAACTAGAAACATGATACCTGATTTTACAAACATTTACTTCTCCCAAGGAAAGACATTCCCTGGAAGAAAGTTGTTGTTAGTTCATCAGGCTGCAGGCAATTTCTAGGTTATTTATTCAATACCTCTGCACTGGACATTAAAGGATCGAACCCGCATCTTGTAGCACCCAAGTACCTTTAAGAATTTAATTCTAAGTAGTTGATTTAGACCTTGTATACAAAACAAAACTTCCAGTCTCTCCCTAAGATTTTCCCATGTCCTAGACTCTGTGTCCCATCTCTATGGCTATTCTGCATCCTAAGGTGCAGAACATGTGTTTCCAGAAAACCGTTGAAGGCTTTGACTCATAACCAAAATTAAGTGTTCAATTTGAGCTATACATGTAAAGAATTATATAGCATGTGTTTGGTATACGTATTCCTTCTTTAAATAATTAATATTCCTTTTCCCAAACAATGCTTTCCACACTTCATATGATTTATTACTTGGGTCTTTCATTATCTAAGTGTAATACTAAACAGTTATATCCTTTTTGACTAGGACTTTACAACATGCCAAGCTCCCTTTGGAAAGCAATTACACTGAAAGAGAAAATTAAACCAGAAACCTGCAGAGCTATGGATATGTCCTGGCTTTCTTCCGAAGAAAGAGATTGAAATTTCATACTAAATTTTTTGACCTTTCAAGACCCAACCCCTTGTTACTTCTGAATAACCATGTAGCAATTCAAAACAATCCACACAGAAACTGTGGCCCCAATTATGTAGAATTTACAGGTGTGCAATTGTGCTATGGTCTTACATCAACAAGAGTATGTTTCCACTTACCACTGAAAGAGCAGCTAAATGTCACAGTCTGGTTTTAAATAGATTTTCCTGACAGATTAGTCAATTATTTCCGCTTTCAAGATAGAATACATTCATACAACGTTTAAGTAACAAATCCATCTACTTTGCCCTCTATCCCAACATTTTGAGCAAGGATTAAATGTAAATGTACTAGTTATGTTTGATTCAAAATTTCAGATAGTGTGCATAGCACATTCTTAATGTACCATTTCCAGCATAATTCATTAACAGTTTCTTCAAGCCTCCTGCTCTCACAGTTATTGAGTATCTCTACTTACATTCAGGTTGATGCTTCTTAACAATCAATTAAGGTTTAATTTAACTTCCTTCTTTTTTTTTCCTTCTGAAATCCCTGTTAGAAGTTTGAGGTTTTAATCTCTCATCTTGACAGCTCAGCTTTTACTAACAACATTTTCTGAATCAAATGAGCTTCTGGGTAGATGTGAATTTTTGTTTGTAGCTTAGGCAGTCTTTCTTATCATGCCACATGACTTCATCAGTAAAGATGTTGGAATAAAGTAATCAAACTCAGACTCTTGCACAAAGTAGCTATATGCAGAAAATAAATTATTCTATAAATGCCTGAAAATCAAGCATAAATTTACATGAAAATACTACCATTTTCTTTGTAAAATGTCTCAGGACACACATTCTGCAGTACCTGTAGCTATGCAATGTTAATCTTCCAACACGTGTATTGGATGTATATCATCTTTGCACAGAAAATAAGGTAAATAATTTTAATTAGAAACATTTTAGCACTGTCTATTTGGTTTACCCTTGACTACCTGAAGTAGGAAAAGCAACATGAAATTCTCTTTTGCATTTTCCTTTTCCCCCAATCCTTCTTGCCTGCAGAAGCATACCTCTTCTTCATCTCTGAGCACAATAAGGGATTAACCTGATTGCTTAATCCTTAAATCACCAGTCATGATTGCCAGATTTTCACAAGCTGAGGTCTAAAGGTGATCTCCCCAACACAGGCACGTATACAGACAAAGATGTCTCTTTGTACCATGAATAATAATCATTTGGTAACAAATAATAAGACTATAAGAATATCAGCTATCAAGAATTACATTTTTTTTATCTACACACAGTCTGTCTATTACAAAGGAATTAAAATGACACACAATAACCTTGGTGGCCTAGTTTCTTTTTTTTTTTCTATTTTACTGATACTTCCTACACAGCCACTGATTTGGAGAATCAGTCTACTGCATCCCAAATCTACTGCATTTGCATGGATAAAATTTTGTGAGGCTGTAATTTTTTTTCCTGAAATTTCAGATAGTTTAATTTTCCCTGGATGTTGTTTTAATATCACAAAGGGGAATTTTACGTAAAGAACTGTCAGTGGTAACAGACGGACAATTTTGTTTTCCTGTGAATTTTTCAGGCAAGAAAGACTGAAAAGCAAAACAGAAACTATTTAAAGTCTTTGATTCTCAACTATTGGATTTTTTTTTCTGTTTATTTTTTCCTCTCCAACCCAGTTAATTTTAGGTGGGTAAGGGACGTTCTATGAAGAATCATTTGCAAAGTTGACTAAATTCATTGCTGTGAGCAATGTGACAGTATGTCAGGAAATAAAAGCATTTGCCATCATGCTGATGTTGGAGTGTGACTGATTTGGTAACATTGCCTGAAGAAGTTTTAATCATATGAATTAAAAATAAATCCTCTCACAGAGTCAATGTTGTTTTTTCTGCCACAAAAATATTTGGGGATAATTGTTTATTTTACAAATCAAAATAATTTTTTCCTTAAATGAAAGTAAATGCAATCTATTGCTAGTTGCATTCAGCTGTTTTAGTCTGATAAAGAAATGAGTCTGATCAGCCAAATCACCCTAGTTTGTGTGTCGGTGTTTGTTTTTTAACGTCATAAATTAAACTGTGAGATATTTTTACTGGAAAATGTTTGTTTCAAGAAAGAATGGAATTTTACTACCTAATGTCAGTGAGTTTTCAATCAAGAAAAGTACAGCAACATCAAATCTTGAACTGTGTTGGGTTTGGCATTCTTTTCTTAGAGAGAGATCGAAAGCAGTTTTATTACATTGTTATCAACAATAGAGAAGGTAGAGGACTTTTTATCTCATGGACATATTCAGGTAAGTTTGATTCTAAGCAGATATTGAATGTAATGTACACATACATATATAAACCTGAGACTACTTCATAGGTTTGGAGTTAAATCCCTAATAAAGCACAAGTTCCATTAGGTAGAACTAACGGAAAAGGTGGTTATTAAACATTTTTGTGATGTATTGATCATGTAATGTTCTTAGACTGACTCAGAATAGAGAACTTCAGTGTTGAGGGGGGTATAGTGACACTATGCATCTGTACTAACCTTTGCTGTATTTGAGGGACAGAAGAAATTATTAGGAGAACCCTAATCTTCATCTCACAACAACAAAAGGAATTACTGAGCCTGTTATCTTGAGAAGAAAAGATCCTGTGTCTATGGTGGGCACCTACAGTGCTGTCTGCAACCACCACACATTGTTGCTTCATGCACCTGCTGCTGTCAAGGCCATCTGTGACCACAACACCAGATGGAATTCACACCAATTGCTGGGTTTAAAAAAATTCTGTTCATAAATTGTGAAGTTCTTGAAGATAAAGTCTTGAAATGGCAGTTTTCTACTTACTGATGGCTGGGGAACAAGACATTTCTGCCTTATACATAGATGTATGAAGAAATGTACATTGGAATATGGCAGTGTGTCATATGGGCATATAAGGCCAGCTCTGCTCACTGCAGTTTGATTGCAAACAGTAAAAGGTGGCACATTGTGTCTGAACCTTCGCATTCATTTTTAAACATGTTTTGCAAAATACTTTATCATTTGAAACCGCTAGCTTAGCTTGTCATGGCTGGTGGCTATCTTGTCACTTTACATTACTCCCAAATCAAAGGAAGAGAGTTCACGAGGATGTAGAAAAATAAAAGGGAGATACAGTTCAGTTAAAATACAAAACAATTCTTGTTATCTCTCCTTACTTGCTATTTTAAATGTTTTTTAGGCAAATAGTTACAGATAAGCATGAAAATATATTACTTCTTTCTTCCTTTTTTTCTTTAAGGATGTAGTTCTGGTAAGGTATGGATAAAGTAAGCTGCAGCATCATTTAAAATACAATCATATGTCCCAGCAAGAAAATCCATGTCAACTCAGATAAATACCTAAGACTGTATGTGGCAAAGGGAAAGAAACCCAAATCATAGGCAACCAAAAATATTATCTATCCATGTTTATATGAGCACCTATTTTTTGTCTCTACTTTCTGTCTGTCTTGGAGAGTAAATTAGATGTTTCCATCTACTGTGGATGAAAGCTTAGCATTTTTTTATGTCAAATACATAAAATATATTTAAAACAGAATCCCATCATTCAATCCCTAGGCAATATATAAAATTTTGTAAGCCTCCACTCCCTTGTTCCTACGGCTTTTACTTTCTTGTCTGCATGTTGACTAACAACAGGAATGAAGGTTAGTGTAGCCCAGTTATCTGGGATATCTTTTAATCCCGAACACAGACAGTTGATAAGAGCCATTTTGAAGAAAGTGATGAAAGACATGTCAGTGGAGGCTCTCCTTGAAGAACTCTGGTAAGAAGACCTAATGCGCCTCACTCATTTTGATTTGGACAAGCTTTTAAAATGAGCGTTATGCTTAATCCCCTTATGTGCTAGGCTATACTTAGGTACCTGGCTCTGGTTATGGGTTCTGTTGGTCCTGCTTCCAGTCCACATGGTTTCTTGCCTGAACCTTTTCACTCCCCTGTCACCACAGTCTTGCCAAGAAGTCACTGGACTGTGGACTGGCCTTGGTGGGCACCCCTAGCCCAAATCCAGCCCTGGTCCCTTGCTAGATGCTGTGGGATAGGTGCCCTGGAGTGAGGACTCACCATGGCTGCCCTTACTGTACTGCCCTTGAGGCCAGCAGACCCTTGCAGTGCCCTCATGTAGATGTCCACAGGTGTGCTCACGTGAGATGGCATTCTACATTTCCAGACCAAGGAGATGGCAGTCTGTGTTCTGAGCCCAGGGAATTCAGACACTTTTTCAAGTCAGATTTGAATTTTGTTTGGTGTTTTCTTGTTCTTGACTAGCTCTGATAACTTCTCCAATTGCTCCATACTGATGTTAATATGAGCTTAGACACTCTATTATTGGTAGATATCCACACTTTTTATTATTGAGCTGAATCCTAGTTCTCAATTGTGGAAAAATGAATATGGAATTGATTTAACCTCTAAAGACAGTGGCAGGAGATAGCATGTAAAGATCCTTCTTTCTGAAGAAGATATAGAGTCAAGGATTTTCTTAATAAATGTGCTACAGAACTGCTTACAGAACAGTCCTTAGTAAAATTTTCAAACTATGAAGAAATTTCCAACCATAAAACCAACTAAAGATCATATGTTTAATCTGGTACTGCTAAACTGTGGTTCACTGTGTATTTAAGTAATTTCTACTGACAAAAGCCCTTCTAATGACAAGGGCTTGTTCATTGCTTGATATTGCCATAGCTGCTACCACAGCTACAACAACAGAATTCAGTCTTTCCTGTCCTATAGGTATTCATATTGTTTGTCTGGAGTATTTTCTGTAACTTAATTAATCTCCCTATGAGGACATTTGGATGACTTCTTTTACTGGCTTTAAAATAGTATCCACTTTTTAAATGGGTTTTCATGAGAGTAAAGGAGTTGCTTATGGAATGTGTGACAGTAAACTGTTAAGCTAAGAGGGGTTTTAAGAGTCTGAGATTCTCTGGGTTGTTGATTACAATTCTAAGTCTTTGGTTACTGCAGAATGGTTGGTTTACTTCAAAGAAAACAATACAAAGCAAAAGAAGCACAGGACTGTAATGACATTTTATTCTAATCAACAAAGTTTTGAGGTATATACTCTGATAAGGGGAACAGCAAGTCAACCCTGATTTTTAGCAAGAGGACTATAAAATAAATCATCGCACATTTCTAGATCTGCCTGCTTTGCAATGGATTTAGCTTTGGGGATGCCTGAAGGTCTATTACCTTTCACAGAATATATTTATTCGATGGTAATACATGGAAATGAAATGAATTTACTGAAGTGGAAAAAAGGGCAGGAAATTGTGTCAAACCAGCTTTGCTTAAAATGTCTAAACACTGAAGCTTTGACACACTTGCTTTCATCTGAAGGACAGGGTATCCATAAGTTAAGACATAAGAGTAGTTTTAGATTGTTTAACCCAAGATGTTTTGGACTTTATCATATAAAGTATCTACTAAACAGTTTTGATATATCTTCTAAAGTTAATTGTAACTAAGTCGTTGAGCTTAATCTAACTAACTGTAATTCACAGGGGAGTTTAGCAATAATAAATATTTAGGATACAGAAAATAATTTTTTTATATGTATATATTTTTATATATATATATATGTACTCATAAAAATATATATGTAAAATTGAGTGTACTGTAAATTATGTGGAATATGTCCAAACTGCAACGTATTAAAAGAAGCAGACATTTCAGCAGATATTAGCTTATTTTCTTTACAGGTTTTCTAGTCAATGACAATGACATCATGCTGAGGATGGGCTTCCACTGGAATCAGAAATGGGCAGTGCAATACTAACTTATGCTAGTTTACTCTGTATTGACTACTGTAACCCTTCTTTAACATTTTCCTTTTTATTCTGTTTTCCACTTTCGAGGTGTAATTATTCAGAATTTTGTAAAAGTTCCTCATGTGAGTGCTCTAAAACTGTGTAGGTCTATTGAAGTTGATGAAAGTAGATTGACCGACATTTTGTGAGTTGTTATCTTTATGGGTACAGTCTAAATGGTTAGATTGTGGCACATTCACCGCCGAGGCCAAGGGTTCGATTCCCAGACAGGGACACTCCCTGGGCAGGTGGAGCTCGTTAGCCCTGTAAGGCAATCCACCTACGTTCTAAGGACCTCGCTGCCA
>JAWMRA010000001.1:93704674-93727413 GCA_035584735.1 Pseudotriccus pelzelni | reverse complement strand
AGTAATTGGAGTTGGATCAGGGGTTGGACTCGATGATCTTGGAGGTCTTTTCCAACCCAATCTATTCTATGATTCTACGATTCTATGATATATTCTCACTGTCTTCTGTTTCAGAAATAATCCTGTGTTCTTAAGGACAGTTTCTATGTATACTTCGTATTTTAAGCTCTATATCCAGAAGGAACATGAAAATAATGTTCTAAGTTGACAACAATGTTCTGGAGGTTGACTTTACCTTGTCCATAGATTCACCTGTCTTCTTTAATCCATGTGCTTGTTTCCAGTGTTAACCTGCTCTGTTCCTCTTCTGAAAGAATGCTTCTGTATTCTTTAGGCCAAAAAGTTCAGTTACATGGCATCGCCTTTTCCTGTTCTTCTTGACTGACTCTCAGTGGTTAAATGTACTGCTTCATTGTATTTCGATTCACAGACCTATATTTTCATTACTATTAGAATAGAACTTGGCTCATTAGAGCAGGTTTCGGGTTTGTACTCTTTATTTTAGGTTTTTTCCTTTGAAAGTAGGCTACTGAGCTAGAAGTCATATTTGTATAATATGTATAAGATATGATAACATGTATAAGAAAAACAAATGTTTTGAAATTCATACCAGAGTCTAATGGCATGTAAGACCATGAACACTTCAAACAGGAGATAACAGCTAAAAGAACTAATAGAGAGAGCTACAATATCCAAATAGAAGGGCAATGATATAATTCTCCAATGAATGAATTTATAGTATGAAACCAAAATCTTCCATTTCTCTTATTCTCATGGATGTAAAAGTATTAACTGAATGTTTGATAGCTTTGGGCACAACCACTGTGCTCATGTTCTGCCTAAGACCTGAAGCTTCTATTGATATCAGACAAGCTGCATATCTGGGCATGTTTATCTGAACTAGAATTAACTTCAAAAGTAAAGGATGATTGACTAAATAGCACTGAGGCATAATAGCTTGAAGTACACTTGTCATATTCAATGCAAATTCTGAAAACAACAAATACTTGTCAAAACTTGTCATTTCTATGCTATTGCATGATGATAAAATGCTGGGTGTTTTAGGTGCGTCTTGTCAACAGGATATAATTAACTGTGGCTACATTTAGGTAGTGTTTTTGCTGAGAAGATCAACAGCTCTGATTCTCTCTGCAGGGAGTGTGTTTGTTTAGAAAGGTTCTTAGCTTTTCTGAAACTCTGTCATCTGGTTCTCTCCAGGGGTTTCAAAGCAATCATCCCCCTACTCGAAGGACCTAGTAACAAAACTAAAACATGACATACCAAAATTAACACTTGCACAAGCTCATTGAAACATCCTTTTTTCATCTTGTAAAAATATCTTCTGTTTAAAGTAGTTTAATCTCAAGCTTTGTTTATGTATTACCACTCTCTAATTCATTCTGCAGCAAAATTAATTGTCTTTGTGCAAATTATTTGATGTTTAGGTGAAATCCAACCAGCGAGGAAAAGCTGGGTTTTTATTTGATCTGTCAGTACTGAAAATATGCACAGTGAATAATAAAATTCTCACATGCATCAATATAGTATATTTTATGATTATTAAGAGATCTGACAACTAAAGAGAAAGATTTGAGGCTTAGCAGGTTTGTAATAATAAAACAAAGCTTAGTGAGTGTAATACTGCTTTAAACACTGCATCTCAGTCTATGTTTAAGTTCTGATTTCTTATTCTAAAACTCAAGGGAACACATTTTGCTACATTTAACACATTCCGTGTTTTCAACAGCTCAAAAGTCAGCCTCAAAGTGTAATTAGTGTGTGCTGTAGGTCCACTGTTTAACTCATATAAGACCCTTTTCAGGTTTTGCTTCAGTGAATGAGAAGTTCCCTTGGGAGAAGTGTAAAGGAGTTCAGTAGTTAGAAAGACTAACTTTAAATACACAAGGTTTAACTTTCCCTGTACTTCCATGACAGTTGTCAGCAACATAGGTTTCTGTAGAGGGTAATTTAGAACATTCACTGAATGTGGGATAGTCTGAACAGCCTCATCCAAATTTTATATCTCTATTATTTCTGAAGCAGAACTTTCTAAAGCTCCAAGAAGGCATGATGATTACATCCCTAACTTCCCTCAATCATTTTGCTATATCAACTTGAGAAAAAAAATGCCAGTGTAACACCCAGTGTTTTAGATAATGAGTATTATTTTTATATTCTTATTAATTAACAAAACATTTGTAAAATTCAATTAGATCCCATACTCTCTACTGACTTTCTGTAAAAAACACACAAACGTATTTTATGAAAGCATCCTAAACTTTTACTTCTTTAAATCACTGCTGCAAAAATATTTGTATTTTTCTATTGTTATCATTATTTAGCACTAAAATTCAAAACACTTCTTTCAATACTTAAACAATAATTACCTTGGTTACTTCCCTAAAAGACTCTGTAAATTTCACAATCCTTCCTCCTCAGCATGTTCTGGTCAAGAATCTTCCAAAGAACAGACTTTCATTTAACCATAGGAACCAAAAGCACATATAATGGCTTTTGGAGAGCTGTTTTTGATTCTTGTAAGATTATAATAGCTTCCCAGAAAAAATGTTATTTATTAACAGAGAATGTAGTCAACTGCAATTTGCAAGTTACTATCAGTCCCAGCAACTTGCTCTCAAGAAAATGTGCTTTTCACCAAAAGCTGTAGAGAATAGCTACATGTGTCTCCAGATATATAATTTCGTTGTACTCTACATGAATGCTAAGGAGCTAACAATGAGTCTGATTAGTTTCCAGCATTTTGCTATTGTTACTTACTTTTTCTGAAGGAGTTTCATTTTTTTTCCTTACAAACTATCTTAATACCATATACTTCCTTAGAGTCTTAAATTCATATTAAGAAACAGGGAAAAAATTGTATTCAATACTTTAGGAGTTTTGATGAAAATGATTTATTAAAATAGTTTCTTTGCTTTTATGTTTATTTGTTTTCCTAATTCAGCATGATAGTGATAAAAAAATGGCAGAACTAAATTATGCAAACTTTCCATCAGCATCTCAGTCATCAGTGTTTAATAACTCAAAGTTCTTACTTCTTCTGGCACATCATACTAACCTGCCTATTTTCTCTGTAAAAAATGAAAAAAGAAACAAAAGGAAATTTCAGGACATTCATATTTAATAAGAGAAGGTCAAACTAGATGTCCTCAATAAGTCAGTGTTGCTCACAATATACTTTTGTAAGGCCATGACTTTTGTTTAAAAAATATTGTTTTGATCATCATGCTTTAAACATCAACCTCCCATGTGTGAACTGGAGTTGCGATTTTAATGCTTTGAAAGACTACTTGTGTGGATTGACTTGATTTTTTGGTTAAGTCTCTTAATAAATGCTGCTTGTTTTTGTTCTGTCAGAACAAAAGAATGACTCACCAAAGTAATACATTATTACAGCAGAAATTTATTAGCAAAACAGTGTAACTTTAAGAAGTTGTGTACTTACTAAATGTAGTTCTATAACATTTGTCTTGTTCCATATCTGATTTTTTTTCATGTTCCATATGCACAGATAGAGAGTCATTTCACATATCGGTTTCCATATTGACACAACCTATGTTTCTTTTTCTGTATATTCCAGTCTGAAGCATTTATTAAAATAGGTTCATCTGCAGTGCTGATGAGGTAATGATTACAAAATGTGAAAGGAAGAAATTTTGGTATTTTCCTTTTCATGGCTGAGAATATACTCTTCAGTGAGTGATCACAGGAGATCACAGCAACCTAGAAGTCTCTCATTAGATGTAAGTTCTCTTTCTGCAGTGTTTGTGTACACAGTACTTAATAGAAAATGAAATAAAATAAAATAAATAAACCGAAAGTCTAGTGGTGACAGTTTCAGAATTGTTCTTCTTTCCTTGAATATATAAAAAAATCAACTGAAATTCTATTGTGATGAATAATAAAATATCTAATATTTTTAAGACTTTTCTAGATATTCACAGAGTCTTCTAATTTTAATATAATTTTATAAACTACACCATCACTGATACTTCATAGGCCAACAGAAAATGACACTGTAAATTTAATTGCACTGCAGTTACAAATAGTTCAGGATTGGTTCTCACAACATTTTGTGGACTACTGCTTAGAGTCAAAAAGCTGATTTTCTCTTGAATATATTAATCTCTCTCCAGAAATCAATGTCAATATTACACAGTAACAGTATAAAAACCTCTTAATGTATTTTTTCAATAGAAGAACTGAACAGATGCAAACATGACAGAATTCTCTTCATAGTTTAATTTTCGCTAACATATTTGCGGATAAAATGTTAATAATTTTTGGTTGTTTTTTTTTCTTGGGTGGTTGGGGTTTTATCGTGAAGTATTCATTCCCCAGTTTTATGCTGAAGTTCAAAGCTGTCGCGAGAGCACAGAGAAGAAATGAAAATAACGTTCTGTTCTCAAGCTTGATAGACAGAAACAGATCCTGTCAGCTCAGTACTATACTGCAGTTCAGACGTAATCCCTGCTTTTTAAATTTTCCATCAGTAATGCTTTGTGACATTTTTCAAAGAGAAGTAGTCCTGCCACAACCATGCTCATTTCCTGTCAAGCACCTGCAGACCACAAATGAACACAAAAGACAGCAATCCACCCAAAGGAGTTTTTCACCTTGAAATAGACTTTCCCTGGTGTCACATTACTGAAAGATCACAATTTCCTTTGTTTGCTGTGAACTGAATGAAAGTCACTGATCACAGAAACAACCACACTTATGCCCATGAACAAAGCTAACTGACACAATTTGGGCTGTGTGTGAGTATTCTACTTTATTTTCTTGTGGGTTTTTTTTTTTTTTTTTCCAGAAATTAGGTCATTTCACTAGCTGAAACAGGGGACACTGGTTGTGCTACTTTTTGTTCTAGGCATGACAAAGAAAAATTAATGCTATATCTGGTAGCCCTAGGTTGCAGATTAGCACTTTCATGGATTTTACAGTAGGGCTACTAATGCAATCGCTCTTGAATTCATTTCAGAGTCAGTCAGGGTAGCTACTGTCTAAATTATTTAAGCTAGCCCATTTTTTTTGACTGAAATAGATTAGAGGACAATTACATACAGACCTCATATAATATTTGAGGACACGAGCAGTAACTTTTTCATTTAGAAAAGCCAGAAGCAGGGAAGAACTTGGGTACACACAGGCTCAGACTGTGACAAAAACTAACAAGGCAGTGTGTTCTTCATCTCCATAGTCATCCATTCTTTTGCAGGATGAAGACTTAACAGGAAAGGGAAAGGAAAGGAAGAACTCTACTACTATGAAATAAAAATTTGCCTGGATATGTAAAACGGAATAAACATTTTATGTTCATTTCATTTTCTAATGCATGAGTCACTGCCTTGCAAATATTAATGAGTTTCTGCTTACTAAACTAACCACTTTCAGGTTTAGTATGATCAGATAAAAATTGAGTATCTCATCTCTAGAATAGAAACACCCAATAAAGTTAAAAAAGGTAGGCCCCAGGGGTCAGTACACAAAAAAGACAACAACCAAAACAACAACAAACCCACCCCATCAACAAGCCAAAACAACACCAAGCACAGTAAACAGTGCTAAAGTGTGATTTTCAGTTATGACTGAAACATATGCCAGTGTATATATTCTGCACAGTGTGGTCTTTCTACAGAAGAGAGCAGGGCTACTCACAAAATTGATTCTGAATTAACTTCGATAAAGTCACCCAGACTAGCTAAATTATTTAAGCTATATCATTTCAATTTTGTCTATTAGCTCGTTCACATTACAGCATACTTTAAAAATAAAAAATTGCTGTGTCTCATTTGTCAGTTGCAGTAATGAAGCAAATCTTGCTTCCATTATGTTCGACATGTTATAGCTGTGTATAATAATAGTATGGCTCTGTTTTGTGTATCTACGCATCCCAGCAAAGGAAACACTGTAAGCACTAAGTTTTAATAAAGTAAATTTAGTGGAAGAATCCAGTTGGATGTGCAGGGTACTTTGCAGTTAGATTATTCCTAGCAGCAGAGGTTGTATTATTGTGTGTGGTCTGTGGTCTTCTGTGTGGTTTGTTTGGTTGATCGGTTTTTATTTTATTTTTTAAATATTCAAATAGTAACATTTTAAATAGTACCTATGTAAAATAGGTGTGGCTTTTTGTTAATCTCTGTTATACTTCCATATATTCATGTGGTTAATTTTCTTATTGTCTTGACTTCATGGAACCATTTTCTGACTGACTGAACACTAGTTAACACTCTCCTTTCCTTATCATTGCTGTAAGACCCTGTAATGTATTAGATCAATTATTTTCTTTTTTTTTCCTTTAAATAAATTATAGCCTTTAATAAAATTAACATAAATATACTTAATTCTTTCTACAGTGCAATTAGGCAGTAAATTATACTTAAGATACTAAATGTAGAAAACAATTAAAATAAAAACAAAATTTCTGTGAAAATGAAAACATCTGCGTTTTCTACTCACTTATTATATGAAAAAAATAATTATAATATTCTTCAGGTATTTTTTTCTGTGATCATTGGATAGACTTTCTTATTCTTCTGGGCATTTTAAATAGGATTGCTATTGATCCCCTGGAAAATATCTTTGTGTTTTGCGTATGTGTCACTGTCCTTGCAAATTTCATTTGTATGACCTTAGTGTCTGTTTAAGTAATGTTCCAGTTCATTTCTTTCAGGTTACACAATGACATTTCTCTTTTCCTATACTTTTACATTGCTCTTTAAAACAAAAGGTGACTTAACACATCATTTATTCATCCTCTTTAATAATTTCTCAGAAGTACAGCATTTTATCTGACCATATATTGACTTCCTATGTGTTTATGTCTGTATATATACATGTTTGTTTGTTTTTTTCTTCCATGGAAAATGTTGTAAAATATGTCTCTTAGTTGTTGGTATTGTTAGTTGCAAGCTTAGAGCAAAAGTCAAGAATGTTTATTTTGGAGAACCCCTAAAAGGAAATAAAAAGAGGATATAATCAAGGACATATATAAATATTGTCAAAAGGACCAAGAATTATGTACTACAGTATGGAAAGACATGTTGTTACAGAGGTTTATTTTTCTGTTTTTTCTTTTTAGGACACCCATAGTTTTGTGCATTTCTGTGTTCCCCTTTCTTAAATGCCTGTAATTGTCCCTGGTATAATTTAATCCACAGTGAATCTCAAAATGATTGCCACTGTCACTCACTGTCACCTCTGTGGGAGTACTGTTGTAGCCTAAATGTTTTACAAATGTAAGCAAGTAAATTTCTTGTACCTTATGTTACCTGCAAAAAAAATACAAACCAAAAAAAGCACCAAAACCCAGGGTGACTTTAAAGAAACCTTCCTTCTTGTCTTTTATATGTATACTCAGTAGTTTGCAATCCGGTTGTCTTCATTTTTCTACAGTTCTTTGAAATGCTATCCTGCCGCTTAAGATGAAATTTGTCTTACTATCCTACAAAAGGTAGCTGCCCATGGCCAAGAGCTGAATACCAACACAGAGCCTCACACAACGCACTTCCCTCTCCCGTGGGGTGGGGTGATTGCAGAAAGCAGTTAAATAAGCGAGGCTAAAACTATGCATAGAATTTAAAAATAAAGCAGAATGCACCACTGTCCATCAGCAGACAGGTGTTTAGTCAGTTCTGGGCAGCAGGACTTCAGTGCTTGAAATGGTTACTTGGGAAGACAAACACCATAACTACAAGCATATCCTCTTCCTCCTCTTTCCCTTTTATTGCTAAGGAAGATGCCATATAGTATGGAACATCCCTTTAGTAAGTTGGGGTCAGCTGTCCTGACTGAGTTCCCTACTAACTTCTTGTGCACCCTCAGCACAGCTGCTTGCTGGGGAGAAGCGTGGAGACAAAGCTGTGATGCTGTAAAAGCAGAGTTCAGAAAAAGCCAAAATACCGGTGCCTTGTTTTAGCCACAATCCAAAACACAGGATACTGTGATGAAGACTGTTAGCTCCCTTCCAGTCAGATCCAGTAATACGTGTCAACGTATTACTGGAGTTTTATTGACAATGGGAAAGATAATGTTATAGATTGCAATCATATATAAATTATCATCTGAGGTAGCCTTCCAAATCAAAAGAAAACACAAGTGAAATTCTGTAGAGAATAAGAAACTTCACCACTGGACACATGCTATTTTCTTTTGTATTTAAATATGATATATATCTTGCTGGTTAAGGTTTCCATTAAAAATTAAAAATACTTCAATTCATTAAAATAGAGAAGGTGATATTTTTCACATTGCTGTTAGGAATGATGGATTCCAAAATAATAAAAAAGCAATTAGTAGAAAAGTTACACTTAGAAATCAATGAGAACTTTACAATTATTGTATTTTCAGTGAGATACACTTATTATCTGTAGGTTTTTCAGTGTAACTAATAAGCTCAGAAGTTCACTGATAGACGAGCAACACAATGGTATGAAAAACTTTGTGTTTTGCTTTTATGCAGGTATCAAGGGAAGCTCTGCAAAATAAAAAGAGGAATTATGAGTTTTAGATGTGGCCCAGTTTAGCAAACTAATTTCCCAATATCCTAATTTAACTGCTCTGAAAAGACCCATGAAAAGAAATTCTAAATAATTTCTATTTAAATAGAATATCCCTCCACAGATCTGGAGCTGCAAAAGTTCTGCTTCTTCCTCTTTAGAATGTTTGGCCAAGTGAAAAAATGGATAAAGTAAATCGGAAACAAAAAATGAAATAAGATTAATTGTAATCAAGGGATAATTTATGGCACTTCCTTATTTTTTTTCCCCTATAGAATCACAGCCTATATGGGCTATGAATCTATATACACATTATATTAAGTGACATCAAGAAATACTTACAAAAGGAGGTTTAATGAGTCAGTTTTTTCTCAAAGAATAAACAGTGGGATGTAATGATTTTTTTAAAAAAAAAATACATACATATTTCATATTTATAACATCATTATCATATATATATATAAATTGTACGCTATGCATTTTCTATATGCATCTATGTATATATCTATTTGTATTCATGCATCTCTACTTCTAACCATTCATTTTACATTAAAAATGCATTTTTTTTTTACACAAATAAAAATAAATCCCTTTTATATACCTTCCTCTAAAAATAGACTGAGAAAGAGAAATGCAGAATTGTAGGAAATGTAGTAACATTCACTAGC
This sequence comes from Pseudotriccus pelzelni, assembly GCA_035584735.1. NCBI lineage: Eukaryota > Metazoa > Chordata > Aves > Passeriformes > Tyrannidae > Pseudotriccus > Pseudotriccus pelzelni. The sequence goes on along the minus strand of JAWMRA010000001.1, from coordinate 93,718,229 downwards.
TCAAAATGCAGGAGGCTAAAGGTAAGACTTATATAAACTTGAAGCTTAGTAGTAGGAAAGAGCACAAGAAACTTTCCTGCCTTTAATTCATCTTCTTAATTACAAGGGAGAGGCATTTATAAAACACAGGTAGTGCACTTATCAGTCCTACGGCAGAAAAGTATGCAGTAATTTTATGTTTTCACCCCTTCAGGTTTAATTTCAGTCTGTTACAGTCATTGGCTTAAACACTAAAACCAGGTATTTAATTTTATAGCATAGTATTGAGCCATTAGGTTTAACCACATAACTTACTATCTTGTTTTTCAATATTAAACCAAATAACAAACATTCGAAAAGTGGATTCTTTTTAATCTGTATACTAGTCCTTCATGATTATGGCAATGGATCAATTTTCAGTATTGTTAAGCCCTTGTTGACCGTTTGCAGGGTAAGCATTATCTTCTGTAGTCAGTGAAAAGAGTTGTCACAGGAGTTGGAGGAATTCCAAACCAGAAAGTTGAAATGGATATAACTTGTTTTCATGGCTTTATCCAGATCAGGGAGGAAATCTACATTCCTGCTGTAGCTGTGCTATAAGTAGGCCACAAAGCCAGCTGAGATTGTGTTATTTCTGCCTCATGAGTTAGCACCTTTGAATGAGAAGGCAGATATGATTTATGGTGGAACAGAGGCTGACAGAGCCCCAGCTGGAAATGCTCATACTATAGTAACTGAAATGAAAAAATTGGGTTAGTGTTGAAATGCAAAATGTAATCTAGGTCATATAAATGAAGATAAGTAATTCATTCTCATAAAACTAACAGACAAGAGTTCTACAATAAGTGTTTGTATCTTCTTTGATTAGCAATGCCAGTAATATGTTTTCACTGTAAGGGTATTCTCTCTTCCTCTTATCTTGCAGACTAAACTTAACTGCAAACAAAATCTATTGCTGTCTGAAGGTGGTTTGATGACCTATGATAAACAAATTATCAGTCAATCCCAGGTGAGGGTGGACAGGTGTCTGAACACATAACCTTCACAGTTGGTATTTATTGCCAAATTTGTTGTCAAGATCAGCAAACAGCACATTTTTATCATTCTAATATTTAGTACACAACTTTTCTACAAAAACAATAGCATTTTGGTATAATGTTTGGGAAAATACTTAAAAGAAATCGTACTGCTATTCCATGAACAGTAAAAATTATGTTGATTGTGCATGTGGATTTATGTGACTTTCTGTAAGAAATTGCGGTTTGTTTCATTTTGTTGTTGGTTTTTGTTGTTGTTGTTGCTGCTGGTTTTTTGTTTTGGCTTAGTTAGGGGGTTTTATTGTTGTTATTAAGTTTCTTGTAAGGAGCAAAATGAAACTACTGAAGGAGTAAAATGTCTCATGTACTCCCATTCAGAACTAGAATTTTATGCACTGGATATATTTGCAATGCATTTTTAGATGAAATCTGAGCACATTTTGGTCCCCAGTCTACTATTTACCCCATTATAGTCTTGCATGTATACTCTAGCACCTTCTGTCTTGGCTGACCGCCCTCTTGTGAATGTCCTGGGTAGACAGAAGTTGTGGTATGCTGACTTCAATCTCCCTGGTAACACTGTATAAAGCTTCTATCCTCCTTCTTTCTGTTACAATACAAAAAAAGGAATTGGATAGAAAAGCAAATACTGACATTACTGGTTCATTGACTGTTCCAAACCAAGTCATGTTACTGATAGAGGAACTTAAGTCAAGCAGAACTTATGAGAGTGTTTCTCCTAAAAGGCTCCAAAAGCTAAAAAAGTGTGATGGCAGCCATTTCATACCAGTTATCCTGGGATGACATAACAATTGAAATCCTGAATACATCATAACCCAGTTTCAATGGATGTTGAGATGGAAAGCACTCACACTAAGAAAACTCTCCTGCTTGGTGGTTTTGGATCTATCTTGGAAGACTAGATAGACTTGTGAATTTTCTTTTTTTCCTATCTAAAGAAAATTCTTTTTTTTTGCCTTGAAAATGTATGCTGCATGGCAGAGGAAAAAAGAATACAAAAAATTACTATTTCTACTCTTGATTTATTTTTTATTTTTACCCAAGAAAGGGTTGTAAAAGCATGCTGGGGAAAAGTTGCAGCCCTGAAAAACTGAAGAACATTATAGTAAAAATACTACTGAATAATAAAAAAATGTGGTTGGAATGGTAGGGAAAGTGAGATTTGGTTCAGAAACATAATTCTGTTTCATGAGCCATACGCTACACTGAATTTATCCTTTTTCTGGTAACACATAAGAAATCTGCATGGTTACAATTTCAGAACTCTCATTGCAGGTTTAAAACTGAATTTTTAATGTCTATGACAAAATCTCCTATAGATGCTGGGTGAAGACACCACTCACTCTTTTTGATCTCCTCCAGCATACAAAGCTGTCATCATATACTTTGCATAGCATTGCCATATCAGTAGCTTGCCTCTCTTGATTTTTGCATCTTCCTGATCTACTGATATCCTATTTCATTTGTGCTCTATTTTTATAACCTGTATCAGTTTTTCATAGTACCAATATTTTCTTAAACATGCTTTGTTTTTCTTTTTAGTTTCATAATAAGATATGCTACTTTTAAAGGGATTTATCTAATTTTACTTATTTCTCTGCACTTTTCTGAAACTTGTATCTTTCTTGAACAGTTTCCTTAATTTTTTCTTTACTGTTCCTCTGTTCCCTTCAGCAAGTTTTTTTCTGCTAATCATGTCCTCATGAGCCTCTTTCTTATCTAATGTGTGCTCATTATTTTTCTTAAGTTCTTCTTATATTTATCCCTTCTAATTTCCTAGTTAGAGGAAGGTATGATGGGATATTCCCATATGGACAAGCTAATTATTAAGATTAAAAAAAAGAAAGTGAGACTGGTTTTTTCCTATCTTCAACATTTATAAATCCCATCTTGTGGAATTTACCATACAGTGAAGGCACTTTTCTTTAAAAAATTAAAAATAAGTGGTGCCTCACATAATGTAGAAATACAGTCCAGATTTTTGTTTATCAGGCAAGAGTTGTGTACAAAATCCTTTTGTTCTCTATTAGAGCTGTAATATAGCTAAAATGTACAGATTTGCCCTCAATTTTATATGTTACATTTATACTATAATATAGCTAAATGTACAGATTGCCATCAGTTGTGTTTGTCACACTTGTACTGTATATTAATTACACTCAAATGCTCAAAGTATAATCTACTATTTTTGATACTTAGTATTAAAGACATAAAATGTACACTAGAAGCTACAGTGCTAGTTTATCAAACGCTAACAATCTAGATTAATTTCTTTGAAATCTGTTTAAGAGATCATATGTATTATTTTAAAAAAAAATCTTTTTCTCATTCATAATAATTAAACTGTAGCAAAATTATGTATGTTAGAGGACTTCTGGTTTTTGTTCATATTTTTGAAACATTTGAAACAAATTAGATATATTCTAGCTATTTTTTAAATGAAGATCCACTAAAAAGATTTAAGGAGTTCCTCTTAAAATGTTGCTTTTGGTATTCTCTCTGAAAAACTGTTACACTGAAAAATACAGTAAGACATCAGTGAAAGATTTCCTGTTTCTGGAATATATTCAGAATCTCCTTATGGCAGCCTCCAATTAGAGATTAGCAATGAAGTTGTCAGAATCACCAGTGCTATGAAAACTTGCTGATAACATTGGTAACCTTTTGCTTCCTCACTGGTAATAGTTTCAGGACTGTTATTTCCTGTTTCTTTTAAGGAAAGAGAATAGTGAAGGACATAAGAGTTAGAACTTGTAAAGCACAACAGCAGTAAACATGCAGCGTGTCTCTTCTAATCTATGAAGGGATGACATGCTGTGCTTATTTTGAAGAACTGTAAAAATGGGAATTGCAAATAGGAAATAGAAGATAGAAATGGGAAACACATACTTCAACAACTACTTACCTTAGGCTGTCATTTCTTTATAGAGGAAACCAGCAGTAGGTCAAGATTTAATCTGAAAGTTTACAGTGAGGTTTCATAAAATGGATCTCTTCCTCCTCAAAGTATATCTCAGTATGTTTCTCACTTTATTTCTGTGAAATCTTTGAGGTAACAGGCAGATCAGACACATGGGTACCTAGAAGGATTTGATTCTCTTGAAATAAATCTCATGAAGCTTTACTGTGCTCCTCACTGTCTATCTTTGAGCTGTCTTATTTATGTCTAAATCTTGCCATCATCAAGGCTCCAGAAACCTTTCCTCACCCCCTTAAACTAAAAGTTTCTCAGGTATAAGTACAAATGAAGAGTTAAGAAAAGCAGGAACTGATGTAGCTTGTGTAATGTCAAACTCAATTTCAAAGCAAAATCTGACAAAATGTAAGAACTCAAGTAGGAGTGATGTATGACACATAACCATAAGGGACAGACAGATGCCACTTTTGCAGTAGAAGGATTATCATCATAGCATCAATTGGATTAAGATAGCCCATGTGTTTAGAAGCCCTGCTCATCCCTGACCCCACTCCCAAACCTGCCACAGTGTACATGGATCAATAAATGTATAAGTTAACATACACTAATAATTTTTTGCCTTTCATAGGTCTTGGTATGTTTTGAGTTTGAATAATACATTGATGAAACTATATTTTTTATAAACAAGCTTTTTCATGCCAGTGATTTCCTTTTTAGTACTTTTTTTGTGTGTGTAGCTTTCTATGTTCAGAATTAAAGTATTTAATAAGCCTGAAAACAGACACCCTTGGTGAATGTGACCAAACATGCAATTGCAATCACATAGACCTTTGTGCCATTTAATTTTATTTGTATGTCAGGGTCAATATTACAAAAAAATCTTTTTGCTGCTACAATGCATCATGTATTTTTAGGCAATAGTCTTTGCAGTTTCAATCCTAGGAACATAAAACACAGAGTTACAGCACTTGCAACTCTGCAAATTTTTTTTATCTAAAATGTAGTTATAATTTATTTTCTTAAAAAAAGATTAGATGCATTCTGCATGAATCTCTCCTAAAAAGACTTCTTCTTTTCAGACAACAATCCAGATCACTCACTTTCCTCCACTTACTGATCTGCGTTTGTGCCAGCTCCCAAATTTTCCATCAAATGTAGACAGTCAAATGTAATAAGATATCCTGAATAGATAGGCTTGCTTTTTGCATTATATCCCAACATCAGACAGCACTGCCTAAACTATTTCAAGACTTAGTAACTCTGGTCATAAATATTGTCAGCTACTTGCTGTTATGGCCCTATGGAAAATTTTATGCAGTAGTCTTATAAACAACCCACTTGCTCTGGGTTTTACGAAAGCTTGAGTTTTATGTTCTCATCTTAGGAGCAAATGGTCACAGAACTCTCACTTGCAGAGTGCCTCAGTAACTAAGGTATTCATTCCGGGTGATGTCATACTCATATCTTTCTGTAATAGAGTCATAAAAGGAAGGATTATAGGTTATCTGCCCCCCCGTCTGAGTTTTGATATGCTCCTTTTGAAAATGTAAAGTAACTACCCATGATCCCCATTCGTGTTAACCATTTGTAGGAAAAAATGAAAGCTATTGGCATGAACAAATCAATCTGCAGTTTATCTTAACTAGATTGCTTTGCAGGCAAACCTTGTTAGCCCATATATGATATGTACCACACCTCAGAAACTGGCTAGTTTGGATTTCTGAGAACTCTATCATCTATGAATTCTACGTATATGATGTCTATGATCCATGTAATCATATAGATGGATTCAAAAGCTATTTAAACAATCATTTAGCATTTTTAAAATTATATAAATTGGAAAACAAGATTGGCTTGTTGTGCAGTCCACGTATTCACTTGAAGATATTTCATACCAAGTCAGAGTGGTTTGCATAATTTCATATTCTAAAGTAATAATCAATTTCACATATATTTAATATTTTTATCAGTATGCCCATATTCTCACAATTGCCTATTTAAATAAATGATATAAATAAAAAAGGATTATTTTATTTTTGTTTGAAGACTAAAATTTCTTAGATTCCCTAGCTTTTTTTTTCTTTCCACCTGAAACTGTCTACCTTTGAATGATTATCTTGAGGTTCTGTTCATAATAACTGAAAGAGTATAGTTGGATATCTGACATGTCAGCTCAGAAACTTGAGAAAGTCACTACTGTTTTTTTAAGGCAGTCCTCTAACTTAAACCTTCACTGTCTTAAATTTATTTTTGTGTTACATAACAGGGAGTGTCAATGACGTATTATGTTTATCTACCTCGTCCCAAGAATCTGATATGAGAGCAATTTTGAAGACAAATTTAAAATTTGTTTAGCTTGCGTATTACTTAATTATTTCTGTAGTCTCTAGGAATATTTAACAGTAAATTTAAGCCTTTCTAAATACTTGTTTAGAATAGATTTAGAATAGCCTAAGTCCAACAGAACTGAACCAGCCTTTTGCACACATACCTATGCCTTCATTAAAAAAAAAAAATATATTTTTGAAATGTCTGAAGTGGATTAAATCACTCCCCTGATCCGCAAAATGAATTGAATCACTTTCCCCTACTTGACCCACTGCTGAACAAGTGGGTCATAAAACTAATTTTTCTACCCTTATATTAATAAAAAAGCAGCACTTACAAATGTTTTGGCTCCAGAACTCAGTCAGTGTATTCAGCATGTGCCTTAACCAGAAGCACACCTATACCCGAAAATTCCCTGTTTCCTTCAGTGACTCAGAAAGATGGTTGAGATGTCCACCTAAATTTCTTATGACGAATTTTGCCAAATATTTCCCACTCTTCATAAAGTATATAACATAATCACTGATCTACTCAAAAACTGACATCTGTGTTTCTTAAAGCTCAGTTCTTGAAGCTACAGGAGTCTAGGATTTTCAAGTGAAACAATGACATTTAAATTCAGAAATCAAAAAAACTGGGTTAAGTATTTCATTATATTTTTGTTATGGTGATGATTATTATTTACCAAAAGCCTTTAAATTCCAGATAACTTCTCTTATAGGTATAACAGACCTTTATTGGATAAAAGTCCTAAGTTTCTACAACAGTAGTTGTAACAATGGTAGTAACTTTAAGTAGCTTTTCAGCATATCATGCAGCTCAGTGGTACTAATTATTTAGGAAAAAAAATAAAATAGGTAGAACTCCAGAGATGAATATTAACACATTCTGCTTCAGAATAGTTGTCTGCTCTGGTCTAGATATTGAACTATGAGTGTGTCATTGTGTCTGAACCTGCATCTTCATAGGCTTACTTAGGACAAACAGAAGAATATTTTAATATTTCTAAATACTTTCAAAACTGAATGCTTATCTCAGTTCATACAAAGAACAAAATCCTTAATTTCAGTGATTACTCAAGATGTGGAGCACAGTGAGAGTAGATGGTTCTTTGTTTAATGCTATAACAGATTAAGTATTCTACCTCACACTGAAAGCCAGTGCATATATTTTCAGAGATTTTGCACTTATTTTTCATAGATAAGGAGCATCAGGACCCTTCTATTTTCATCTGCTATCACATTACCTTCAGCTGAAAAAATATTGATAACATAGATGGACTATTATCTTTCTACTTTTTTCAAACATACAAATAATTTTCCAATTCTATGTCTTAGTAATACTTTTTCACTCAACCTTATAAATTGCCACCAAATTCTATCAAATCATCTGCTATTGAAGAAATTTTACAAAATTGTTAAATTGATGGCTTTTGTTCAGTTATACACTTAGCTTCAGTTGTACGTAAGGTTTTATGTATAGCTCAGAGATGAACAAACCACAAAACCGAACAACCTCCAAACCCAGTGGTAGAGAAATAAAGGAAAAGGTCACCACTAAAGAATGTTTCAAGTATTCAAATTTTGCCTGGCTTCAGGTTCTGAAGGGCAAAGGTACCCTCTAGGGAGGCTCAGCCGTCAGTCCCTGGTACAAATCCTGTCACGTGCAAAGAAGAGCCACATGCCAAGAGGCCCCTTTACCCAAGGCCAGCCCAGCAGGATGACAGGATTACTGGTACAGACTTTGGGCCTTGCATGGCACTGCAAGACATGGGCAAACTCATCTGCAAAAGTAGAAAACTAGAAAAAAATGCCAACTTCAGAATACATCATGGGGACAAAAAGGAAAAGACCTAAAAGGGATTCCAGAAAATATCACAAGAACCAGAAGAACTAGCCAATGGGCCCATGAGCTACAAATTTTATTCAAGGTAGGAGTCACACAGAGAGGGAAGGTAGTTGTTGATGGGGTCTCCTTTACGTCATTGGAAGACATTTAATGATTTAAACAGCCAGAATAAAATTCATCCCAAAAGCAGCAAAAGACTTAGATTAAAATTATGTTGGTATAAGCATCGTTAGAATTCAAGCTCTTGAAAAATGCAATTATCTCTGCTCCTACAAGTTATGTTCAAAATAAAAATATATAAATTGATCCAAGGTATTTACAAATTTCAATTAGGAGCCTCAAGTTTCATTGGCTTCTCTGTTTGAATGTCTATAATATCTATTAACATCATTTTCCATTTGGGATACAAGATCTTGTATATTACTGGATGGCCTAGTATAAAACATGATTTGAGTACTATTGAAGTAAAGATATCAATAAAGGTATCAGTTTCATGTTTCAAATACTGACCTTTTTTTTTTAATTTTTAAGGCAATGTTTTTGTTTTGAATGAAATTTATGAACAAGGTAGTTTGAAATATTAGATGAACAGAAAAGACTTTAGAACAACACTATATTTCTATTTTCTTAATTATCTATATCCCTGTTCTAGACTAACTCTATAAAAAGAATCCATAAATAATTTCACTGAAGTATTTTTATAGCAATTTCACAATGGAATGTCTGTGTAATTTGAGATTTCCTTCACCAGTGATGTACCAATGGACACAAATTGTTAATTATATAGTTTGATAAACAGGAATGGTCTTCAGTATTTCTTTAAAAGTGCTGACATGACATGCTGCTTTCCACAATGTCAGGAAATAATGCTGCTGATCAGCATAAACTATTGCTAAGTCTCTGAAATTTGGTTTCGTGTAAACTTTTACAGAGAATTTACAGGAGTAAGGTCCATGGATCTGCTCAAACACAGATCTGTTCAAAGATTTCACATCTGCAAGGAACACATAAGAATTTATTACTGATTCCCCCCAAAAAAATCTTTCACATTTTTATTATCTAGATTTTCACTCTTGTCTAGGTACCATAACATGGCTTGATCATGAGGGCAGGTTGGCCTTGTATTGTGCACTGTTTGTGCTGCTCAAGTTCTGGGGATGTGGCTATGGATACCACGACAGGAGGAGAAGATAAACTCTCTATATACTAAAAGCACTTGTCCCCAGCTTCAATATATAATGAAGTTAGAAGGAAAGAAAAACACAGACACAGAGGGAAATGAGCTCGAATGAGTTACCCACTGATTTAATCTAGAAAAAAGCCTGCCAACATTTACTGTTTTGGCTACTCTCTCTTCTTGGTGTAGCAGAATAAAAAAAGGGTGGGAACAACATATAACAAAGAAGATTCTCTGTATGGAATAAAGGGTTGCTGAACTGAGCAGATTGGGCAGATAACGGTATGTTGCAGTCATTTAGGAGTCTAAGAAGCAGAAAAGCAGTGCCATGTGGAGCTGAATTTAAAAAGTGCGAACACGAGGATGGCATCTATTATTCATGTGACTGGGTTTTTTAACCAAATACAACTTCTAATTATTCTGTCATGTATCATTCTGATCCGTATGGTCTTAACTATGACACAATGGACTTTTATTTGTCTTTTCTGACAAATTTTTCTTCCACAAGGAAATGTACTGGTCTTCTGGATTCTACTAAGTAATCTAAAATAAAGAGACAAATGTTCTTAAAAAAAAAAAAAAAAGCATTTAAAACACTCAGGGTGTGAAGAAAACAAAAGAAACCCAATAATCAACCAATCAAAAACAACAACAAAAAAATGCCCCTCTGCTCTCAGGTATTATTTAAATTAGCAAAACAGAAGATAGTTCACAAAATTCAAATGTTCAATAATGGACATTGAACTGTGGAAAAATTATTCTTGTACTGTAGTTTTAGAAAAAATAGGCAATTGCCCAAAAGACCAAATTGAGGTGAAGGAAAAAACCCTGTAACTCTTCCAAAATGAGAGATTTTTAATCACATTTTATTAATATTAAGGAAATTTCAAGGGTTACAGATATGTTCTAGATCAGTTGTGAACAGCACTGCTAAACTATGTTTTATGTTTTACCTACTCTGCATTTCTTATTTTGATTGTAGTCATGGAAATGTCTTATAATTATAGTATTATATTGACCTTTTCATTACAGTACAACTTGAGTTTTTCAATCATGAAGTTAATTTTAATTTCAGATTTTGTGTTTTGTTGTTGAAAGCATAATCAGAATTAAAATGGAATTGAACTGAACATAGGATAGGATTGAATGCAGCTGTTCTGCTTGAAAACTTTTGAAATGGAAATTTATACATCTAAATAACAAAAGGTCTTCCTCAATTTTGTTGACTTGTTCAATGGTCACAAACACTCAAAGATTATTGGAGGGACAGGAAATTAAATTCATTTAAATATATAATATTTAATATTTTATTGCAGGTGTTAGTTAAATATCATCTTGCTTCTCAGAAGGAAGGCATTTTAACAGCTGAAAAAATTGTATCAAACTTTTACTGCAGACTATTAGTTCATGTCATTGTTGTCAAATATAAATGTGTTTTACCATGCAATGTTGATTTCCAAATTTTAAGGACACAAAAAATATCGTTTTAGCATTTTATGCCCAACTTACAGAGCAGTAATTCAGAGCTTCATAGAACTACAACAAAGTAGTAGTAACGCATTTGTGAAATGTGAAAACTTCTACTTTGAAGCAAATGAAATACCTTATCAGCTGCAGCTTTTTTAATCTGGATCTGAATGGTAGCCACAGGTGCAAACTACCAACACTTTTTAAACAAGGATGCACTCACATATAGTGAACTTTTTGCTTAGCGTTTTTTTGTGTTTACTGGTTGTATAGGTCGATATTAACACGCAGAAATATTCGTTTACCTGATTATACTTAGAGAGATAAAATGAATCTGTACATGAGGATAAAATTTATAGCTAGGACAGTGGAATATGTTCTAAAAATATACCATTGAAAGGAATTCAGCACAACACACAGCTTTGTAACTTAGTGTCTTGAGAGAATACATATCAGATATGTCCTTATTTTCTTAAGGCTAAAGTCTCTGAGTTTTGTAGAAAAATTTGTATGGACAGTAACCACTCCAGCCTGTTGGGAATGTGAGATGTTCAGTGTTTGAAATGTGTCAATACAGTTCTGGCTGTGAATGAAATCAATGTCTGTCTTTCTTTCTTTTAGCTTGCTTTAGCAAGGTGTTGATTAAACTATGATGAGAACTGCTGTTGCAATTAACACTAAATGAGATTTGTTAATTGCTTTCTTTTGAAGCAAACTGAGTCTTTTCTTCTGCTACCCTCTGTGCTTCTTGTGAATTGATATAGGGAGTAAGGGTAGTGAAAATTGACTGTGGAGGTAGTGACAATTCAAAATTCAACCTAATTCCTACAACTACAGATGGCATTAGAATTTCAGTAAATGAAAATATGTAAAAAATGACACTTAAGCCAATGATTAGCCAAAACATCATTTGTGCAGTATGTTTATTTTTTTATTATTTAGATTTATTAAAACTGGTATATTGGCATTAAAGAAAAACAGACAATCAAGCAAACAAACAACAAAAAACAAACACACAAAAAAACCCAACTACACCTTCCCTCCCCCAAAAGAAAAACACAAACACAAAAAAAACCAAACACTGTGGTTCTTGTATTGGATAAAGGCCAGTCTAAGGTCTTGAGTTTTACTCCAATGGTGAGAAATAAATAGTCCTACAGTAAAAAACTATAGAATCTGATTAGTATAATCCAATGCTGCATAGGACACAGAGTTTCTGAAAATATCTAAATGAGTAATTACTGTTACAGGGAAATAGTAGTTAAGTGGCTAGTGTCCTTTCAGAAATTTCAGCCTCTTTTTTTTATAACTTTCTTGATGACTAATGCCTTAACTACTCACAGGTTTGGATATTTTAGCTTTAGTTATACTTCATTCCAATGATACTACTAGAAATGACTTTTAGGAGACTTTTTATTTTGGAAAGTTTGCACAAAAAATTTTCTTGATCTCAAAGTTTCAGAGTTCTTACATAAAATGACTTATTCTCAGTTTTTCCTTAACAACAGACAATCTAATAATAGAGAGAGGTAGAAATGATGACATGGGAGGTTTGAAGGATATCTAATATTAGTACTGTAGTTATTAGGATGCTCCTCTTATCAAATTTAATAGATTTTTTTCATTACAATTCTCATACGGCAAAGCAGTCTCCACAATTTCTTTCTTCTCTTCTTTCAGAGTCTGTGCATGTAATGAGGTTTCTTTGTTTCTGATAAACTGAAAATTCGTGCAGTAACAGATGTATAAGTATTATAAGGAGGATTCCATTATTCTGCAGTCTTTCTATCTTACATGTACTTGTTTTTTAATTTTCCTAGTCTCTTTTTTTTTTACTTCGATCATTGTGCTGGTTTTGAGATCCCTATACTGTGATCTGCACATTTCTCTCTCTGTGTGTCATGGGTTTCCCCTCCTTAGGGATTGGAAGTAGTTTGTCCAGATGAACTTCTGGACAAAAACCAATCAGAAGCTTAGGTGATGCCTTTGCTAATTACATCTTCAAGAAAACGGAAGAGAAGGCTGGTGGCGCAGAAGAAATTGGCAGCCATGTAGAGGGATGTGTCAGGCCCCAAGGGGGGCCAGGACTCTCTCCTCCCCTGACCCTGGGCCGGGGGCAGGGGTAGAACTGAAACCCTCCTAACCAGAAGTGTAACAGAATGAAGGAAAAAAAACTTTAAAGAAGAACTTGGACAGGGCTGCTGTAGAAAGAATTCCAACCAGAGAGATAGCGAAGCCTTCAAGGTCAAAGCTGGCAGCCAGAGAGAGAAAGAAGCAGCGAAAGGGATGAGACGACTGCTTCTCCCCCTTCCCTCTCTCTCTCTCTTCAGCAGGGAAAAAGACTGAGATCTAAAATCCCTGCTACTTGTGGGACATTACTGAGAAGCAGAAACAGCTCCATTTGCAGTTTGAGGAACTCATGCTGGAGCAGAGAAGTACATGAAGAAACTGAGATTCTGTGGTGGAGGCCTGAGATGAAACAGAGTCTTGAAGTGATTTGTGGCCACAGAGAGAAATCTTACGCTGGAGCGAAACTGCCTGGGTAAGATTTGTGTGATCCCAGTGAGGAATCTATGCTGGTGCAGCTGAGTTTGTGACCCTGAAGGACAGCAGAGAATGGAAGAGCTGTTGCCCTAAGGGTGGACCCATGTCAGAGAAGTCTATCAACGACTATACCCCGTGGGGAGGGACCTCCACAGAAAATAGGGTTGGACTCAAAGCCATTATCCCCTGTGACCCTGTGGTGAAGACCATGGAAAAGCAAGTGTCCCCTTGTAGTCC
>JAWMRA010000001.1:93667285-93698203 GCA_035584735.1 Pseudotriccus pelzelni | reverse complement strand
TCAGCACCCCCAGGTCCCTTTCTGCCTGGCTGCTCTCCAGCCACTCTGTGCCCAGCCTGGAGCGCTGCAGGGGGTTGGTGTGGCCAAAGTGCAGGACCCAGCACTTGGCCTTGTTGAACTTCATCCAGCTGGAATCAGCCCAGCTCTCCAGCCTGTCCAGGTCCCTCTGCAGAGCCCTCCTGCCTTCCAGCTGATAGACATTCCCCCCCAATTTGGTGTCAATGCAAATTTACTAATGAAGGACTCAATTCCCTCATCTAAATCATCAATAAAGATGTTAAACAGGAATGTGTCTGAAACTAATCCTTGTGGGACACCACTACTGACTGGCCACCAACTGGATGCAGCCCCGTTCACCAGCACTCTCTGGGCCCGGCCATCCAGTCAGTTCCTAACCCAGCACAGGGTGCCCCTGTCCAAGCCATGGGCTGCAGCTTTTCCAGGAGTATGCTGTGGGAGATGGTGTCAAAGGCTTCATTGAAGTCCAGATAGACACATCCACAGCCTTCCCCTCATGTCCCAAATCCTCTGTGTATAATGTAATGTTCCATTTAATAGTCAGACTACTGGCTGCACTAAACCAAAGTCAGGTCAGGACTCTACCTTCCTGAAATGGTGAATTCACCTACTGGGTTATGTTGAAAGAGCAGTAGAGAATATGTCTGGAGGTTTTTAACTTGCCTTCAGAGTGAGAAAATCCTAAGGTATTCCCTCTTTGATAATCAAGTACATTAATAAAATGTATCAGAGGAAATCAAACAGAAAAACTGAAAACAAGTAATAGGTATTTCTCAGGGAGCCTGAAGAAGGCTGGTATTATTATAAATACCAGTTACAGTTATTCTACATATCAGTTAAAGACTTTGATTCCAGAAGGTATGCAGCTGCCTAATGATGAAATGTAAATTATACCCTAATTGTACCAAAGCCAAAGGGATTTCCTTCAGCCATATGCAAAAGATAAGATTTGGAAATTTGTTACTTTCCTATTCGCAGACAAGTATAAATAGCTTTTGCTTTAATCTTCCCTCAGCCTAACATCAATACTATTAATATATTCATGTTTAACATATTAATATCTACCTGCTTTCTGTGAATATTTTTTTTCTGTACTAATGATACTTGTTAACTTTTCTTTCAAGGATCATCTCTTAATCTCCACTGGGTGCCAAGAACGTAACTTGATTGCCCCAGATATTTTGTTCCTATTTCTGAAATCCTACTGTGATTCAAAATAGATGATGAATCTTTCAGGAAATACTATTTCCTGACCTTGTAACTTGTAATACGAGCTTCTAACTCCCTAGTAATTGTTGCCTCCTTGTTAAGATGAAGAGATTGCAGAATAACCAAGTAGGATTTACTCTGCTACTGAGTGTTTGTAGTGTGGCTTTAAGACTGATCCTGAGAAAGGTGACACAATCTCACAACGTAAGGACAGGACTACTCCAATAGAATAAAATAGTACTGTTAGAAAATAAGTCAGTATAAATGCAGCTTTATGGCTGACAAAATATCAGAAATGCTAACCTGGAAACAAACAGAAGGGACACATCCACCATGCTTTAACTGACTGTGACCATGTGAAAATGTACAGTAGAACAGCAAGAACAATTAATATAGATGTTAGGAAGAAACTCTTTACTCAGAGGACAGTAAGGAGCTGAAACAAGTTGCCCAGAGAAGCCATGGATGTCCCACATCCCCAAGTGTTCCAGGCCAGTTTGGATAGGGCCCCGAGCATCTTATATCATGGGTGTCATCCAGACCCTTGGGTACCCCTGCACAATGATCTTTAAAGGTTTCTTCCAATCCAAGCCACTCTGTGATTCTATGAAGAACTACTTTCTCTTTTTTTTTTTCCTCTGTGGGACGTCTAGTAGGAGGGAGAACATTATTAACATGCCTGCCTGCTAGAGGCTGGAGGCAGAATGGTAGGGGAAAAAACCATTTTAATGAGGCATGGAAGTTAGTCCTCTGTTGGTTACATTTCTACAAATGAGAGATTTCAGCTAAAAAGTTAAAACAAAACAATAACCCAAAATCTTTCTAGTAATAATAAAGAAATAATTCCATATCAGACTGCAGTACTAAAATTCACTACTATGTGTAAATTACAAGGCACACAACATTACTTCAAAAGGATCAATTAAAGCAATTATACAATCACTCCATTGTAACTTCCCTGCTGGTCAGTTGATAATGTAATGAATGTTTTCAATATTCCATTTATGCTGGGGGAATTAAAGTGATTGAAATAAAAGATTGATAATACAGTTATAATAAACCCCCATAAAGTTGCATATTAGAACGTTTAGTTACACATAATTTCTTTTAACTATTTGCTGTAGCCTTTATAATTGTTTCATCTAGCACAGCCTTAAGAATCTCTCTAAAATGTAATATCATTGACCTTGGTTTTCAGTGTTACTTATGACCAATCTAAACAGTTGTTATTAGCTGTTTGAAATCAGTGAATTCTCTCTGTGTAAAATCCAGGTTAACAAACATGGTATAATATCTGTTTAATCTCAAAGAAATTGATATACAAGGTTACCCTTTTTTACCCAGTAAAACACAGAGTTCCTCTTAAAAACAAATGAAATTTGCATTTTAAAAGCAGTCATTTCAGAAACTAGTCTAGCCAAAGAATTTCTTTCCCTCTGAAATAAGAATAAATGAACCCCCTAATTTAATAGGGAAAAGACATAATATTTCCTATTTCTTCTTTTATTCTAAAATTGAAAAAAAGATTGATTTCTAGTAATTGTCTCTAATAAAACAGAAATAATATAAACTTCTTGTAATTATTCAAAATTTAAATATAAGAACTCCAATCTGTCTATAAAAATCAATTTGGCTGTACTAAAGTAGTTTGAAATCTCCTAGTTAAAAATGTATTAACAAAGAATGCTTAACACAGTGAGTATTCCAAATGTTTTCTTCTATCCTCCTAGCTCCCCCACAATGTTTTCTAAGAAGTAATGTCTGAAGTTTTTCCCATCTGTGTTGTGATTTTTTTTAGATCTATGAGAAAAATTTCAGTGAGAAAACAATATCTGAAGGGCTAGACAATTTTCAGTTGTAGTTGCCATGTTAGAGGTCTGGGCAATCACAAACCAGATGAAATTTAACAAAGACAAGTGCCAGATTCTGCACCTGGGATGGGCCAACCACAGACTTACAGACGGGGGAATGAGATACTGGAAAGCAGTGCTGTGGAAAGGGAGCTGGGGGTCCTGGTCAACAGCAGGTTGAATACGAGTCAGCAGTGCCCTGGCAGTCAGGGGGGCCAACCATGTCCTGGGGGGCATCAGGCAAAGCATCACCAGTTGGTCGAGGGAGAGGATTGTCCTGCTCTGCTCTGCACTGGGGCGGCCTCACCTTGAATATTGTGTGCAGTTTTGGCACCACAATATAAGAAAGATATTAAGCTGTTAGAGAGTGTCCAAAGGAGGGCAACAAAGATGGTGAAGGGTTTAGAGAGGAAGCCTTAGAAAGAGTATCTGAGATAACTTGACTTGTTCATCCTGGAGAGGAGGAAACTGAGGGAAGTCCTCATTGCGGTCTACAACTTCCTCAGGAAGAAAGAGGAGGGGCAGACACTGGTCTCTTCTCTGGGATGACCAGTGACAGGACCCTAAAGAATGGCCTGAAGTTGTCTCAGTGGAGGTTTAGGGTGGATATTAGAAAAAGGTTCTTCATCCAGAAGGTGTTTGGGCACTGGAACAGGCTCCCCAGGGAAGTGGTCACAGTAACAAGACTGACAGAGTTCAAGAAGTGTTTAGACAGTGCTTTCAGGCAAATGTTATGATTCTTGGGATTGTCCTGTGCAGGGCCAGGAGCTGGACTAAATGATCCTTGTGGGTCCCTTCCCACTCAGGATATTCTATGACTGATGATTCACTTTTCCAAAAAAATAAAAACTTTGCATATTTATAGTAGGGAGTTGAAAATTATAAATATTTATCAAATAATTTTTAAATATTTTTTGAACCTCTAAGTTATTTTCAAAGTGACAGACGTTGATGCTTTCACAAAAGTTTTCCCTTTATTAGATCTGTGATTGCAGGTATACTCCTACTTCAGTCTGCCATATTGAAGACATAAGTGTTCTGCCAATAGGACAAAGAAAAAGAGGGTTATAGGCCTCCATCATGTTTTTCTTTTTGTTTCTTGTCATGGAAATAGGATATGCATGGGATTTAAATTTGAGACAATGTGACCTTCCATTTCTCTCCAGCCAAGAATTCTTATAGCCAGAGAGCTAATATTCACAGGTATTATTCAATGAAGTAACAACAGCTCTTCCATTCAAGATGAGATGTCTCTGGAGTAAAATAATTACACTGTACCCTTCCCAGATGTACTGTAGTTTTGTACTGAAAGTTGCCTAGATGTGCTTGATTAGATGCAAATAGTTTTGTAAATAGTAGCCTCACATGACGTGCATATTTCAGTTTGATGGTTGTCACCTGTCTTCTCCTCAGCATCTCATAATTTTATCTAGAAAAGAGGAAATCTACCCAAGATCATTGTTTTGCCTAAAAAAAATAAAAAAAAAGAGTAACAAAACAATTGTATTCAATTATTTGAAAGACAAATACAGCAAAATCAAAGTCTGTGCCTGGGAAATCAGAGCCTTTGCACCAGAAAACTGTGGTACAGAGGAACAGGGGAGCATCTTTCTGGGAAAGGCCCTGGGGTGGTGGTGGGCAGCTACATAACACGAGCCCATGGCGTGTGCTGGCAGCAGAGTTGTGCAACAGATCCTGGGGAGTATTGACAGTTGCACAGCTAAGGAAGCTGGGTTGGGTCAGCCTGGAAAAGGGATGGCTTTTGGGGGCTTAACAGCTCTCCAGCCTCTTTGAGGCATCATCAAACAGATGCATATGAACTCTTCACAGTGGTGCAGGATAAGAGGGTGAAGGTCAACAGGTTCAAGTTGAAACAAAAGATGTCCAGGCTACATATAAGGAAAAAAACCTTGTTACTAGAAAGATAATCAAGCATTACAGTAGATCGCCTTGATAGATTGTAGAATCTCCAAATTTCAGACAATGCCTTCTTATTTAAATATGTATTTTCCTCTGTAGACAATAAGTTCTGTATAGTTTAATTTTCCTTACATTATAACAATATATAAAATCAAAGAAAATTAGAATGTTTAAAATTTTTTGTATATCAACTTTGTTAAATCTGTGAAGAGAAATTTCAGTTGAAACAATAATTTAAGCCTATTGCTAAAAGATTAATTTTTCCTCTTAGCCATTCTCAACTTATTTTTTCAGTGTCACGAATTAGTGTTAACAAAAGTAAATTAGGGTATGTACAAAGGGTGGCATTGCTTTAGAGTTGCTAGATTTTATTTTATTTGTACTCTGCAAAAGCCCTTTGTGAGGCAGTGAAGTGCACCTTTGCTGTAGCACTTGGAAAGATTTACTCACCTAAAGATCTTCAAATCCAAAATATTTAAAAGATGCAGAGTAGGTGTTCATGACTGATAATACTGAGTAATAATTGTCAAAGTATTATCAATCTGTTCTGCAATAGAATTTCTTTTCCAGTTTAATCTCATGATAGTAGGTTTTCTACCCTTGATGTGTAAAATTGTCCACTGATTTACAAACTTACACTGTGAAGTTCTATTTCATATGCAAATTGAGACTATTCAGCTGAATTTCAGCTGTAAGTGCAAAAGCATAATTATATTCTGAACTTTATGCTTTTTTTTTTTAATTGGGTGATGCATTACATTTTACACTTGTGATCTTTCTGGGGTCCTTGAGACTAATACTTTGCCTTACAGGCATGTGTTTAAACATTGAGTGGTTTTAAAATGATGAATTAGAGAGACTCTCTGGTAAGTGTCTTTTTACCATCTAATTCTATGCATTGCTAAGTCTCTTTTTCTTGTACATAGTGTCAATATCAGCACACAAAGACCAGTGAAGTTCGGGCAGTCATTCTTGATTCTGAAATAGACAGATTCTGGCAACTGAGGTAGATGTTAAACACAGGGTACTTTTTCTCCTACCCCGTGGTGTATCATTTTAGTTATGCTAATTTACATGAAAATGCAAGACAAATAATTCAGCACATAAAGTAACTGTCCAGTGCAGGATGGCAACAGATATTTGAACCTTAAAGAACTGTCCCTGAAGGGAAGGAATCCATTTGATCCATTAATAATGAGAACTTTCTCTTTGATCCTTTCTGTTCCTGCTACATCAGAGAAAACCATGAGATAGAACATCTTGTAAGATGTATCAGGTATTGCCAAAACAGCAAGCAAAGCACTTATACACATAATCTTGAAAACAAAAGTGTTAGGCAGGATCTAAAATAGATTCATTATCAAAACTTCACGGGCCAAAACAACAATTCTCAGTGCCTTCTCACTCCCATCTTTTAAATCATATAGCTTAAATGCTCATGAAAAATAAAAATACTTCCATAATAATAATAAAAAAAATTACAAGGTAGCTTTTAACATTCATATTAAAATAATACTTTGTTTATAAGAAAAGAAAAACAGCTCAGGATTCACCAAGCAGTATGATATCCTATGAGCTGTAGTCAACTTGTCACTTGCGTGGCAGAGTTGTTAAAAATTTTTCATAACCATTTCTTCAGATAGAAAGTGATGACTTCACATCTGCTGGCATGTTTCAATTGTCATAAGATTGGCTAGAGGACATTTGTCCTCTAAACTAGTAAAATCTGACTGTTGATCTTGCAACCATATGCTATCAGTAAATTGAATCAATACATTTGAAGTGCAGGTCCAGAATCAGCACCAGAGAAGTGCAGCAAAGGGCAACAGAGCTGATCCAGTGGAGGTTGTGAGGCAGAGTATTTGGATACAGCTACAGGATAACATCACTGCTTAACTGAAAATTTTACTGTAATAGTGTTCATATATTAAAATTTTACATGAAATGTCAAATTCTCAACTTTATTCATTTGTAGTACTTTTAAGATTTCAGATGCTTAAAAATAGTGCATAATCATTATTTTTGTGCAAATGTGAAACTAAGAAAATATCAAACCACTGTATTTTTTTCCAGGATGGGAAGCTTTGTCATTGACCACTTTTGCTCATATGATAACATATGTCTCACCATGAAGATATATAAAAATTATTTTGATTAAATCTATAATGTTCCAGGGACCTCTATAGAGAAACTTATTGTTACATGGAACTTTTTGATGTATACGTCATTCGTCTTGTACTACCTTAGCATATGGCTATACTGGATCGTATTGACCAGCCATTTGTAGTTTATCTATATACCAGGCTGATGTGAAGAAAGATTGATACTAAAAAAAACAAAATAGATTAAAAAATTAGTTACTTCCGTAACAATTTTTCAATTGTAAATTAAATTTACTGTCTTTATACTGAAGCAGAGTAGGTGTGCTCACATGTTCTGTTTTGTTCTGTTGACTCAGTTTTTCATGTCACTGACCTCTAGCCAAGGAGCTGCAATGAATAGTTATGGACAAGGAGGATGAGGTTGGTAGCACCTTTAAACACCATCACATTTTTGAACAAAGTACCACAGTCTCTCTCCATCAACAAAATATCAGAACTGGTTTCTGTTGAATTAAAGAGGTCAGTGTACTTCATGCAAGAAATATGCATGTTTAGGAACTGTCTTCTCTTTTCCAGAGAATGTTACCAAGATCTGTTGCATCTATTTCATTAAAGCTACAGTTTTGAAATGTCCAGTGGGTGTAAGATTATTGTAACACAATTTCTCTTTGCAACACCAATGTGACTGTTTTCATGCTCCAATTGTCTGTCAGGTTTCTCTTAAGACTGGTAGAAAAATGTCTGTCAAAACTTGGACATTGCTCAAAGCAAATGACTCACATAAAAAATGGAATTATAATCAAGAGAATAGGTAGTGCAAATAACAACACTGAAGAGTGAAAGAAAAATGTGGATATACCTTAAAAGAAAACAATAGGGGGGAAAATGCATTGCATTCCATGAGATACTTGGAGGCTCTAAATACATTATTGGAAGTTTTCCAGTGAGGGATATATAAATAAAAATATATAATAAAAATTAAGGTCAATAATAGCTCAAGGCTTAAGGTGCATTATTTGTTAGAACACAAGTCAGATAGAATTTTTATTTGTTTATTTTTGATATTTTTAGTTACCATTATACTTCGAACAAAGATCCATATTTCTTACATTTAATCTTATATACTACAGAAAGGCAGTGGCAGAAATTAGAGGACAGATGTGTCTATGATGTGTATATTGCTGTAGAGACATATGCCTTCATTCTGCTCTAATTGGAGTTTCCTAAAAGTGAATTCTTCTTCTTCATAGGAATTAATTTCCTGTAGTTGTCTGGGAACTTACAGTTATCATTATCTAAAAGTCAGAGATACAAGGCTATTGAAGTCTCTAGGAAGAACTGACTGGAAGTTTGCCCAGTGGTTATAAATCTGCAATCAACATCTTCAGTGTGGTTGCAAAGTCTTCAGTTGGTAGATAGCATCAGTTTTGATCAGCCATTCTTTCTTCAAGTTTGTCATGGCTGAATCCTTGGGCTTTTTGGTAGTGATACGAAATCCTTATATGAAGGAGAAGGCTTTCTGAGTTTCGCTTTGGTGGGGTTTGTTTGTTTGTTTGGTTGGTTTGTTTGTTTTTTTGTTTTGTTTTGTTTGGTTGGTTTTTTTATTTTGTTTTATTTTGTTTTTGTTTTGTTTTTTTCAGTTCTCTCTGTTTTTCAAAGAATTTTTAAATAAACTGTGGGAAAGAAGCAACCTTTTGCCATGTTTTTGGCATATACAATTGTTCAATAAAACTGATGTATGGTTTGAACTGAACTTCAATGAAAATGTTAAATAGATATCTGGTAATGTAGTAGTCTATCTAGTTTGAATGAACAAATCTCTTGTCACAATTAGAAGCTTATAATTTCCTTAAGTATGATGTTAAAATTAGGATTAGAGGAGGATTCAGGAATTAGATTTTGGCAACAGCAGATTCTAAGAGCAAGACTTACAGCAGAAAGCTTTTAAGCAAGGGGATTAGAGGTAGAAACGTGAAGACAACACTTGAAGAACATTCATTCCCAGAATAGATGAGCACTGATGCAAGCAAGGAAAGCAACCCCTGGTTCATCCTCAGTTAAGGAGAGTTTTCAGAAATAAGGAATTCATCCATATGTATCTGGTGTCAACTGAGGATTGAAAAAATGGGTGAGTAGCATTTTTCAGACTTCATAAAGTACTGCACTGCTGTGATTTTCTTTTAGTGTAACACCAACTCAATTATCCGCATGTGTCCACAGCCTTTCTGAACTGGAGACTGCCTGACAGTTGAAGTGAGTTCCATGTTCCAGAGCCATTAGTAGCCACTATTTCCTCACATCAAGATCATCACACTTTCATTAGACAGAATTCAGGCATTGAAATCCATATGTTTGTAACGGGAGAATAAGTTGCCAGAGAGGAAGTATGGAGATGGAAGTCTCAGCTCAATAGGTAAAATCAGAATCTGACGAAGAGGTTATTTCCGTAGTTACACTGGAAAATGAGGTATTAAGATGTTGATTTCTATGCATACATGAATTTACTATATTCAATTTCTAGATAAATTAGTAAAATAATGATAAGGTAAGTGACAGAGTAGAATGCTTCAACACCAACAGACTGGTAGCTACATGGGAAGGAAGAAAAGACATTCACAGAAGGTAAAATCACTGTCTTAATGTTTTGGAAGACTTAACCTGGCAGCTATATTCCAAAGGTAGTGTCAAATTTTTAATCTTCCAAACCTGAATAGTAGTGTAGATAGTGAAGTGCTGAGTGAAACACTTAGCCATTACTCAGCTTGTCTAAATTCATAGTTTTAAACAAAATAGGTGTGAACTTGTCAGCTCATCTCCAATCTTTGGTCCAGTTGGTACATTACAGCCTATGTCTGTAATGGATTAAAGTTGCTTCTTACATAATATCACAGTGTCATCTATACTGCTGACTGAGAACAGCTGCTGTCCCTTGCTGCTCTTCAAAACTTTCCTGGGTATTGTTTAGAAGAGGGCAAGTTTCTTGGGCTACAGAAATGTTAAGAAAGATGCTAAGCATGTAGGCGAAAGCCCTGTTTAGTTTACTGTAAGAAGTCAGCTAATCTAGACTCTTTGTTCAGCCTCCATGACAAACTAAATTAGATAAATTTTCCTTCTAAATTGGGCAGTGAGTTTCAAAATACAGTAAAAATTACATAAAGTGTGCCTACAATCTGCAATGAGATGCATTCAAATATCTCGACTTTACCATTCTTCTGCCTGTTCAGCACAGATCAATATGATGAATTGTGTCAAATGGAGCAGCAATTCTGTCACAAGAAAACAGGCCCTGGTTGCGTTTTATATGACACATTTTATGGATTTGTTTGGCAAGCTCTGGGAATTCATACTGGACAGATGCAGAAAGGGTACAGAAAACAGCTTCGGGAATCTGTGGAATAAATGTTCAAAACTGAAATACGTGACAGCATGAAAGGCAACTCAAGTACAAAATCAACCCTAACTTGCTTGAGGTGGCTGTTCTGTTCTCCCCACAATTATGGATTTTGTATTCCCAGTGTTATACTCACACTTCAAACTGCAGCCTTCTAGAGATTTGGAGTTTCTCTGTTCTAAGATAGTGTCTGAATAGTATCACAACTTTACATTTAGATGTGATTTAAGCAAATAGGTTTTCAGGGAATTGGTGAAGCGTTCCTAATCTGCTCTCAGGGAAGCTACGCAGTGACTGCACAAGAAAACTAAAATTTATTCCTTTACCCTTGTAGTTCGTTGTTTTAGTGTTTGAGAATGAGCAACGGGATGATTTTATGTATACTGTTGTTCATATTTTACTTGTTCTACTGAGAATTATGAATTCCTAAGCAATGCAAAACATGGTATTCTTCACTAACAAGATGCATTCAGGGAAAATAAATTAGAGGCCTGGCTTGGCGATAGCTAAGCAAATAATTTGCTATTCATGCAGGTCACTTAAGTATCTGCCCGAATTGCTAGTCAAAACAAAATCTGTGTCTGCCTAGAACTGAGGGCATTGCTTGCCACTCTGCTGCCATTCTTCTTTTGCCCATATAAGCCACAACTTATGATTTAAGGTATCGAAAAAACACTGACTCGTCAATGGTTGTGGTGTGCCGTGACATAAACCCAAAACACAGGAGTCTTTCTCTAGCTAATGTTACTATTCCATATAGACTCCAATCAATATTTATTAAAATACTTTGAAAAAGTGGGGAAACTATAATAATTAGCTGCACACAAACATCCTAACAGGTCATTTAAAACTTCAGAATTTTAATCCAGAAAAATTACCAGAGACCAAAAAGCTCTCTTCACTTTAGTGAGTAAAAGTAGAATAAAAATAATCAGAAAATGTCTCACTTTAAAAAGCATCTGGCAATTCCAACTGTTGTACAAGCACTTGTCTCTCTTCTACCATCTCCTTTTTTGGCTTTTGCCTTGATTTATTAAATCTCTTCTATTCCTACATATTTGTGTCTGAACATTCTGCTGCATTTACTATGTCTTCATTATCATAAATCTTTTCTGAATCAGCTTTTAGGCTATCAGCAAAATACACTCCAGTTTAAAAGTAGGATGTAGGCTGGCTGATAGTCTTCTAGAATTTCCAGTAGAACTGAGGAACAAATATCAAATAGATCTTTATTAGTCATTAGGATATATCCTAAGTTATTCTTTAGTTAGCAAAAACCAAACAACTATTTGAAGAATAATAAAAAAAGTCAAGACCAGTACTTAAATGTAGATTGACTTAAACTGTAGTGGACTGAAATAATATTTTGAGTTCTGTTCTTACTAGCTTCTATGAAAAGATAAAATGTTTACATGTTGAATATTCTGGAAGGTGGCTAACTGTGACAACCCAGCCCACAACAATTTTCTATAATTGAAAAATGTTTGCATGTAAAAAAACACTGATGAAAACTCAGATGTGCTAATTATATTTCATTATATTACATTAGTGTCTCAGGGTTCTATTTTCAGACTTGAACTTTAATATGTTATGTGTGAACAAATAAAGGCAACAGTACCTGTCCCAGACACATTTTCACTCTTGTACACTAGTTTACTGTCATCTCTTAGGCATCTCTTAATGCTGAGAAGGAACAGTCTGTGCAAAAATAAACTGGGATTCAATTACAGTACAATTTTGAAAATCACAAGGCTTGAAATATTTATTTACACAGATGCATGTGGAGTCAGGAATCAGTTCCCATTATCTTCATTGCAGGATCAGGATCTTATTAAAGGCATCATTAGATGTAATTGATTATATTTTTCCTCTCCTGTCTACTTTAACTGCTATTTCTTCACCAAAGAATTGAGAAGAATTCCCTTTTTGTCAAAGAGCTAGTGGGTGAATATTAAGAGCAAAATAAACGGTCATCAAAGTTTTATTCTTGTAAAAGACAAAAATCTAATTTTATTAAATAACTTTGTGGAAAATAGCTAAAATTGCAATTTAAATTTCCTAATTTTAAAAATTCTGTAAAAATTTAATTTAAAATAATATTTTTTATAACACTAAACTTCTCAGGTTTGGGTGTTTTAGTTTTAACTTAATTACTAGAATTCTGAATATAAAGAAAAAAATTTCAAAATTATATCTAGGATTAAAAAACCCCCCACTAAATCCACAAAACCTTTCGAGAAAAAAATGTTTTAAAAATCCTCACCTTCAATCTTTTATAAAGAGCTGGAACACAGTTAAACAATCTGACTGTATAATTAATCATTCTGGCTTACAGTTAAATATATTTTTAAATTTTAAAATTAATCAGTTTCCTTCAAATATCTTAGCAAAAATTCTTCTTGAAAGCAACTCATGCTGTAACAGTACAGTTCATTCTAAAGTAGAAAGAAGAACTCGTAATTTCAAGTGTTAGATATAAAACATTCATAAATCAAGAGGAAATATTTTATTGCTCTAAGTGAAATGTACATGTACTAAAGATATATATTATTGACATGCTTTCTGAACTTTTTTCATGCATTTTCTCTATATCAGAAGCAGAACGATCTAAATATTTAAGTAGAAAAAGTGTGAGAAAACATATATGTTTATTTTAAATTACTTTGAAAAAAGTAACAACATAAAATCTTTATACAAAATTTACCTGCAACCCTGATGAGGATCACATAATGTTACAGCATGAAGAGTCCCATTTTCCATAGGGATTGACATCTGGTTGAACAAAATTCTGCAACGATTTGCCAAATCCCCTAATGGCAAATAACTTACCCACTACATCCCTTAAGAAAACCATCTAAATCCCATGACACAAAAAAAGTCCTTAGGCTAGTTAATCACAGAAGGTAGGCATCTCATGTTAGAAAATAAAGGACTTTTCAAACTCTAGATGTCAAAAAAGTAAAAGAATATACAAATTACAATGTACAACAGGTGCTAACAGGCTATATGTTTAACAAGGTATATCCTAGCATGACTTAAAGATGACTATATCAACCAAAATCAACTCCCATAACACTCTAGTCACAAAAACAAAGCACATTCACTGCTTCAATACTGTATTGTTAAATTCCAGTCAGGAATTTTCTACAAAAAATTTATGCATTAAAGAACCCCAAAAGTATTGGATGCCATATGGTGCATTAATTAAAACATTAACAGTAATTTTGATTTTCATAAAATAGAGGAATATATATGTGGTTTCCACAATCTTTATAAAATATACTGAGGTGTTTGAAAAACAAGCTCAGTTTTTGAAGGACTTAAACAATATATTGCCTTAGTTTCTTAATGTTCTTCATCACTTGTTATACCTGAACCACGTTTCAAGATTGTTTCAAGATTAGCTGTTGATAAACAAATTATGGTGACTGAGCAGGCAAGATGAAACAATATATTTAAACCTGTATCCAAGCAGAAATATGTAACTGTTATGACAGAATGATCTGGAAAAAATGAACTTGTTATTGAAAAATATTGAACAAGTGTTCTGAGAAAGTACCATGTCCTGGCATATTTGCAGAATGGTCAACCCATTAAAACACAAAACTGGCATCAGTGGTCTCCAACTTACTGTTTTAACAACTGCTTTACATATCAGTTAGAAAAGTAGAAAATAGACTTTCTGGAATGTGTGAAATGAAACAACAGATATGATTTTGTATATCTTTTCCATATAACATTTCTCTATGGGTAAATAAAGGGAAGAAATGAAACACTTCTGTTTCCTCATAAAACCTTCATGGCGAACAGTGAAACATCATGATTGGCCATAACAAAAGTTTTCAATGCATTTGAAAATGTACCATAAGTATCACAAAGCTACCAAACTGTTAAATCATTAATCATTAAAATCAGTTTGATCTCAACATTCTGTCCAGATTGCAAACCTAATTGGGAATGTAGAAAAATGAGATTACTAGAGGAATAAATTTTCTTAATACTTCTTTCTTACTAATGGTGGGAGTGGAGAGGGAAGAGAGAATGAGATAGGGGAATAAGAAAAAAAAATTGCAGTAGTGAAATAACCCAATAATGAAGCATTTTCATATACAAAAGCTTGACAGCGTGATGGAGTCTTTGTGAGAAGTTGGGATCTCTGGTCCATCAGTTAGGGAGACATCAATGATCAATCTACAGGCTTAATTGTCCTCTTTTGGTTTTACTTGTCATCTTGGATTTATTTTACAAAGGCCATCTCAGAAGTAACAGCATGAAAAGATGATCTCAGCTCATCGCTCACAATTTAGCTTAGGGTGCAGTCCTCTCAGAAACTATTAGCAATAAGTGGATTAAGACTCACTCCTTTAGTATAGTTTTAAAAGAAGGCAAAGGCTGCAACCCCAAGGCTACCTACCTTCTTAAGGTTTGAATTCTGGCATTGAGTTTACTGGACATAAGGGAAGTTTCTAGCAGCTTCTCAAAGAAGCCACCCCTGCAGTCATTCCACTACCAAAAGATTGCTGCACAAATCCAATAAACTGCCCCTGCTCTGGGCAATGAGTTGGACTTGGTCATCTTAGAAGTGCCTCCTAGACTCAGTCATTCTGTGTGACTTGTGGAAAGCCCTCCATACATCAGTTCATCACTGTTACTAACAACAAAGCAGAATCCTAGAATGGAAGCGACATGGTAACATCACTGAAAAATAAAGGATTGTTAGATGAAAAAACCTCTTTGCTAAAGCTTGGGACTTATAGGTACTTAGAGAAGTTGCTTTGCCTTTCTTAGGAATCACACTGCCTTCTTGTATCTTCGTAATTTTGCTCTTTAATATATACTTAGAAAGGGGTCTCTAATATAGAGTAATTATTTATTCAGTTCATGTGTTTTACACTACAAAATAATAGTGCTTTTAAAAGTAAAATAAAAAAATTTGCCTTGGATCAAAGGTATTAATTTAAAAAAAAAAAAAGGTACCGAATAATTTCTTTCTCTTTACCTCTTCATTGGTCAGCTAGGTTTTTTTGTAGAGTGTTGGGATTTTTTTACAAGATAGTCTAGAGTAATAACTTTTTCAAAGTCATACCTTCAAAACCAGTTCAAATCAGATAGCTGTTAAATTGGGGCAATTATGTGCTTTATTACTTACTGATTTGAGTAAGCAAAGATATTTTTATATTGTGACTGAAAATACTACCTATCCAACTTATTTCTGCTACATCATTTAATAATAATGAATTTTCAAGACCAGAATAATTAATTCTAATAAAATATAATTCTATTAATTAATCAAAATGGCAAATTTCAATCTCAGATCAAAGAAAATAACAAAAATTAATAGAAGACTACTAATAAATAATAGAATTATAAAATTTCAGGATGGCTTGGATTGAAAGGGACCTTAAACATTGGGTAGTTAGATCCCTCCCCTCCAAAGGTAGGGTTGCCACCCTCTGCGTCAGGTTGCTCAAAGTCCCACGCAGCCTGGACTTGAACACTGCCAGGGATAGGGCATCCACAGCTTCTCTGGGCAACTTGTTCCAGTGTCTCACCACCCTCACAGTAAAGAATTTGATCTTTAGGTTTAATCTAAGCCTAACCTCTTTCAGTTTCAAGCTATTACTCCTTGTCCTATCACTACATGTCCTTGTAAAAAACGTCCTTTCAAGCTTTCTTCTAGGCTTCCTTCAGGTACTGGAAGGCTGCTGCAAGGTCTCCCCATAGCCTTCTCCTGTTCAAGCTGAACAACCCGAACTCTCTCATAGGAGAGGTGTTTCATCTTTCTAATCATATTTGTGGCCTTCCTTTCACTCCAACAGGTCCATGTACTTCTTATGTAGGGGGCCAAAGGGTTGGATGCAGCCCGCAGGTGGGGTCTTATGAGAGTGGAGTAGAGGGAGAGTATCACCTTCCTTGACCTGCTGGCCATACTTCTTTTGATGCATCCCACTTCACAACTGGCTTTCTAGGCTGCAAGTACACATTGCCAGGTCATGTTAAGCTTCTCATCCATTAATGCTCCCAATGTCTCTCTCTTCAGGGCAGCTCTCAATCCATTCTCTGCCCAGCTTGTGTCTGTGCTTGGAATTGCCCAGACCCATATACAGGACCTTGCACTTGGCCTTGTTGAACTTCATGAGGTTCTCACAGAGTCGCCTTTCAATCCTGTCAAGGTCCTTCTGGATGCCATCCCTTCCCTCCAGTCTGTTAACCCCACCCCACCCCTTGGTGTCATTGACAAACTTGCTGAGGGTGCACTCAATCCCACTGTCCATGTCTCTGACAAAGTTGAACAGCACCAATCCCAACTCTGACCACTGAGGAAGACCACTTGTCACTGATCTCCACTTGGATGTCAAGCTGTGGGCTACAACTCCTTGAGTGGGATCATCCAGTCAATTCCTTGTCCATTGAGTAGTTCATCTGTCAAATCTGTGTCTCTCCAGTACAGAAACAAGGATATGATGTCGGCCAGCATCAGATGATCTGCACAAGTCCAGGTAAATTGTGTTGGTTGCTCTTCCCTCATCCACCAATGCTGTAACTGCATAGTAGAAGGCCACCAAATTTGTCAGGCATGACTTACTCTTAGTGATGCCATGTGGGTGGTCAGCAGTCACCTCCTTATTTTCCATGGGCACAGTTTCCAGGAGGGGTTATATTTCCTCTTTTCCAGTCGGTAGTACCTTCATCAGACTACCAGAACTTCTCAAATATGATGGATAATGGCTTAGCCACTTCACCCACTAGTTCCCTCTTTCACTGTTACATAATGGAAATTAGACACTAATATTTAATGCATGTACACACAGGGATAATTTTCTATTCATTTGCCAGAGAAGAATTGAGGAGACATCTCACTAAAGCTTTTCTTGAGGTTTCAAAGAATATTGCTCTCCATTTTTCTTCTTTTTTCTCAGGGTTAGTTATAGTTCTAATTTCTTTGTTTAGGCTTAAATGATAGCTGGAGATTTTGGAGGTGACATTGATAGATAACAGAACATTAGATACATATACACTAGAGTCTAAATTCCGCTTGTTTCATTTTGCACAGATGGCCATGGATGATTAAAACAAAAAAAGATGAAATTCATAAACACACAGATTTTTTCAAACTTTGAAAGGAAAAAGGATAGAAGGCAAACCTATGAGTGTATATATACATGTACACTAAAAAAACCCAAAACAACCAAAAATGTTTGCCTATTGTCTGTTTTAAATTTTAGACCTATTCCTGCTATCACATGTTAATGAAAATAAATCATATGAGCAGATTCTCAGTAAGTCGTCTTCTGTAAATAATAACACTCTAGTCCATATTAACTGAAAGTTTTTAACTTGCAATGTATCAAATTATTTTATGGTTAAAAGTATGAAGTGCACCACAAACTGAAATACAGGGAATTCCAGCTGAACATAAAAAAAGCTCCTCTTTTATTACGCTGGTTGTTGAACACTCACAAGGAGGTTGTGAAGCCTCCATTCTCAGAGGTATTCAGAGCAAACTGAATGAAGTTTTGCTTCATCAGAGTGACCTACTCTACTACTACTCTCTACTACACTACTGCTTAGAGTGACCTAGCTGACCCTGCTCTGAGTAAGATTTTGGGCCTAGCAATCCTAGAGATGTCTTCCAGCCTTAATTATTCTGTAAGTGGTCCTTGTATAAAATATTTCCATTCTGGAAAGCTGCAAGCAATGTAGCTCTTCTATGGAAATGCACATATTTGACGTATATGTCCCTTTAACCACAATCTGGATGAGGTGATGGAGTCCCCCTTTAGACAATATGGGAGAGATTGAATGCCCCCCTCAGTCAGATAACACCAAGTTGGGCAGGCGTGTTGATCTTCTTCAGGGTACGAAGAGCCTGCAGAGAAATCTGGACTGGCTGGATTGATGGGCTAAGTTCAATTGTAAGAGGTTCTACAAGTCAAAATGCTGGGTCCTGCACTTGAGTCACAACAACCCCATGTATCGCTACAGACTTGGATAAGAGTGGCTTGAAAAGCTGCCCAGCATAAAAGAACCTTGAGGTGCTGTTCAACAGCCAACTGAACATGAACTGGCAGTATGGCCAGACGGCCAAGACGAGTGGCACCCTGGTTTGCATCAGAAATAATGTGGCCAGCGGGACCAGGGCAGTGATTGTTCCCCTGTTCTCAGAACTGGTGAGGCTGCACCTTGAGTCCTCTGTTCAGTTTTTGGCCCCCCCCTCCAAGAAAGACATTGAGGTGCTGGAGTATGTCCAGAGAAGGCAGTGAAGCTGGTGATGGGTCTGGAGCAGAAGTCTTATGAGAAGTGGCTGCAGAAGCTGATGCGGTTTAGCCTGCAGAAAAGCAGGCTCAGAGCTCACTGCTCTCTACAATGGTGAGGGTCGGCCTCTTGTCCCAGGCAACAACAAATAGGACATGAGGCAACTGCCTCAAGTTGCACTAGGGGAGGTTTAGATTGGATGTTAGGAAAAAATTCTTCACTGAAAGGATTATCAAGCACTAGAATAGAACACCTAGGGAAATGGTGAAATCACCATCCCTGAAGGTATTTAAAAGATGTGTAGCTGTGGTACTTAGAGACATGTTTACTGCTGGACCTGGCAGTGCTGAGTTATGGGTTAGACTTAGTGATCTTAGACATCTTTTCCAAGCTTAAATGATTCTGTGATTTTTTTTATTATTTCCTCTCTCTCCAGATGTCTAAAATTAAGCTGAATTTGACATAACTTCTCCCATTACTGAGAGAAAGAAATAGACACTTCTGGGGACATCTAAGACAGGTTACATAAATTGTTCCAATTTCGGATAAGGTGAATTGTTCTCTAACAGGGACTCTTGCTCCAATTTTTAGTTACAGTTACAGTAAGTGATACCACTGAAATAGTTCAGAACATGAAGCTACATATTCTGTCAGTTTCTATGAAAGGAGTGAAACCACAAAAGGAATGTTTCTTATTATCTGCTCAAATCACTAGGAACAGCAACATTCAGGAGAGAAGCATAAGAATACCATCAGGGTATTTTCACAGGCTTGTGTAACCCAAAATCCTGCCTCCAGGAGGGTCATAAAAAATGTCTAGGGAGGAATGTAAGACTAGGAAAAATCTGTATTACTTCCCCTTAGATGTCTATGTCTCAAATATTTTCATTTTTATGATTTCTTGAGCTGACTTCTCAGTCAATTCTCTCACTTCCTCATGAATTTCATATTCTTATTTTTTCCAGTCTCTCTTTTAAACAATGTAGTTCAGCATCCCTTACCAAAGGAACAAAACTAAACTGTCCATTGTCTTTTTTTTTAAATAAATAATTGCATTTTTTTAAAAAGAAGGAGTACACTAAAGGCATTTTAAACCTAACATAATCACTTTTTATAGAGAAAAGAAGAGTACAAGGAAATTTTTTTACAAAATTTTTACTCTTTTCTTCTCCTTGCTAGAGGCTCAGAAGTCCTTCAATCCAAAGCTGTAACAGCTGTACCAGTAGTAGTAGTTCTGCTCTGGATCACCTGCAGTCAAAGAAAAATACCATTCTCTTGTTCACTGAAAACTTAAGTCCAAATTTCTAGAGGAAGAAACATAATTTGTTCCAGTATTTCCTTTCCTTACAATCTTCAGACTCTAACACATTATATCTTCCAGTTTCCATAGTCTGTACTGTCACTAAGGATTAAGACCTCCAGTGATCACCCCTTTCATGAGTAATTCCTCTTCCTTCCCTGCAGGAAAGACAAACATCTTTCCTCTTTGTAAAGGACTAATTGTTATTTACAGTATGGGGTCAGATGAAATAGATTGATCCGGTATTACAAGCCTATTAACTATGGTCTGAAAGTCTCTGGAATTTTTCACATACTCAACATCTGCAAAAATGTGCACAGGTGTTTACAGGCATTGAAGCAGCGAATGGGACAGCTGCCCTAAAGAGAAGTTACACTGAGTCCTGATAAAGATTGTCCACAGGATTAATAATAAAAGGATGCATAAAAAGAAGAATTGCTAAAGCTTATAATGGGATAAGGATGTACTTTAAAGCATCTAGGGGCAAAATTTGTGGATTCCACAGAAAGGGGCAGAATTGTACAAGCCTTATCAATTCTTAGGTAAGAGAGTCCAAAGATGGGCTCAACACAATTTAACGTACAGGATAAGGACAGCAGATTTACCACAAGCTGAGACCCAGCTGTCCCATTGAGGGAACAACTCCTGACTGGAGTAGGACGTACCTGTTTTCAGACTGAATTCCTTACCTTAGAGAAATGAGGAACTATTTGTACTATCTACTTTAAGTGGTTTATATTTTATGATGTTTAAAGATGGAAAAAGCTCCTAATAGCATTTTCCATTAAATGTCTTGATTAAACTGAGAATGTAAAAAATTGTTTCACTTGCAATTTACCCTTATACTTGGTTTCAAGGCAAATATTAATTATATACCAATTAAGGCAGTTGTAATTTTTATGTGTCATGGACCTTTGATTTGGCTATAGGACACTTCAGCATGGTCATATTAACCAGAATATGAAGGCAAAAATTATAATTTGGAATGTAGATGAGGAAAAGAGATGAAAGAAACACTGTTGAAGGTGAAGGATTACAATTTCAATAAGTTCCGCCTCATGCCCTGTGTTGCAAGATGGTATATTTTTTTTGAGTGAAAAGCCCACTGTTAAAAACAAGACAGTTTCACCCAAAAATAGAGAAAATAATTTTCAAGATCATTCACATAAGGAAACAATTAGATAAATGGTTGATATCAGAATATAAAACTCATTGACACAAAATGCTTGCCTTGAAAGTATGTTAAGAGTTTGCTTCTAATTTTGGTTTTGAAGTTCAGTGTTCCAGTTTTGAAATAGCTGAGAAGGGAATTCATAGCACACATTGCTCCTTCACTTGCATAACAGGATGTCATCACTTGTTCTCTGTTCATGCTGGGATAGTAAACATTTGTCATGAATAACATTTATGAACTCTTCTAGGAAATCATCAATTTTATCCCAGGATTGCTTTTATTCCAGTAATTAAAGTGATTTTTAATGGTTATTGACAGCATGTTTTTAAAGCAGTATGAATTATTGGTGTTGAAAGTACCATGAACACCTATCAATAAATAACAGGCTTTGATAGAAGATAAAAATTTAGATTACCTCTGCTGATTTTTGTCATTCCATCTTTCAAACAGACTTACTAATGTGGTCATAATTTTCATCCTAATTGCTTCTGACTGATATCACTATAAAGATGGTTTTTGTGTCATAAAGGTTGGGGTTTACTTAAGGGTTTAGTTCATTTGTCTACACGTAGGTGCCTGAATTCCTCTAAGCTACCTTTTATGGGTATGTTCAGGGTTGGTGGGAGATATCTCTTCTGGGGCAGAAAAATCAGTGTCTAAGTTTCAGAGCAAGGTATTACCAATGAGGTCTGGAGATCAGCTGGGCTGACCAAATGTAAATTCTTTCTTTCAGGAAGAAATCCAGGTGATTCTTGCTCCAGCCATGATGGAGCTTATTGATGTGTGAAGACTTGTTTCATTAAAACTAATATTTGAGTCACTGAATCCAGAGGAGAATGCAATCCACGTTTTCCAACAGAACACATTTACCAGTTGAGTCAGATGGTGCATGGAAGTATTTGTAGCAAAAGTTCACTGTAGGCTGTTTTTGTTATTTATGCTTCATGAAAACATGTTCTTATTTATGAATTATATTAAATAATTTTAAAAAAGCCCCCAAACTAAAAAAGTAGTTAAGGCTTTGAAGATTTCAGACTTTTTCACACAGTTAGTATAAGTCCTAGATAAATAATAGGATGAATAAAACTTCTTGATTATTAAGAATAGGGTTTTTTTCAGATAATTACATAACAATATACAAATACCACTGACAGCTGGAATTTATGCATTGTCTATGCTCACAGAGCATACAGAATATAGGCATGATAAAAAGTTTGCTTTCTTTTTCCAAGGAACAGATTGAAGTTTTACAAATTTCACAGCTCAAAACTGGATGGCTTTCCTACTTTAATTTTATTATGTTTTCTCAGGAGTGGCAACTAGTGGCAAAAAAATGCATTGGCATTCATTAATATCTGGATCCTGCTTTGCCCTACCTTGGTTTCACTGCTTTAAACAGACATTTAAAGACATGTAAGTTATCTTTCTTCATCTTTTTCATATGTGAAGGCATAAAATAACAAGGGATATGCTACCACTGCAACCCAATTCCACATCTCATTTTCTTTTGTCTTTTTTTCCACTGCAAAGGGAAAACAAAGAACACTGTTCTTCATGTGCTATCACAAGACATTCACTTTGATCAGTAGAAACAATTTTTTAAAAGCTTGAAACAAGAGAATACTTTCCTGAAACATTTAGGTGATTTTAATATTCAATGAAAAAGTAATGAAGTAATACTTTAAACATTGTAAGGATTGAGGTCCAGTCTTTTTTTTTTTCTGTAATAAACTTAGACAAGGTGTCTAAAAACTTATAAATGTTAAAAGTGACCTATACATCCTGTGGCTGATTGAGTTCTCAGTCCCAAATGAAGAGCTCAAGATGCCCTTTGAAGTACATGAGAGAATTAGAAGTTCAAGGAGATCTCAAAAAGTGTTCAGTAAGGAAGTATCTTTGCAAATTTTTGCACAGAAGATGTTGAGCCAGGTTCATGTGCACAAATATTTCTTCACTGGGTCTGTAGATTATGGCACCTATTGACAGGAAAGGTAATTGTTACTTTGGGGGGAAAAATAAAAATATAAATTGGGTAAAGAGAGAGAGGGAGACAGAGAAAAGAAAAAAAAAAGTAAAGAAAAGAGTAGACAAAATTCAAAGCGGAAGGGAAATAAAAGCTCTCCCCAGTGGCCAATGAGGAAGAGATGCAACTGGGTTCCTAGGCAAGCATCCCTGCTGGACCACTCACTACTCTAACAAGTGGTAGTCCATAAAGCTTTTTCTATATTAATTTCAAGGTTTTCATCAGGACTTGCCTAAAGACCTTACTGGTTGTTCCTGATTATTAGTGCTGACTGGAGCATGCTATGACATAGATTGGGAGGGGCAAGATTTTCATAGATTCAGAATGGTTAGGATTGGAAGGGACCTTAACATCATCTGCCTCCAACCCCATGGGCAGGGACACCTTCTGCTAGTCCAGGTTACTCAGAGCCTCATCCAGCCTGGTCTTGAACACCTCCAGGGATGGAACATCTGCAGCTTTTATGGGCAACCTGTTTCAGTGCCTCACCACCCTTACAGTAAAGAATTTCTTCCTAATACCTAATCTAAACGTACCCTCCTTCAGCTTCAGGGCACTCCCCCTTGTTCTGTGACTACATGCCCTTGTGAAAAGTCCTTCTCCAGCATTCTTGTAAGTCCCCTTTAGGTACTGGAAGGCTGCTATAACTTCTCCTCAGAGTCTGCTGTTCTCCAGGATTAACAAACTCAGCTGTCACAGCTGCTCTTCATAGGAAAGGTGTTCCAGCCCTCACGATCACTTTCATGGCCCTCTTCTTGACTCATTCCAACAGATTCACATCTTTCTTATGTTGGATGCCCCAGAGCTGGACACAATACTCCAGATGGGGTGTCACAAGAGCAGAGTAGAGGGGCAGAAGCACCTCCCTTGACCTGCTGGCCACAACTTTCTTGATGCAGCCCAGAATTTGGTTGGCTTTCTGGGCTGTGAGTGCACATTGCCAAATCATATTAAACTTACTGTCAGTGCCCCCCAGGTCCTTCTCTCCAAGGTTAGTCTTCATCCATTCTCCTTCCAGCCTGCACCTGTGCTTGGGATTGCCTAAACCTGAGTGCAGGAGCTTGCATTAGGCCTTGTTGAAGTTCATGAGGTTTTGTATGATGACTGGTCAATAAATGTTGTTCATGTATATTATTGGATATACCTGGAAAACAAGGGATAGTAAAAAATCAAGAGGAAGTTGACATGATTCTTCAGGCTATGGGAGTCATTTCAGCTATTGGCAACCTGATATATCAGTATCAGGGTTTGAAGATGCAGGCCAGTAACAACACTAGCACAAGCCCAACAGTATGAGAAAACTGGAAAACTATGAGGCATCGGAAAAGTCACAGCAACTTGCATGAAAGGTTGCAGTAGTCTGCAACCTTTGGTCTGCAACCTTCCCTCCCTCGGAGGGAAAGCAGACTACAGCACTGCACATGGAAATCGTTGAGCATTACACAATTTAAGACATGTAAGGCACTCTGGAAAATAAAAAAGAAGACTACAAGTGCCTGAACTTGAACTTGCCTAACCAAGTAAATGCATTCATCTCTGATGACTGAGATACCTCCCTCTTCTTCCATTCTGAGATGTGTTTCATAATGTTTCATAAATCCAGTTTCATGGGTAGAAGTTCAAGTAAGAAATGAACTTACCTGCTCTTTGGCTTGGAGCAAAGAGAAAGATGAAAGACATCTTATGAATAATAATGGTAATTTCCAGAAGGGTTTTATTTTTTTAGTATGCTGACTGCAAGAAACTTAGCAGCATAGGTTTATTTGCTTAACGGAGTAGGCAACAGATGAGCAGCATTTGTCAATAGCTTAGTGATACATGAAATATGAGATTAGATTGTTCAGGAATATATTTTTAAATTATATATATATCACAGTACTCGTATGTGTTGATATAGACCTTCAAAGGGAGAGGGGGTTGATTTGTTCAAATTTTTTTTTTTTCAGGCAAGTTCTTAACATTTTAAAAAAGTTTTGAATCCAAATCCATTATTCAGAAACATTTTTATGTAAAGAAAGTATTTAATTGGACAGAGAAAGAGATATACCAGCTATATGGCAAATCCTTACTACCTGTTATGTTTGGACAAGAAAGAAAATAATTATGGAAATTATACTAAAGGATACTGAATTTTTCTCTTTTTTCCCCCCCTAAAATATAAGAAGAATTTTATTTATTCTGTTAATCCTGAGCTACTGATCAACTTAAAATATATTTTTTTAATTCAATTTAACTCAGATAACCTTTTGAAAAAGCAAGCTCAGTACTGAGTAGATTCAACAGTCAACACATATATTGATAGCTAAAAAACGTATCTTGTACCTTGCACAAAACCACTTATAGAAAATTTGAATATGTGTTTGCTAAATCACCACTCTGTAAGCCACTCTTACCACAGTTTCCAAAGAATGGATTCAATTCACTACTATGAATCCACTACGAAGCAAGCAGAAAATTAAAAAACAAGGGACAAAATCTGTTAGTATGTTAGCAAGGATATATAGTTACTTTAAAAGTATCAAAATAGCAGGGAGATATAAATCCTTATTATGTATGGGTACAAGATGCATCAGTTTCTTTGCCTTTGGCCAGATTACCAGGATCATTCTCTTACAAGGAAAGGAGAAATAAAAATATTTCATGATGGCTGTATCTTCTGTTAATAAATGGTGGGCTATTTTGTCTATAACATCTCAAAAAGAACTGCATTGTTTGTCAGAAACTATAGTTTGCTTATGACCTGAAAGTGATGACCTAATCATAGTAAAGTTTAAATTTTAAGGACAATATTAGATATGCTCAGCTTTATAGAGCACTGTATTTTTTAAATCAGGTGTACTGACCTATACTTCAAAATTTTACCTTCTGTCTTTGGAACAGAGATGACACAAAGTATAACTCCTGAAGAGGTGTAGTATGATTTTCTGATAAAATAATTTTCTGATAACATTTAGGAGGAAAAATAAATATGCTGTAGCCCTCTCTCTGTTACAAAATCAAGTCATTTAATCTCCTTGGTTGAGATTCACTTCCATTCTGCAACAAATTTATGCACCCACTGAGACTGAGCTTGAGGAAGTTAGTGATGCACAGACCTGAGAGAATTTACTCTCTCACTCACAGTCTTGTCTGAAAATCTGGAATAACAGCTTTTTTTACCTGCAAAAGGCAGATGTATTTTAATAATATTCTTCATCCTTCACACGTTGCAGATGTGGAGACTGTATTGAAAACATACTTCATGTACTGTTTGTAGCACTTCTGCTCCAAAATCACGTGAATAATTTCACATAACTAATTCATTTATTTCAATGAGCAACTCAAATTTTTGACTATGCATACAAGTATGCTTCTCAAAGCATTTTTAGTACTATATTTTTGTTAATGAAATCTTCAGCTCTGTGCAGCATTGTGCAGCTAACAAAATGCAACAGCTCTCATGCATGCTTTCCAGGCTGAATTGATACAATTTTGTGTTTCTCTCTTCATGCTGAAGCATTGCTTGAACTGTTGTGACTTGTCGAACTTTAAATATTCCTTGTCTTCTCAGAGAACAATTCAAGGCCATCAGATAATGTGGCAGCCATTCATTTTGCAACAAAGAGCGTGCCTCAGTCACAGAGATGGAAGATTTAACACAAGAAACACTTCCTTTAGAAGTACTAGTAGCCCATTGCTGATATTACCCTGAAATGAATGTGCTGTCTTTCTTTATTCATTATTCACTCCTTTTCCTTTTAACTAAAATCAGTTTAGGGTGGGGTGTGTGTGTGGAATAATGAAAAGAAAAGACAGTCTTCCCTTGATAGTCTTACTTCATCACTGACAGACTTTGATTCACACCTTTGTGTTAAGAAGTCTGTTATTTTCCATTTGACTTTAACAGGATTTTTGCTGTAACCTTATTAAGAATCCTTCTGAATTCTAAACTTTTGACTTAATGCTTTCAATGGAAATGAATTCTGTAGTCTGATTTTTCATACAGCAAACCTGTATTTTTTCTGTATTTGTTGATTTTCAAGGTATTCAGTTATTACTTTGCTTT
Source organism: Pseudotriccus pelzelni (assembly GCA_035584735.1). Taxonomy (NCBI): domain Eukaryota; kingdom Metazoa; phylum Chordata; class Aves; order Passeriformes; family Tyrannidae; genus Pseudotriccus; species Pseudotriccus pelzelni. Next base: position 93,670,915 of record JAWMRA010000001.1, on the reverse strand, counting down.
TGATATTGCAGAATATTTCCTATCTACTAAATCTAGAACCCCCATATCCAGTCCTTATTGTATTATTTTACTGACTTAATGAATTCGAAGCAATAGTTAAGTTCCACTGTTGCTATCTCTGGGAAACTCATTCTTTTGCTTAACTACTCCTACCCTGAAGAATTTTTTTCTTATGTCCAATCAAAATTTTGTTTTTTGCAAGTTGTGTCCAGTGCCATCTGTCTTGTTTCTGTGTACCTTTGAGTGGAGTCTGGCACTGTATTTTTAGCACCAACTGTAAGGTAAACAAAAACTACAGCAAGATTTCTTTCTGTTCCCCACACTAAACAAACTCATTTCCCTCAGTTTCATATTGTACTGTTTGATCCAGAAAAGAATGAAAGTAATTTAGGCAAATAACTTTGATCTCAAAACAGTAACACTGCCATGCATATAATTCAGAAGTCCTTTCAAAACCATAATCTATAATGCATTCATGCACACAAGTGCACATACACACACACAGAAACACTTCTAGTGAGCCACTACTCTGTAGAATGAATTTTCAATGACCATAAAAAAAGAATGTATGCACATTCAGGTCACTGAACAAGAACATACTGGAATACCCTTGGGCTACCTGAAAGTCATTTCTGGGAAACCCTACCAAGACAAAGTATCTTAAAAAAAGTGTTGAGACACATCTAAGAAATGTGAGTTGTGTTATCAAGGAATTATATCTTCCTGGATGCTAAAGTCAAGGAGTCATATAAGGAAAAAAATGTCAGAGAACCATATCTTGAAGGGTGCAGCATAAAAACAGGAACCTAGTTTGGAAAAATCTCTCAGCCATTGTATTGGCATTGGTCAAATGACCAAGTATATAATATGTATCATATAGTAACCTAGATAACTACAGAACATGAGAGAAAATGTTGGCTTATTGGAAAAAAATAACAAACAGCTCACCAAAATTAAAATCTACACATTAAGAAAACCCATCTGAAAGTATGATAAATAATGGCTGAGGAACAGAACAGAGATATGTGACTTCCTATGACTTACATAAAAAATGAAATATTTGTTTTGTAAAACGAGTCATATTTTATAGTACAATTTAAGCTGAGATAAAAGTACAGGCATGTTGCATGTTATAAGATTTGTCCTCTAAAAAAGGAAAAATAATTAACATTTTTGGGGTTAGAACTTCAAGTCTAGGGTCTAAAGAAAGACTTCTATCCACCCCTGCTTTTATCTTTTCTTATAAGTTCTTGATAAACAACCATTCAAAAAGTTATAATCATCTTGTGGGGTTTTGTTGCTGTTGTTTTTTATTTATTAAAAATTAAAACATCATATGAAAAACTGCCGTACTTAAATGAGTTAGTTTTCATAGAATCAGAGAACAGAAACATAGAATGGTTTGTGTTGGAAGGAACCTCAAAGAACACCTGGTTTCAAACCACCCCATAATGGTCAGGGACATCTTCCACTAGACCAGATTGCTCAAAGCCCCATCCAGCCCAGCCCTGAACATGGCCAGAGATAGGGCACCACAACTGCTCCAGACAATCTTTCCAATTCCTCACCACTCTCACAGTAAAGAATTTGATCCTTAGATATGATCTAAGCACACCCTCTTTCAGTTTAAAGCTATTACTCCCCATCATAGTGTCCTGTCACTACATGATCTGGTAAGAAGTCCTCTCCATCTTTCTCATAGGCCCTTTTAGGTATTGGAAGGCTACTGTAAAATTGCCCTGGAGTCGCCTCTTCTCCAGGCTGAACAATCTCAACTATCTGAACCTGTCTTCACAGGAGAGATAATTCAGCCCTCTTATTACCTTTGTGGTCCTAATCGGATTCACTCCAACAGGTCCATGTCTTTCTTACCTTTGGATCCCAGAGCTTGACACAGTACTCTAGGTGGAGTCTCTCAAGAGCAGAGTAGAAGGGGAGAATCTCCTTCTTTGACCTGCTAGCCACGCTGCTTTTTTTGCAAGACACAATTGGCTTTCTGTGCTGCAAATACACATTGCCAGGTCATGTTAAGCTTCTCATCCATTAATGCTCCCAGTGTCTCTCTCTTCAGGGCAGCTCTCAATCCATTCTCTGCCCAGCTTGTGTCTGTGCTTGGGATTGCCCAGACCCATATACTGGACCTTGCACTTGGCCTTGTTGAACTTTATGAGGTTCTCACAGGGTCACCTTTCAATCCTGTCAAGGTCCCTCTGGATGCCATCCCTTCCCTCCAGTCTGTTAACCCCACCCCACCCCTTGGTGTCATTGACAAACTTGCTGAGGGTGCACTCAATCCCACTGTCCATGTCTCTGACAAAGAAGTTGAACAGTACCAATCCCAACTCTGGGAACACCACCTGTCACTGATCTCCACTTGGATGTTGCCATGGTTATGGGCAAGGGATAAATCCAGACCAGCGGGTTCTTGTCTCCGAGTTGCAGTTTCCTGCGCTAAGCCCCACCGGAATGAGACACAGATGCAGTGTACAGCTCAAAGATCGAGGCCAATCTAACTTTATTGGACAAAATGGTTGGTTTATATAGGGCAGGAAGGGGAAGGTTCAGGGAAAATGGGTACTTGGACCCGGGATTGGTTGGGCAACAGGATTGGCAGGGAAAGAGGAGGGAGGTACAAAACAGGGACAACTGGGGATTGGTCAGAGCAGCTACCCCCCTGGGTACCCTGCTCACACAGGGGACTGTCTCTATCTCTCTCAAGAGAGATGTCCATGACAACAGAGAAAAGGGACATGGAACAGTGGCATCATCTACAGTTAGGTAAGCCTCCTGTTACAATACAGTACACAGTCTTTCAGACAGAAGATTCATGCAGGGTATCTTTCGCTTCTTTCCACTCTGAAGTCTGTTTCAGTCCTCAGTCTATCTCCAACATGCTAGGAACATTATTCAGTAGGTTTAGGGGTGATAAATCAAGGCAAAACTAAACTAAGGTAGACATCTGAATTAGAGAAGTAGGCGTAAAGCCAAGGCTTTCTGCAAGCTTCAGTGATTGGGTCAAGAACAAAGGAAAAGTAAAGAGGTCAAACTGAGGAAGACTACTGATGCCCCCAGACCCAAGAGGCTGAAGGACGGAACTACCCCTGAAATTGAGGAACAAGAAAAGCACTGCCCTAAGCTCCACCTGAGCTCTGCCTGTACTCCACCTATTATTAATATGTATAGATAGACAATGTAATCATATGCATATGTAAAGAATCATGCAGGAAAATTGTATAAAAACCCTGATTTTTGTGTGCTAGCTCAAACAAGTCCTTTGTGGTGCGAATCACGCTTGCTCGACGAAGAAATACCTTTTGCTGCTCAAAAGACTCAAAGCTTCTGGGCAGTTCTTTTACCGGATTTTTTGGATTCACCAGGGTGGCGGGTTATACATCTGAGTTTTCGTGGGTTAAAACCAATTGTTCATCTGTATAACTGTATTTATTTTATTATTTTTATTAAATTATAATTCTGACTTATCATCTCTTTTGAGTTGGGTTCATTTCTCCTGCCAGTTTGCCTTTAAACCAGCACATTTTTGTCGCCCAATCACAATTTCATTTTAAGCATTTGTGTATTGGGATTGTCATGGGTTTGCCTAGGGACAATTTTTACCACATAGACAATTTT
>JAWMRA010000001.1:93649021-93664772 GCA_035584735.1 Pseudotriccus pelzelni | reverse complement strand
AAGGAAGGGAGGGTGGAGGGAAGGAAGGAAAGAAGGAAGGAAAGAATGGAGGAAACTAGAAGATTCTAGGCTAAAAGAAAGGAAGAGGACTCCCTCTTACACATTAATCTTTCCAAATAATTTTCTCATTGGACATCAATTTAAGAAAAGCACAAGATATACAGACACAGAGACTTTTTTTAAATGATCCAGAAATAAAACTGAGTTAATCATTACAAAGTGCAATATATTTTGAACATATATGAATACTTGAATGTAACAAAGGGTGAGGAGAGAAAGAATATGACGATATGAAGCAGGCTGAAACAACCTGTCATCCTATCAAGTCATACCTGTTTGTATTACTTTTTTCTTCTGTTTTGTTCTGGGCCAGAAGCATTTAATTAACACCCCATGTGAGAGACACTGAAGTCATAGCACTAATAAAATCGGTGGCATAGCTGTCAGCAACTTTGTAAAAGGGAGGATTTCACTGTTGTCTACTCCAGAAGTTATTCTGAATTAAGTTTTTCTTCAATTTCCTATATATTTTGTTGTTATTGTTCTTCTTCTTGTTATTGTTAAATTATTTTCCCCTGACCAGTACTTGAAAGAATATCTGTAGTTTTCATTAGTCATGAAAGAAAAGAAATTTAGCGCGGCAGACTGTAAGCATATGTGGAATATGAGAGCATTTGCTTCATGGAGGTGATCCTATCGATGACCTCTTCAGTGCAAAGAGGTTAATAAATAAAGGTGGAAGTGATGAATAAGAAAACACAGAGACACAAAGCCAACAGACATGGGACAACAGAGTCATTGCCATGTCTCCAGTCACAAGCAAAACACCCATTTATAAACTATAGGCACAGCTTTGGAGAGGAACAGCCTGTGCTTTGTCACAGAAAACAAGAGCATGGGGATTTGGGAAATTAGAGGGGTCTGTCGGTGGGACCACACAAGACTTATGAGGGAGCATGTGGGGCAAAGGGATGGGACGGAGCAAAGGGATAAGAGGCAAACAGGGCCGGGTGTAGGATGGTCTGGCTGTGTGCAGGCTGTGGTCCATCAGCAGGTTTATATCCCAGCCCTATAGCTGTCTTCTCTTTAAATCCTGTGGTAGGTTTCCCTTTGCCACCTCATTTGTTATCCTGTGCAAGTGTAAGTGCTGTAGGGATTAGGTGATTTTATCAATGTATGTAAGCATCTGAAGGGAGGTTGTCAAAAGAATGGAGCCAGGCTCCTCTCACAGTGCCAAGCAATAGAATGAGAGGCAATGGACAGAAACTGAAACATAGGAAGTTTCAGCTGAAGATGCTGAAGAACCTCTTTACTGTGCAGGTCATCAAGCACTGGAACAGGTTGTCCATAGAGGTTTTAAAGTCTCCTTCACGAGATATGCAAAAGCTGTCTGGACACAATCCTGTGCCATGTGCTCTAGGGTGACCCTTCTTGAGCAGGGGAAGATGGACCAGATGACTCACTGTGGTCCCTTCTAACCTTACTCATTCTCTGACTGTGATGTTATGAGAAGCTGGTTGCTAGCATTGTGAGTGAACTGGGGCCAGACACCACAGTGGGTGTACAGGATTCCTGGGATGGTAGTGCCAGCAACTGGAGCCAGTAAAGTCTCAGGGACCAGCTGAAGCAGGTCGGGGACTTGACTTCAACTGTGGGTTAAAATGGTGTGTGCTAAAAATCAGTGACAGAGTTACCAGACGAGTGAGAGGCTGGGTGCCAAGTGCTTGGTGCTGGCTGCTGGGATTGTAGGCCCTTTCAGGTACTGAAAAGCCACAACAAGATCACACGGGAGCCTTCTCCTCTCCAGTCTGAACAGCCCCAGTTCTCTCAGCCTTTCCTCATAGGAGAAGTGCTTTATCCTCCTAATCACCTACTTGGCCCTTCCTAGCTGCCTTGAATCCATAGAATTCCTCAATGGTTTCATGCCTTGTATTTCCTGCAGAAAATTCCACTCTCTTCTACAGTACTTGCCTTTACTTACCACGGCTTATGTGGTCTCTGAAGTACTTCAGTCAATTTTACCTTCTTTTGTGTTTTCTGCTGGTTTTTTGGTTTTTCTGCCTGCTAGCGGCATAACAAGGAAAACATAATTTCTTCCTTAGAAAGTCGAAATCTGAAGGTGGATCCCTGTACTTTTACTTTCATGTTTTTATGTATTTTTATTTGAATGTGTTGAAATGGAAAAAAGTTGGTAGAATTCCAGAACAAATTCACATGCAGTATGCTTTTCTGTATCTTGACTAAAATGTCCTCAATTCCTTTGTAGCTAGTTAAAAGATCAGTGTTGTGTCCTTTCCACAGCATGTAGGCAGATTTAAAATACATATGTAAGTGTAAGATATAAGTATCACGTAAGTTACTCATCTGAGGGATACAACTATAAACAAGTAGAGACAATACATGGAGATCATGGTACAAGATGTACCCATTACTATTTTCTCTAGGTGATAGTTTGAAATATTAGCTATTTACTAGCATGACCTTGTCTTGATTGAACAACAACAAAAAAAAATCAGGTGTTTTTCATTAAGAGTACTTCAATCAAGAAACCTGACAGGTTTGACATTTAAAAAGTGAGTGATGTGAGAGTCACAACAAGATACATCTTGCAGCTACATTAGTGGATTTAGACATTTGCAAGAAGTCTGAATTATGTCTTCATGAGCAGGTGGTGTTTTCAATGTGAAACTCTTCCAAAGCTATCAACTCACATGACAAAAATTATATCCTTTCATAGCTGACAGGTTTTGTATCAAGTACTGCTTGAGAGCAGGCACAGATCTGATAAAACATCATACAACAAGTCATATCTATGTAAACATGCCTCCAGATGTTTGCCATAGTAACCTGTGAAGACTGTTTTATCTGTAGACAAAGTGAAGTTTGGGAGTTTTCTTGTGTTTATGTGTGTCTTGATTTCACCCGGGATAGTATTAATTTCTTCTCAGTAGCTGGTACAGTGCTATGTTTTGTATTCAGAATGAGAATAATGTTGATAACACAGTGATATTTTGGTTTTTGCTAAGATGTGTTTTTACTAAGTCAAGGACTTCTTTTCTGTGTGTGTCTCATGCTCTCCCAGTGAGGAGGCACACAAAAGAAAACTGGAAGAGACCAGAGCCAGGACACATGACCCTAACTGGACAAAGAGATATTCCTAACCATGGAATGTCATGCCCAGTATATAAACTGGAGGAGTTACCTAGAATGGGGGCCATTCTGGGTTCGGGGAACAGAGTCTGGCATCTGCCAGTAAGTGGTGAGCAACTGTGTTGTGTACCACTTTTTTGGTTCTTTCCCATAATTATTATTATTATTATTATTGTATTTTACTTTGTTTTCAATTATTAAACTGTTCTTATATCAAACTACAAGTTATACTTTTGATTCTCCACCACATTCCATCAGGGTGGCGGTGAGAGAGGGAGTCTGAGCAAATGGCTGCAAGGTCCTTAATTTCCAGCTGGGTTTAAACCGTGACAATGTGTTAGTCATTTTCATGCTAGCAACATACTTTTCTTGTAAGCAAAGAAGAAACAAGATAACCTCAACTTATGTTCCATGAGGTTTTTTAATTTTTCATCAATGGTGTACATATTCCATGTTCTTATGAAATTTAACCAAATAAAAATGAGCATTTTTTCATGATCAATCAGAAATAAGCATGTAAGACCAACCAGTATGAGATACCTAATTCCAGTAATGCATGGAAGCACCTAAAGTGAAACTTGGACATAAATTAAAAATTTAAATCCAAATTTTCCCCCTAAAATCACTGATTAAGTCCAGAAGTACTTACACACTATATGCACCCATCAATGGGTAGTATATTTCATCATGTTGAAGCTATTTTGTATTATTGCTAGCTTGGTATATAACTATTCTTACAAATAAACATATTGTACTCTAAGGACAAACATATACTAATTCAAATATTGTATATTCTTACTTTCCCTTGTGTGTGCTCTCAATATAAAACTGACTGGACAAAAGAAATTAAGGAGCTGAAGTAGAAGAGACCTAGAATTAAAATATATCTAAAACTGCATAAAAGAAGTGGAATAATGAAAATCTAGACAAATCAATAGTTATACTGAGGATGATATCACTTAAGACTGGAACCTATAAATCAGAGAAAATATTAATTGAGCGATATGTAGGTAAAATTTCAGGCCTGAAAGATTTTAAGGCCTGAAAAATGCTTTAGAATGAGCAAGACTGACAAAATGAGTGTGAAAATAGTAACGGAAGTTATATGGGAGTTACTCTATCACAGCATCAAAAGAGACCATGATTCTGCTGTGGAAGAAGTAATCAGATAATATTGCTTCTGAAAGATGTGCCATATGCCACATCATATCAGTATCAATTAATTGTATTAAGTCTGTCAAGCTAAAGATGACACTATGACAAGAGAATATAATTCAGTAATATTAAAAAATGAGACGTTTGAGAACTTACATGCGTCTTGAAAAACCTATGAGCAAAGAAGGGTGGGTGCATATGAGAAGAAGTTACATGAACAAAGGCCTATTAGTCCAGATGAAATATTCCAAGATACTTAGAAACTACTTTTGAAAGAAAGTGATGTAGGCAAAGACAAGTGGGGAAAAAACCCACAAAAATGCAAACCCATGAAATTCTATGGGGGTTTCAGAAACAAAGTTCGTGTTAATTTTAAAACACTTCATTTTCTAGACAAGAATTAACATTAGTCAAGCACTTAATGTGGCTCTTCATGGAAAATTATAAGAAGTCTGTGAATATGGGTATTGGCACAGCAATGTAATACACTATTGAAATTGAGGAACTGGAAATTATTGTGATTTCTGTTGGAACAATGCCAGACTAGGAGAAAATATCTACTAGATGTTTTCAAGTATCTATTCTGGGACACGTCTTGCTTAATATTTTCTTAGTGACTTAAGATTAACAGCAAGAATTTAATTTTCTTCGTGACATAAGTTTGGGAGATACTACCAAAATAGAAGAAGATTCAAATGTTACAATGAACTTAAAAACTGGACTCATATACTGTGGTTTATATACATAAAGAACTATATGAAATCATGCAGCTGTGGACTTAAATCAGTTACTTTGAGATTGTTACACCGGATTAATTTTTAGTGTAGAATCTCTCAAACTAGCCTTCAGAAAAAGAGGAGAATTAACTGGATTATATATCTACCTAATATCAGAAAGACTTTTTTCATACATAAGGCAACTCTTTAAAAAAAAAAAAAGTAGAAGAATCAAACTGGTGTAGCTCTCACTGAGCCTCAGAAAGAGTTTTGAAATCTTAAGTCAAGAAAATCTCACTCACTCAATATCAATTTTCATTACCAACTGGAGGTCTACTGCAATTTTCAAAAGGGTTCATAAACATTTTTAAATCCTTTACCCTATCTTAGAGTATACTTTTTTTTTTGCTAGGAAATGTGTTTACTTATGAAATATTAAAGAAATAAGGCTTACCAATGCCTGTTTCTAAACATTTTCACTGATTTCTGTCTTCCATTTTTTCTGTCCTTTTGGGAATGGGAAAATACACAGCATTTAACATCCTACCAGCACTGACAACTCATGTAAAGCACTAGGATTCAGTGCAAGTCAGTGGGGACAGGCAGCATTTCAAGCCTACCTAATATGCTGAGAAGTATGCTAAAACAAGGTGTAGCTGTGTGTTTCACAGTTATTTGCTCTATAGTGTGTGCTCACACTACAGATATAAAAACATAGGAGATTTTTAATCTGTAAATGTTTTATTAATTGGGAAATTTTTACCAGTACTGAAGAAATAATTTCATATGTAAACGCTTATTTTTCCATGATCCCGATTTTTGTATGTTCTAGAAGACTATTAATGGTAATGATCATTGATGTTAGAGCAGCATTTTCTTTCTTCCTCTACTTCCTAGTAATATTAGAATACTTATCAAGTCCAACCTTTCCTGCTGATCATTAATTTATTGGGGTTTTTTTAAAACAATTTGAACTGTGATTATATAACTAAATAGTTCATCTCTAGAAACCAGAAGGTATACTTTTTAGTGACTGACTGCTTCACTGGTTTCTGCTTGACAAGTGCAGGTAGCATTCTGGTTCAGAAGAAAGTCTCTGCCTAAGAGAAATGCATAAACTGATTTACTGAATAAATTCCTCAAAAAAAGAGAGCAGTGAGACTCCTCAAAAGAACATATTTTTCCACATATGAGTTATCAGATGCTTTAAGGAACAAAAATGGACTTGAGCACATAGTATCTACAAAATAGCCTAAAGTTGCATTATCGTGTTGCTGTCTTCAACACCATCTACTTTCACTCTAGATGTTCATTGATCTGCCAGCAGAACAGCTAACCTGTTACGGCTGCTGTGAAGAGTATATAATCCTATATAATTGATTGCATCTCCCCCTTTTTCTTTCACCCTCATGGCAAAAAGGCTAATGGTAGCGTCCTGTTTTCCCAGAGTTATCATCTACAGTTTTGTCAATGATAATAAGTTAATTGCACAGATATCATATCCAAAAGCTATGCGTTTGTTAAAAAAGATGGCGGTAAATATGCTTTTTGAGACCTAGTTCATTAATTAAAAAAAGACCCTAATAAACGAAGGGGTCAAGTTTGCATTAGTTATCCTGATAAAAATGAAAATTTGGGAACACAGCAAGCAGAGACTATTTCTTCATACCAAGGAGCTAATATGAGGATCGAAACCTCATTTAACATATAGATTTTCATTATGAAAGTAAGTGTTAGTCTTTTTAATAAAAATCAACTTCTTCAGACTTTCTAAGGGATGTGCAAATTGCCTGTTTAAAATAAAAAGCTAAAATGTGTTATTAAAAGTCTCACCTGAATCTGATTGTTTGCCCATTGTTATATTTTTAAACTTTTTTTGCTATGCTCATGTAACATTCCTGGTTTTTCTTTTCCCACAGGCTCACCTGGAATAGACTGTGGTAGAGTTTTGTGTTTTTGTGAGACATTACGCACTTGCAGAATCTCAGATGGTGTAGCACAAATACATAACGACTGCACCTAAAGTGGTATTTTCTCATGATATTGTACCTATTTAAAAGATGATTCCTACTACCATTTTGCTATCTTTTTCTACCTTTCATTTAGTCTATCTTTGACTGAGAATATTAGGATCCAGAAAGTTGCTTCTCATTTTACTTGTATATATCATACTTCTGTATCTGCTAAAGAGGTCTTTCCTATTTCAATGTTTCAACTACACATATCTTTCTTTCCTCCTCCACCCAATGTGGAGGAACCTTGTCATGTGTATCAGAGCTGGTTCAATCCATGATTGCTAATTTTTCACATATTTTGTATGTTAAGATGTACTACACCCTTTAAAAAATCTCCAACGTTCCCAAGACTGTCCCAATGTAACTTCTACATATCATGTGTCTACACAGTGTTACAGATTTTAACAACTTTCAATAAAAAACTCCAAATTGAAATAAAGAAATATCTCTAGTGTTTAAATTCTTTGAGAAATGCCATGTATCAAAGAGAGAAAATTTTAGGATTTAACTTTTTCACTGTTTTTTGGGTTTTTTTGGTGGTTTTTTTTTCAAACTTACTCTTTCTTATACACTGACATCATCATAGCAACTATGATATCACTGACATATTGAAAAATGTATTCTGAAAATTTTCAAGCAGTAAATTGTTTCACATTTATCAACAAATTGAGTCCATTTCATCACTATTTACATATAAAAATTAAAATATTATCTTACCTTTATAGCCTTCTCTTTAGAAGATGCTGTGATTGTGTATTAGAGCAGTCTGAGAAACTTCACAGCCAGAGCAGGTGAATATTCACAGTGATCTGTTCAGGGTGTAGGATAAGTCCTGAAAAAATCTAAGTTTAGTTGATGCCTCTCTGAAGAACTGGTCATAATTCTCACATGACATGATTTATTTCATCAGTAAGTAATCATACGAAGCCACTAAGAAAACCCTTTATTATTGTTTGTTTTTCTTCTTTATTTTCAGTCTTAAAGACATTTAACAACAAATTAAGCATAGTTTTCTAATGAATTGTCTTTAATAAAATAATGCAGGGAGGATTTTAATGTAAAAGTATCTCTTTTCTAAACAAAAAAATTCATAGGATTCTTTCACATTTTCTCCTTTTTTAGTTGGTATTGAAAAATGTTTTTTGTTCTATATTTCACAATTTAGAAACAAACAGTCCTATGAAATTTTTATATAAGCATTTAAAGAATGAAGAAGTAAATTTTGCTAGGGCCTTGTCTGGAAAATTGCTCTTTTTTTCATCAGTACTTGAGTTACTACACGAGTTCCCCAATTTAAATATCGTTATACAAGAGCAGAGTGTGTCTGCTAAACAAGACAAGCCATATTAGTAAAGTCTGTAATAGGCACCACTAAATGCTATAGTAGGATAAGATAAGCCAATATCTAGCTATTTTTTCAACAATTTTACACAGTAGTTGTCTCAATTAAGCAACATTTAGCTTCAGAGTCTGACACTTGTTTTAGAGCAGTTATTCAGTAAATCTTTCTATTCTTGAACCATTTGTAATTAACAATATGTTCAGCCTTTCAGGTCAAGCAGTCAAACATTTTTTCAACCAAGGTAAAAGACAAAGACAGGCTTATTGCTTCCATATCCCTATGTAAGTATTGCATATAATTTTTTTACATCAATATTAGGTGCAGAACTAAAAATTATATTTTTTTCCTCTGTAAGCCAGTCTTTATCCATTTCTATTGTTCTCATGTGTTCTCCTTCTGAATTCACATTCTTTGTGGTGTTGGCTACACAATACTTCTTTGTGGGTCCAGGTTGAAATTCTGAATTATCACAGACCTTCTTCTCAGTGTCATAGAATTTTACATTTTATTCTAGCTATTAGGAAAGCATACAGTCACATAAAAGTTCAGACTGAAAAATTATTGTCACCATTTAGTGTATGTGCAATGGCTAAATTCATGTAGAAAATATCTTGTCACCCTATGTTCTTGTAGCTGATGGAATAAATTACAACCCACTGAAAGTCAAGGAGAAAGGATATAAAATTGACAGCACAAATTGTCATATCTCTGCCTTTTTCTTTGTGATAACCAAACCATATATAGTTGCCACTTTAGCGTGTTCAGTTAATTTCAGATATGTTGAAATGTCATGGCAACACTTCAACACCTTAAGATATCAGAAGTGAAAGCCCTGAAATTAGAAAGAAGACAGGTATAGAAGCAACAATAGCTAAAATATAGCTGAGGAGGGTTGATGATTACCTGCTTCAATTTTCTGATCCCAGGGCTACCTTAGGGACATTTATTAATGCCAACTAAGTTAACATAAAAGTCAGTAAATTCTTCTGATTGACAAAATAGATGTTTAAAGGCTGTTTGAAGTCTAACTTAGAAGCGGTAGAAATTCTATCTATTCATACGTGTTTATGAGCATGACTAAAAAAATAAAATAAGGAATCTGAATAAATGATATCATAGCCATTTCTGAAACAATTGTAGTTACCTGACTGGAGAAAATAAAATTAAAAGGTAACTAAAGGAAGAATAATTCTTAATCTGCCATCAGCATCAGCCAGCCATTACTAAAAACTCAAAATCTGTCTTCCTGTCCCCCCACCCCACTTCGTCAACTAATAATTGCCACAGCTTCTTTCACATTAGCCAGCTGCTTTTATTCTACATCGCAAATGTAAGATCTTACGCTACGTCCAACTGTCTTTCTCACTTGTATTCTCAATAATATTGAGAATAAGAGAGCAACAATGTCATGCATTTCTATTCTGGTAACCATCCTGGTGATCTTTTGATATACATACTTCACACAAAGTCTCATTCAGCCTCTTCAGCTCTGTATTGAAATAGTGTTGATGAAATTTGTGTAAATTAATCTCTTAGAATGTTATGTATTTTCTCTTGCAGTTCAGAACACTGAGATTTTAGTTAGTTTCCTGTCTTGGTTAAATAAGTGCAAACTTACTGAAAAATAGTAAAAATTGTATCAGATTACCTCAACAACATGATGACCATCTGCCATTAAACAATAATTTTTGCTCTGGTTGAACTTGGCAGCTTTTTTCAAATGTACAAACCATTTACTTTCCCCAATGTCACACTGCATTTTTGTAATAAAATAGTGGTTGTAGAATAGTGCAGTGGTTTGACCCTAGCTGGATGCCAAGTACCCACCAAAGCCAGTCTCTCACTCCCTTCTGCAACTGGGCAGAGGAGACAAAATATAATGAAGAGTTCATAACTTGAAATAAGGATGGGGAGAGATCACTCACCAGTTACCATCACAGGCAAAAAAGACTGCACTTGGGCATATTAACTGAATTTATTACCAACGGTATCATAGCAGGATAATGAGAAGTAAAATAAATCTTAAAACCACCTTTCACCCACCTCTCTCTCCTTCCCATGCTCTGCCTCCTCCTGACCAGTGGTGCAGGAAGATGAGAATGGACATTATGGTCAGTCCATCACGGGTTGTTTCTGCCACTGTCAGGGAGAGAAGTCCTTCTCCTGTTCCAGAATGGGGTCCCTCCCACAGGAGAAAGTTCTCCATGAACTTCTCCATCTCATGGCCAAGAATTCTTCACAAACTGCTCCAACATGGATCACTATTTTTTATAGGGTGCAGTTCTTCAGGCACAGGCTGCTCCAGCTGGGTTCCCCACAGGATCCCCTGTTCTAACAGGAATGCCTGCTCCAGCATGGGCTCCTCTCTTCATGGTATGTATGTCCCTGCCACGAGCCTGCTCACCATGGGTTTCCCACAGACTCACATCCTCTTTCAGGCACTCACCTGCTCTGGTGTGGGTCTTGTCCACAGGCTGCAGGTGGATCTCTGAACTCCCGTTGACTTCTGTGTGCTCAGGGGCACAGCTACCTCACCATGGTCTGCCCCATAGCCTGCAGGGGAATTTCCACTCCAGTGCCTGGAACACCTTCTCCTCTTCTTTCTCCACTGATCTTGGTGTCTGCAGAGCAGTTCCTCTCACATATTCTTACTTTTCTCTTCTCTGGCTGCAATTACATCTGCTCCATAGCTTTTTTCATCTTAAATATGTTATCACAGAGGCATTACTACCACCTGGGACTGGCTCGGCCTTGGCCAACAGTGGATCCATCCTGGAGCTGTCTGGCATTGGCTTTGCTGGACATTTGGTCCTGTTGCTACTAAAATCTGGCCACACAAACCCAATACAAAAATTAAAAGGCAAAGTGCAGATGCTAGTAGTTCAGTTTATGACTGATTCTCTGCACTAAAAGTTATTCTATTTTTTAAAGATATTTAAAGTATAAAGAAAGAAAATTTTATCTTTTAATAGGAACTTGAAGAAATCATTAATACCAGGTAGTATTTCCACCTAAAATATATATTTCAGCAGTTAAATTGCAAAAATATAGTCTATTATTTTTTCTGTGCACCTGGTGTCTTGGGTTGAATTCACTAATTTCTGATGAAAAGAGAGAGGAGTATGAAACGAATACGAAAATTCTCTGTAGATTAATGGAAAGAATCAGTAATGTAAGATACATTAGAAAAGAAGGAAAATAAAACAAATAAGGTAGAAATATAATGATGCTAAAACAAAGTGGCAAAACAAAGTGGGAGCTGAAAAGGTTGACATTTGTAGAAATAAAATTATGTAAGGCATGATTTCATTATACTACCTTTTTTTTGGCAGATGACAAAAAGCCCTGTCAGATCAGGAGACCCACTGCTGAAATAAAAAAGCCTCAGGATATGATATAAAATCAAAATCAAGCTGAACAAGCGATGAAATATCGTAGTTATGTGTCCATAATTACAATGCAGGAATCATCTGCTCTGTCTTCCAGATTTGTCTCTAATGGCAGTTCTCGGTTTCCACACTAAAACACCTAGCTTGTGCCCCAGGCATGAAATTCTTACTTGATGGCACTTATTTGGTGAATTAACCTTTCTTTGATATGTAGGATGCTTTCAGGCTTTCTGAAGCCAATATGCTATTTTAGCAATAGTCTGAATGCCATATATTGATAAAATATTGCCACATGCACCATTATTTTTCTGGTTTTGTCTAGAGATCTCAGCACAACAGATGAACCGCTGTAAACTAACAATGTACTTCTTTTGTGTGATATGAGTAGCAACCTATTTGCAAGAACAATAAGGAATCAAAAGAATATTCTTTAGCATGTACCCCAGTGAAACATGTTTCAGTGGATGAGATGCTGGAAAGCAGTGCCATGGAAAGGGACTTGGGGGTTCTGATGGAAGGCAAGCTGAACATGAGTCTGCAGTGCCCTGGCAGCCAGGAGGGCCAACTGTGTCCGGGGGGGCATCAGGCAAAGCATCACCAGCCAGTCGAGGGAGGGGATTGTCCTGCTTTGCTCTGCACTGATGAGGCCTCACCTTGAATATTGTGTGCAGTTTTGGGCACCATGGTATAAGAAAGATATTAAACCATTAGAGAATGTCCAAAGGAGGACAACAAAGATGGTGAAGGGCCTTGAGGGGAAGCCATATGAGGAGCAGCTGAGGTCACTCTGACTGACGGGAGATCTCATTGCAGTTACAGCTTCCTCACGAGGGGAAGAGAAGGGGCAGGTACTGATCTCTTCTCTGTGGTGACCAGTGACAGAACGCAAGGGAAGCTTGCAGTTGTGTCAGGGGAGGTTTAGGTTGGATATTAGAAAAAGGTTATTCACCAAGCGGGTAGTTAGGTACTAGAGTAGGCTCCCCAGGGAAGTGGTCACAACACCAGAGTTCATCTATTTGGATGATACTCAGGCACATGGTGTGACCCTTGGGGATACAGGGCTAAGGGTTTGACTTGATGATCCTTCTAACTCAGGATATTCTGTGATTCTATTCTTTTTCAGATGAAAAAGAAGGAATTTTGGCTGCTGCTAAATGCATAAAGCACTTTCTAAACTTCTAAATTGTTCTTTTTTTATATTTTTTTCTTGGAGCACCTAAAGGAGTTAGTGTTGTTTAAAAGACAAGGAGAGCTAATGGATGCTTCTTATGGGTGGAGATACCACAATAGCTACCTAAAATCTTGTTCTGATAGGTCCTACAAGAAAAAGGAAGCAAGTGTATTACTGCTGTGTTTCATAACTCATTTGTTTACATATGAAAGGATTTAAATTTCTACTCATTGATTTTATGCTTGCAATAATCATTTTCCTTTACAGAAGGAAAATCAACAACTAAAAACAAATCAACACTAAAAATAAATAATCTGAAAGGAGACATGCCTGAAGTTTTTATGAAGTGAAACAGTAAACAAATGTTCTCTGATTTAAATCTTAATCACAGTTATTTCCCAAACATTAAAGCCATCATTACCAAAATGCATAACATAAAAGCCTAGAAATAATCACTCTAAACACAAGAGTTAAATCTCTAAGTATTAACTCAAAAGGTTTTTCACACTTTGTATGTAGTTGTACGTGATTATACTCTTATAAAATTGTATGGCTTTGAAAAACCTAGTGTATAACTATAGTTTGATGGACTCATTTCAAATTCCAAAATAAATAAAAAAACCAAACTACAAAAAGTGTTTCTGACTAGGATGCTGAATCTCAAACTTAGAATTTAAGTATCTTATTTTATAAGGATTTGATTTCAGATATCTCATCATCCCTTCCTAATAATGTTGTTATCCAGCAGTTTTCTTACTTTTCTCTTTAATAGGCATGTATTACAGGATAACAGATGTTTTAACTTCAGTTGGAAATCCCTCATTAAAAGTAAATAAATGTGTTTTATCATTTCTTAATCTGTTACACTTCCTTCAGCTTTGATTTTGAATTTTTTGCCTTAGTATATTAAATATTTTGAAAGTTTTCTTATTTATCCACTCACAAATTTTCTGAATTACAGACTTTATTTGAAACAGATTTCTCCACTGTTGTAAACAAATTTGCATTTGTCCAAGCACATTGAAAATTCATACTGAAAATTATTTCAAACACCTGTGAATAAAAGAGAACATCACAATTCAGTGAGTAAAGTTGTGAAAGTCTTATCTACATCAGTTTCTGTACTGAATCCCTGGGTATTCAATAGCAGAGATTGCAGATAATTCTATTAATTTATACAGAAATCCAAGTTTCTCAATGCTTTGAAATAGACTAGTAGAAATTCTTCATGGACTATACTCCTTAAAACCAGGCAACGTCTTTAAATCCTCCTCTTCAAACATAGTTTTAACAGAAAATGAACTGAACTAAATGTTCTAAATTACATATCTCAAAGTTATTAGGTCAGTTTAGAAATAAAGGAAGGTTTTATTAACAACAGCATTCCTCCTGCTTACTCTGTCCTTTAAAACAAGCTAATGCTTTCATATTCCATTTCATAAAACTGTTGCATTCTGAATGGCAGCAAACCCACACACAATCTTCTCCTAGGAAGTTCTTAGGAAGGAGCTTCCATAGCATCCAAGATACAGCTGCTTGGTTTACAAAGATTCCAGCAATCTCTTAACCTTTGAGCATAATTTTTTAGCTCTTTGCTCTGATTGTCCTTCTTCTTTTCTCCCTATAGCCCTTCAAATCTTTCTGTAAGCATAATCCTTTGCCATTTGAAGAATGACACAATCCCTGTGCCCACCTTTCAAAGGGAAACCAAAATACTGCACTGGTGTTCTCCAAGGACCATCTTTAAAAGCCAAAGAATTACTAGGCTTACGGACTGCCACTTGAATGTAAAATCACGTTAGATGGCTAAGGTATTGATCTCAAATCTACAAGTTTTGTTTTTCCAGTGTACATTTTGAAATTGCTAAAACAACTTTTGCTTTATCTAACTTTTATATATATTCATGCTAATATATTTACAAAGTATCAATTGGTATAAACCTGTAATTAATTATAGTAATTAAATGTAATAATTAACTGCCTTGTCTCCTCTCTTCATGTTTCTGTAATAAGGAAGGTATTTGACCCCAAGGTCTAAATACTGCATGCTTATGCCCTAAATGGCTTAATATAAAACTGAAAAATATTATCTTGCCTAAGCTGAAGGACATAGATTTGTTGTGATGTAAGAGAATAATAAACTGGAAAAATCTTGCTTATAGCCTTTTATTTTTTCTGATGAAATGTTTCCATCATACAGAAACTATAAGACTCTTAATAGCATAAGGTGTGAAGCTCTCAAACTCAAAAAAACCCCCAATCCCTGTACTTGTAACAAAATATTCCATCTATAACTATCACTGAAATAATGTCAATTTACCTTAAATTTATACAAAATGATTAATAGAATTTGGTTAGTGACCAAAATTTAAATAAACTCCGTAAAACATGTTATACATGTTATAGAAAATAAGGACAAACCGTCTCTTGAGACCATGCCCTCTTGTCTTACTGATAGTTGCCTGGGAGAAGAGACCACCCCCCACCTGGCTACAACCTCCTCTCAGGTAGTTGTAGAGGGTGATGAGGTCTCCCCTGAGCCTCCTCTTCTCCAGGCCAAACAATCCCAGCTCCCTCAGCCTCTCCTCACAGGACTTGTGTTCAAGTCCCTTCGCCAGCCTGATTACTCTTCTCTGGACCTGCTCCAGCCCCTCAATATCCTTCCTGAACTGAGGGGCCCAGAACTGGACACAGCACTCCAGCTGTGGCCTCACCAGCGCTGAGTACAGGGGAAGAATCACTTCCCTGGTCCTGCTGGCCACACTGTTCCTGATCCAGGCCAGGATGCCATTGGCCTTCTTGGCCACCTGGGC
>JAWMRA010000001.1:93610504-93642418 GCA_035584735.1 Pseudotriccus pelzelni | reverse complement strand
GCACCTCAATATCCTTCCTGAACTGAGGGGCCCAGAACTGGACACAGCACTCCAGCTGTGGCCTCACCAGTGCTGAGAACAGGGGAAGGATCACTGCCCTGGTCATGCTGGCCACACTCTTCCTGATACAGGCCAGGATGCCCACTTGTAGGAGGTCTGCAAGTAGGAGGCCTACTTATAGAAACGATCTTCTCTTCAGGTTGCTGAGAATTACTTTGCTTTGAAAAGGTCAGAAGATGTGTTTGGTTGGCAATAAATAGTATAATATTTTCAATAATCCACTTTTGAAACTCTGTATGAAGGTCTTTAAAAGTTCTGGATTCTGCTATATCCCATTAAACTGTATTAAACTATTCCCATTTCTCAATTTCACGGTTTCTTAGAAACTACTGGCCTGATCTTGCTCATCTTTTTTTTGCCAGCATTCACATCTATATGCCTGCATTTATTTCCGATGTTTGGATTACTGGGTTTTTTTATGCTCTTTGCATTTTTTTTTTAATGAGATCATTTATATGATTTTTTTACATTGTCAAAATTATAATTCTCCTAACTGAAACTCACTTTTTGAATGAACAGAAGTAATAATGATTTCATTGACTGTGATGGTGCAGAATCTGGTTTAATTTCCTATTCACAAGGAGTGTTAATGTCTTGGCACCAATGACTAGGTCAGCTCTGCAATTCAGAGCCAATACATTAGTACTCAGAGAGATGATCGCATTGAGCCAGAATCTGTCTTGCCAGTTAGAAAATGCAGTACAGGATCTGAGCCCAGGTGGACAGTACCCAGAAATGCCACCTGTTGGCCTCTCTAATTTTTGGCTGTTCACAAACTGGCACACACTGGCCGATCCCTTCATTGCCATTGTTCTACCTCAACATATTCCCACTACAGAGAATAGGACAGGAGGCTAGGCATGTCTACATCAGCTTAGTTCTGTCTTTCAGTGAGGCAAATTCTGTGGAAAGTTGCCCTGTAGAAAAAGAAAAGGAACAGATTATGCACATTACAATATTGATTTATATGATACCAAAAATTTCTATTATTTTCCAAGATGATAAGTAGTTTATTACCACCCACCCCCTCTTCTGAAAATCCCCAAATACTAAAAGCCCTTTATTTATAGTGTAGAGGATATTTATGCTATTATATTCTGATCAGTTATTTTATTTAAAGGCTTGATTTTTTCAAAAGAAAATTCTTCTTTATTCTGATAACTTAGTTTGCATCCTATCTGGTAAGTAGCACATAGAAATTGTACCAGCATGTATATTCATGTTTTCATTTGTACGTATCATACTTTTCCCTTTGTTAATGTCCATGGATTTTTTTTCTTTTGGTGGTAAAAATATTCATAACTTGACCAGAAAAAAGAAAGGATAGAAGAAAAATAAAAAAAAGGAGACATATGAATAATTAATACAAATTATACAAATTCACTTAAAATAAAACAAGAGCTAAACTCTCTGGGACTAGAATGCAAACAATCCCAGTATAGGTAGACATTGTATCAGAGCAAATTAATTTTACAAGAACGTTTCTATAACTATATTATATGATATAATCTGAAATATATATGAAGCAAAAAATCATGCAGTTCACAATAATGGTTAGTTATTCTTCCAAAACTGAATCAAAAATAGACCATAATAACAGAAGTTTATAAGAATCTGACTGAATGGAGACATTTGTTAATCATGGAGTTCAGAAATTATTTTAAGTCCCTTCTAAAAGATCCTATATTTTTGTATAGGTGCTTCTGTGAAGATAATAACGTCTATATATTAGCTTTCCATGCAGATTTCTGGGGACATTGGAGCACGTGCAAATAGGTAAATGATACACTGCCAGACTTTCTGTGTTCCAGGATACATGTGCATAACAAGATAGTTTACTCTCCCAGAGAGTAGGGAGAAGCAAATGCAACTGGAGTTGTATTATCAGAAGTAGAGTCATAATTTATAAAAAAAATCCTCTACCACCACCTTCATCATTTAGGAACTGCTGCTGATCCAGGCATAATATTGGACAGAAGCACTATATACTACAGACTTATAATATCTCTCTTGAAAAACAGATAATTTCCACACATTTGCAGCTTGAGTGTGGGCAGGACTAGATGATGACACACAGAGGAAAATATGCAGTTCTGAGGTCTTTTTCCCTATGCAATACTACATTATTTTACATGTACTTTAAGGTCACTGCCCTTCATTCTGCCAATTTTGATCAGATAGTCTACTATCTGGAAGCTGAAGAGATGATTAGTTGGCTTTGAATCTAGAGCTGATGCTGATAATTGGTGTTTTCAGCATGCATTTTTGTTTGGTCTGTGTAGCATATGTAATGTACATGCAGTCCCAATGTGACTTTTCAGAGCCCTGTAGCTGATTGTGAAAGAAGAATGTACTCGTGCACTTATGAATTTCTCATGAAGTGACAATTTTTGGAGTAGGAAACTGTTTGATCAGTCATGTAATAAATAATTAAAAGATTCATCTTGATATTCTACTAAATCTCATTTATACATGTACTCAAGAAAATAAAAAAATACATGTCATTGTCTCACAGCAGTTTACAAAAGGAGGTAAGTTCTTGTCTGTGCTTCACAGAAAAGCAGGGAAGCAGCATAAAAGGAAGTGATGTTACTTATACGTAAAGTACACATAAGAAGTGAGAACTAAGCCTTTTGAACAAACATCTTTGAAGTCAGTGTCAGTTATTGTTTGAAGCTAATGAGTAAAACCAGCTGTTTGGTTGTAGCTGAGGGGATAGGAGGGATGAAGTCCCTTCTGGAACTGGTAAACATTCACACTTGACCAGTAAAACTCCCATTTTAGGAGTAACAGCGGTCAGTGGCAGAGAGAGGAAGAAGGACTCATTATGAAATAAGAGTGGAGAAATGTAGGCTGTTTCCTCTGGTTTGTATACTAAAGTAAATTAAATACATCAGATAAATAAGAAGTAAAAAAGGACTGTAGCAATACAAAACTTTTCTTTCTAACAATGAGTTAAGAATAAAACAGAAATCATCAATTCCTGAAGAAAATGTCATCAAATCACTTTCATTCCAGTCAGTGTTTTTGAAGCAAATAACAAAGAATCCTGAGGGCTACATCCAAAGAGTATTTAAAGTCTGCAGCCACTAAACTGATGTCAAAAAAAAAAAACAAAAACAAAAACCGTTATCTGTGCCTTGCTCATTGCTTGGGGGGAATCAGGTCAATGAAAGGATGCTACTAAAACACAATGTAGAAATCTTCACTTCTTGTGAAAATGACCTTCAACATACATTTTATCTCTAGGAAAAATGCTTGATTTAACAGAGGAACATTTTAGTAACAAGAAATACTATCATTAGAAAGAGATGTGTTTGTGTTGCATTTGGTATAATAACTGTAATTCACTTGCAAAGCAAATTTGAAAACAAAGCATGCACTCAGGCCCTCTAATGAGGGCGGTAGTCTTTTGGTTTACATACTATAACAACATATACTGACTCATCTTCCAGAGAACAGTCTGTATTAAGAAAATTATTTTTATTTTTATTCCTTTTGTTTTAGCTGAAGATTTTGTTTCCTATATTGAATTTGCTTTAGTTTCAAAGTTGTTATTTCATAACAAGACAAAATCATAGCATCAGTGGTAATAGGTAAACTTGGAATAGTCTTACCTCTTGTGTAAAGAAGTTTTGGTCAACAAAGTTACAAAAAACAGTTGTATTTCATGTAAGGCTACCTAAACGACTAATTTGTGCTCAGTATTAGAGATTGTGATTGTCTATCTTATATTCAAAAAACTGTAGTGATCTTGTGCCCTACATGTCTAGGTGCTTCATCTCATTTCGTGATTTCCACAGCCTCTGTCTTTCAATTTTTACTGCATCACAATTTGCATAATATTCAAGAGACTCAGATTTCTTAGTTTTGTATTCAAAATATTGTTATAGACAAAAAGAAAGCATGTCTTATAAAGAAAGGGAAATATTTATTGTCAGTAATAACAAAGTTAAAATCATTATGCACAAAGGTTTATATACCCTTTTCTCCAGTGCTATTGCAAAGCCATGTAACATCTTAATCTACTACATATTTTTCATGCACATCAGACACTTGTTCTTAGTTTCTTGCCCAGGTCCCAAGACTGCATTTCTCTAACCAACCACTTATGAACTATTTATAATTCCAAGGTTGCCACTGACAACCTGTGCCCTTGTTCTTTTTGCTGTTTGGTTTTTTTAATCATCCCATGTTAGTAGCTCTCTACAGTATGCAGAGAAGCATATCTGTCTGTATATATAATGAAGGCTGAGATATTTTTTCTACAACCAGGTCACTTGAAGGAGCAATTAGTAGATGAAAATATAACAGTATATATTACAGTCTCTCTGGACATCATGGAAACTTGCACTGAAGCTTTAATACTGTCATAGCAAAGCTGGTATAACCTTTAGAGTGACCTTTCTCTGTTGTTTAATAAAGAGCAACTATAACTTGATAGAAAACAACATTAGCATGCACATAATAATAAGCAGTATAATGACCCTTTAGCTGCATAAGCTACATTAATATCTTGCAAGAAGATATAACTTACATTAAAATTTCACACCTACTCCAAAATCCAATGTCATTATCACAAAGACAGGCACAAGGAAGAACAAACATTTTGGGAGTTTATGTGTGCAGTATCACACACTGACATACATTGAACAGGAGTTTATAGCAGTCTCTTGGAGGGTGACTAAGAGTACATATGCAAATTTCACTTGAATTTAAGATATACATTTTCATAAAAAAGACATATTTTGCATATTGATTTGCAACTTTATTTTTGAGGAATATAGATTTTTCCTCACTAAAGTTAAAAAAAGGCTGACTGATATGGGTGAGCTGAGTACATATATATTTGTGTGACAGGTACAAGTAAGCCATTAATACCTATGTTATCCATGGCACTCAACACATTTGCAACTAAATTAAATATTTATTAGAGGAAGAGTTTATGGAAATGTCACAACTTTAGATAATATTTAGTCTTTTTCACAGATTTACTTTCTGTTTCTTCTATTTCTATCCTTCCTCACAGTCTTCTCTATTCAAATTTCATGCTATAGAGATGATGGGAAAAGCCAAAATACCTCACCTTCATATTTTTCACTGAGAGTAAGTCAGTGAGCAGTAAGTCCTGCGGCTCAGTATAAATCTGAAAAGTAAATTTTTGCAAAATTTGTGGGCTCATTCAGGTGTCAAATATCCAGTAGCAGTGTGAGCAAGTGCACTGTAACCAGCAGCTAGACAGACTTTATTTAGGAGCAACTTCAGCCTGCGTTTTAGAATTATCAAGAAAAAAAAGCAAAACACTTTTTCTTCTGGGTGACAAAAGTGCCTGTTTCACTGTTCATGACACAATGTTTCAGAGCTAATTAAAGCTGACCAGTTGATCAACCTTTCATCTTCAGGTAAAAATTGCAACAGACTCACAGCTGTTCTCACACTCATTTGCCAATGCTTTGGACAACAGACCATCTGTTGAAACTAACATTTTTTATGATAACCTATAATAATACTTGTTAAAAAATGCTGTAATAAAGGAAAGTATTACTGTCTTGTTCTGTTACTGAACCTATGTTAATATTCAAAACGATGGACTTCCTTAAAACATGAGAAAGAATGGCTTTTAACAGTTGCTGTTCAAATGACTGGATTATCTAAATTCTGGCAGCACATTTCTTGAATTTCATTAGAGGGAACCTGACCCACACACACTCCTTGGGTTTACTTCCTGCTGTCCTTTCGCACCACTTACCACTGTAACACTTCTAGGGAAAGAGAACATCTCGCTATCAAGACAGTAGTTCTTCAAGGTGACATTATCACTGAGCAGATGGAAATTCAGTCTTTCTGACCAAGGGCACAGGGACTGATTAGTCAAGATGGTCGCTTTGTCATAAATGGGACAGAAGGCACTAAAAATGAAAATAAAGACAAAATTATTCTTGAATCCATGCCACTGGAGATTAGAAGAAAGTGATGGCATTTTGAAGAAGAAAAGTCAACAAAGATAGGAAACAGAATTTACAAACACATGATCTTGTACATACATGTGAGGCAAATTTTGATGTACATAATGTCATCAGTTGTTTTGAAAATGCAAATATAACCATATTTCATCAGAAACAGCAATAAATGCCATTCCTTTTTATTCCCGCAGATGGCATTTATCCCTTTCAGATTCATAGCTCATCTTACCTGGTACAAGGACAAAATCTACTACTAAATGTGACCTGTTATCTACATTAAAGTGGCATAGTTGTTCAGTGTTTCCACATTGTTATTTCTCATTGGAAAGTAATATTTAAGAAGTTCCCTTCTACCTCTAGCTTGTTTCTGGCTTTAAGTTGTGCACCCAATTGCTGTGACTCGATAATTTGTAGGGTGCTTTGGACTAACAGAAGAACAGAATAGAAAGGAATAGAATAGAAAAGAACAGAAAAGAATATTTCAGTTGGAAAGCATCTTTAATGACCATCTAGTTCAACTGCTTGACTAATTTGGGGCTCATCATAAGTTAAAGCATATTGTTAGGGGGCTTGTACAAATGCCTCTTAAACACTGACAGGCTTGGGGCATCAACCACCTCTCTAGGAAGCACATATTTGAGCATATTCTCAGTAAAGAAACGTTTTGTAATGTCAAGTCTGAACCTCCTCCAAAGCATTTTTGAGCCATTGCTGTGGCTCAAAATTCTACCTGGATCTCAGGTAGAAGAGCTCAACACCTCCTCCTCCAATTCCGCTCCTCAGGAAGTTGTAAAGAGCAATGATGATTCTACAAATACATTTCCTAATGAAATGGCTCTATGTCTGGAAACTTGCATTTTATGACAACCTGCATGCTGCGTTGTTATAAGATTGGTGCACAGTTCATGAGAGAGATCCTGACTTGTGACTAAATGCAGTGGGAAGCAACTGCTTCAAGCAATAATGCATCCAGAAATAGAGATGAGAGACGCTTGTTTATGGGCTCTGCCACACTGCTATCTTTGCAATTTGAGCATACCAAAGGTTGCCATAGAGAATTATTACTATCATACCTGTGTGGCTTTGCACCAGCTTATACAGGAATCTCATTTATAACCTGAAAGTGGTCTTGTTGCCTGTCATAGATTGCATGAGTTTTCATAAACCAATACTTATATAACTGGAGGTAGAAAATGAAATTTTCCCATACATAATTGCGGAAGTGTTTGAGGAGTTGCAACATTGTTTTAAATAGGCCAGAAATATATTAGTGATTTAGCCACAGTTATCCATAATCCCCCTCTTCCCTACCACTGCAAAAAGAAAAAAAAGATCTCAACAAATGGCATTAGTGACAATAGTGAAATCTGCAGGCTCATTTACTGTAATTGATACTGTCACAGGTGCATTGATTTAATTATTGTCAGTCATTTTGCATTGATTCAATCAGCATCACCATGTCCTTTACAGGAAGTGCTTCAGAATTTTAAAGCCATTGTCACAGCTGCCCCAGGTCCAGGTGCTAAAAATCAAATTCAAGATGACAAAGGCATCATCATCATCAAGATGACAAACTCACATAGAGGAGAAATTTTGCATGACAGAAGTTGATGAATTTATTTCTTTGACAAACAATTGAGGGCTGCAGGGCATAGTGTATGAGAAAATAGAGTTAATGATGTCAGTCATCTCATTTTAATAGAATTCTGATTTAATGGGGTTTTAATGATATAGCAAATAGTAATCTTTATAAATTACTAAATTCTGCCTTATGGTTCCTGCACGGGCATTTACTATACTGGTAAAGTATTTGAGGAAAACAAGCTTTCAAATACGTGTTTGAGGTGAGAAAGCTGCCGAACTTCTTTTTGTCACTGTGTTCTTGAAATCTGGTTTGCTCTTGAGATAGAAACTGAAGCAGATTAAATACCACACAAGAGTAAATTTTCAAGACATGCAGTCCTTATTGGCTTTAGAAGTTATGATGAAGACATAAATAGGCGTTTTATTACTAAAGTAAAATATGAACTAGATGGAAGTGTTATATATATACTGCATGGGTGAAAAGCATTCTTGGGGTTATTATGAAAGTGGAAAAAGTGAACGAAGTGTATATGAATATATGAATGTTTACGTGACACAGTGATTATTTTTTTAAGCTTTGGAGATTTTTAAACTTAAAAAAATGACTGAATGAAAAGCCCTGTTATGACCTTGTGTAGATTTTAGAAATATTTTTAGAAAATGCTTTACATAAGTACATAATTAACTTAATGAATCAAATTTACTGTTCCTTCTCAGAGGGACACTGAAAATTCACCTCTGAGTAAGCGAAGTGTTTTAAATGCTATTCCGTTTATAGTTTCTTTATGGATTTAAGGCCAATGAATGAGGCACCATGACACAAAATAGCCATTTGACTAAGTGCCAATATTTGAGGCTGGAAATATACAATAATTTTATTAGGAAAAAATACATATTTAAAAGAGAAGGAGCCTTTAAACATTAAATATGTTTAAAACCAGAAAATGTTCTTTTTTTTTTTTTTTTTTTTTTTTAATTTAATGCAAACTGGTGCTTCCTAGTCAGGAAAATGGAATGTTTCAGTGGGTTTGTATCTCAATGATAGGCATTAACTATAACCTAGAAGTTGTTCTTTAAGAAATCAGCTTGTCTATTGCTGAATTGAACTATGATGGTCTGGAGACAAGATGTTGTGGCAATACGGCACATAAAAGGAACCACCTACTTTAGGGTTCGAAATGTCCTTCCAAATTGTGTTATTTTTTTAAATTTTGACAGCTTGCTAGGCAAAAATCAGAAGAGAAAAAATATGTGACTTCAATGGAAATTATTGAGTATTTCAAATGTGTATAATTTATACAAAAAGATTTTTTTTAAAAAAAGCTTACATAGAATGTAAATTTCCCTTTAATAAAGGGAGATTTTGGCTGGAATATCATGAAAACAAAAAAGTTGTGTTAACTCTAGGTGACCAGAATTTTAATTAAAATGAAAATAATTGGAAGCAGACCTTTTTGAGATCAAAGATTGATGTGAGTGCACTTATTCTTTTTTCAAAAATTAAAAAAGTCCTGGATTTTTTAAAATTATTTTTTGTAAATATTTTAAATTAATGTACGAATATTTTAGTAATTATGTTAAAAAATCCTGATTTTTTTCCCCAAGTTTTTTCTTTAAATGTCATTAAATATATTATGTGGAGAAAAAAAGTAGGCTGCACTATAAGTAGAAATTTTAAAAATCTCAGAATTATAAATTGTTGCCGAGTCAGTTTTGTTTGTAATAACAACTTAACCAGCTATAAGATGTAGAAGTAAGGTCAGTAATCTTATGATCAGACTGATTTCAGCATCTTATCCTTTGAACGAGATTCGTCAAATTTTTGTCTGTTTTGATTATGGTTTTTGAATACATTTTGAGGCTTATTTTAACTGCATTTCAGTTATATTTCCCCTAGATTTACTCTAATTCCTAGATTTCTACCTGTTGCCTGCCACACCTACTTAGCTGCAAAAATTCTCTAAAAAGATGCTTTTAAATGCTTTTTATTAGATATTCTTGTGTGCGATGTGTGTGTACTGAGTATGTATATGTGTGCTGAAGCATGATTCAATCCTGTGCCTCCTGCAGAATCATCAGCTCATATCTATGTCACTGACCTCAGTTTTTGTACAGTGTAAAAATATTTTATAATCAAAATTCCTTCTCAAAAGCCACTCACTCAAATGTCAAGACTAGCTAGAACTAATACTTATCCAAAAGTAAAAAAACTGTATCAATGAAATTTTGTAAATCTACCGATCACTTCAAATAATCATTCTTTTTCTCATGAATAGATCTAATTTTCAGAATTATTAGTTGAAATAATTTCTATTCATTCAAGTCTCAACATTTTTTGCAATGTCATTGTTTCATGCAATGTGAGCAGGTAAGAGCAGTACTTTGCACTTTCAGAAATCATGCTTTTACTTAATGTGTTTTCTTGGTTGTTTGGGTTTTTTTGGTTTTTGTTCTTTTTTTCCTTCTGTACAATAATAACTTTTGGCATTAATTAACAGCAAATGATTCTCAAAATCCTCAGGCTTACATTGAATCTGAGGAATACAAATTAGCTACTTTTTGACTTCTGTTTTAAACAGAAAGGTCATTTGTTTTGTTCTCATTCTCTTCATAGAGTTGTAGACATGCATTTAGCAGTGGGTAACTTTGCACCATAAGAGCAGCAGCACAACGTGACATTACAATGTACCTCGTTGCAGACATTTCATTTCAATAAGAACCAGCTGTTCAATTATTCATGTTCTTCAAATTCAGAAGCCAAGAGGCATTATATTCTGCGGGTTAGGCACTACTAAAAGAGTACTTATGGAGAGATGGATATTTAATGCCTCAGTAAGTTCTGTCCTGGTTTGATTAGACATTAACAGAAGGAGTTAATAATGGAGTGTAAAGCCTGATATGTGAAGCAGAAAATGAAATTTAGAGATACAATGAAAGTGTTAATACACTTAGAGTTTGGGTCATCTAAGGAAGTCAAGATTAACAATAGATCTGAATTCATGGGCTCTTCATTTTTTTCATGATAGTCAGAGATCTGGATTACAAGATACTAATGCATCTTATTTATCATCTCATAATACTATTATTTTTCACCTATGTAAGACATTTAATTAACTTTCAAGTGCTTTATTATCTAATTCATTCTCATGGCTTAGCTGAGATTTGGAAAAATAATCTTATTTTGAAGAGTTTGAGTGATTTGAGGAAGGATATGACTTGAGGTAAGAAGATACGTGAGAGAGAAGAGATGTGAAAGGATCATAGAAATAGTGGAGTCATCATATTTCATAATACGTTTAGTGAATATGTGGTTTTAATATACTCTTCTGCTCTGTCCGTTGCATCCCATCTTATGATGAGAAGTTGTATCAAAATTGTATTTAGGTGAACAGGAAGAAAAAAAAAAGGAAATCAAAAATAGGCTTACCCTAATTATGCGTTACATTCCAAGTATTAATACTTAGACACAGTATGCTTGCTAAGCCTAACTATGCATATCTATGGTCAAAATAGACCATTTACCAAAGATAAAAATGTCTTTAAAATGAAGGAAAAAATAGGGAAAAAAAGAGTCTCTCCAATTTAAAACTGAGATTAATTTACCTGACAAAGGAAATGAGTGCATAAGTAAATATGAGGTATGTGTGTAAATGCATGTGCACATGTGCACAACCAGCTCTCTCTAATCCCTTTATAAATAGGTACAGGAAATAATATCAGTAAAACAAGGTTGAATGATCCCACCCTGCTCTGCAAAGCATTTTGAAGAATATTATTGAACCACAAGGTTTAATTGGGTCCAAATTAACACCAGTAACTGAATGTGATTGCTTCATATCATTCACCCCAAAACAGCATCTGAATCATAGTTGGTAGGAAAATGGTTATTTGTATGAACATGTTAGAGCAAATCAGCTCCAAACTGGCCTATACATTACAGAAGAAGGAAAAATAGTTATTTTAATGTAAGAACAGTAGTGGTAAATATTAGAAGTATGTCAGAAATAATATGCTGTCACAATATTTTTAAAAATCCAGTTTAAAATTATTAACATGATTCATGGAGGAAAAATTCCAATATAAGGATAAAGATGAGTGTTTATTGTATACCCAAAATTAGAAAATAAGATGGAAAACCTCATAATTCTTGATAAAGACAGAGAGATTACTTACTATTTACCATCACAGGCAAAATACAGTTGATTTTGGGAGAATTAACTCATCTCAAAGCTACAGCAGAGAATGAATATTCAGTTTCTCTTCTGTGTGTATTTTTCTCATACAGTATGTATCAACATATGTAGAATAACTATTGAAAAACTGTGTAAAACTGACGCAAGCCATAGAGTAAAGGGCTACAAACAAAAGATTCAGATTCACAGACTGTAGGTGCCTAAATTCAAAGACTAATGTCAGAATGTAACTTTAAATGAAAGAAAGGCATTTCCAGACTGCTGGTCATAATTGCTGCTGTTTGTAGCAGGCAGAAGAGCTTTCTGGGTAGATATTACAAGGAAAACATCTCATCTTGTGAGGATATGTAGCATGTTTAACAGGAATAAGTTCATAGTATTTCTAAGGCAAAAATATATGTTGTTCAATAGGAGTTTTAAGGAATTTTTTTTCAGTTTATTTTATATGCATAATTAAGGACGGAGATTCCAAAGAAAATTACAGAATCTGAAGTGCAAGGTTGTTGGTGATATTACATAGAAGGAGAAATTAAGACCTTACTGACTTCATGAAATCACATGTATATGTCAAAGTACATGCATTATATTGTATTTGGAATTAGGGTTTAACTTTCCAGTCTTACAAAAAACAAACCAACAAACAAACCTATGTTTGATCCATGTAATTTTCACTCTGCTTAAATGTTATTTGTGGGTAATTAATGGTGACGGGAGAGGAATTAAATTTATCCGCTACAGAGTAGTCTCCACTAAATCTACACACCACATATCTTTCATTGTCTTAGCAGCAGTATCCCTAGTTTCATGCGAACCTTTCCATTCTTAAAGTTTTGATGTGGGTATGCTGAGCATGGATGCATAAGAAAATGTTCTACTTAGTAATGCTATAAGATAAATAGAAATGTGTTAAGAACAATATTGTCTACAATGCCTTTGAAACTGTTAAAAAATAATTATTTGAAAAACAGAACCAAAGCAGAGAACTCATTACTTGCTTGTTAAGGCCCAAAGTTGCACTTGGCTCTAAATAATATGAAATATACATAACTTTTTATCTTGCAGCTTGGCATCCAAGGTTGTCCTGGGATGCAGCTGTGTGCTACCTGAAGGCTTAGGGTAAGTTGCTGTTGTTTAAAACTAGAAAGGCAATGTGCTAATCATTCCCAAAGCTTGTGGTCATAAGGTTTAATCCACAGAATACTTTCTGTCTTTGGACAATAATTGTAGAAGCACAGAAGAAGAGGTAAATTCAGAGGTTTGTTTTTTTTCCTTTGTCTCTTTTGGGTCACAACTGTGTACTCATCCATTTTGAACATATGTGAACATGTGAACATGCATGTATATGAACATTTGTAGGGCTGGATGAGGTTTTGATATAATGAACAGAGTGTACAGAGAAGCCATTCCTTTTGCTTTTCCCCTGGTTCCTAACGATTTTCAAAATATTTTCTGCATAAGTGAAATGAAGGCAGGAAGGCAGACAGATACAATGGGTTTCTTTCTGTCCACTTGGAACTTGCAATGGTAATTTGGGTTCTCATTTAGTACATTCTCTCCTGACGCTCATTAGTAAAAAAGATTATGTGCACTGCAGGAATTAATGTTTTAGCATGCCTGAGTTGCACTTACAAACAAAACAGAAGCAAATATGCACTTTGAGATAAAGAAACCTGCTTCCAACATAATAAAGCTTGACAATGTCTTGCCTCTTTACAGTATTAATATATTTCCTATACCATTAGAGGGTATAATGAAACCCTCATCTGAGAATTTCTTATTAGGAACTGGCTATTGAACTTTATTTTATAAGCTTAGTAGACATTAAAACCTTAGATTTTCAGACCACTAGACATAGAAAGATAATTTCTTCCATTTTGAACCCTATTTAGAGCCCAGGATCTAAGACACCAAGAGATATCCCAGAAATTTTGAAAGAAATGAACAATTGCATTTTGTTTTCAAGAGCAGCAGCTTGCCTTATTTACCTTGCTTTTAGAACAAAAAGCCAAATATGAAGACTCATCTTTGCATTTAGTGCCACCCCATTTACAAAGATTTGTTTACATCACTCAGATTGCCTGCAGTGTGTGGTAGACATCAAATGTCTCCTTTATAAGAGGCAGGAGCAGTTCCCAGGTCCCATATTTGCAGTGTCCTCATACTACCTCAGAGTAAGATTTGAATGCACACCAGGTTTTCCTACTTTGTGGTTTCAGTGAATAAAGACACCACTCACGTAGGCTAAAGATAGTCCTGGGACACTCCAGACTGTCTTACATCCAGCATTAATGGGAAACCAGGTTCTTAAGGTTCGCTGTGATTCACTGTATTGCAATTTAGTCTAGACACAGCCAATGTAACTTCATACACCTCAAAGGAAATCAATATGACTCAAAAATATCTCCATGTTTTATGAACAGAATTGTTTTACTTTCTGATTGATGTATGATATTTATTATGTCTTTTAATAATAATAATAGTGTCCTTGTAAAAATAATTCATGTGATAAGAAAAGAAATGTACAGTTTTGTCAATATAGAAACAAATATGAACAAACAGAAAACTCAATTCTCTTTCAGTTTCAGTCAGCAAGAGGCTACAGAAAAATCATGTCACAGTCACAATGTAAACTCACATTTACCAGAGCACAGAACATAAGAAAGAAGTCATGAAGTATGAGGCTCATGAACAAACTTTTTTGTATCTTTAATATAAAGTGTCCTTCCAGAGTTGTTTCCCGCTATTTGTGTTGGGTCGATACTAGTCATGTCAGTGCACAGACACACAGCATGGAAATGTGAACTGCTCCTACAATTTAACTGAGTGCTAATAAACAAAGGATGACATTCTAAGTGTCAGTGATGTTTTCCTGATTATCAAAGCAGTCAGTGAAGGAGACGGCTTACTGTTATCCCTATATTGCTCTTTAAAATAAGCTTTAGTACATTGAGTAGTAAGCAGCTTGCAAAGGGAGATTTAAAAAAACACATATCATAGAGTGGTATACAAAATCTGAATCTTCCAAGCAAAATGTATACTTGGGAATGTTTCTAGACACTGTGAAAGACTGGCTTTGCTAGAAAAGTGTGAGAATATTCCCTGCCACAAATTTGTTCTGTGCTAGCTCACATTTTCTCAAGAATGGTTTGAAAGTTGCAGGAAAAGCTAAGATAATAACTGTTTAATAGGCAATGTGCTTGCAATCATAATGATCCTGAGGCTGAAATAGCTATGCCAAAAAAAGACAATGTCCATCCACGTTCCCAGTATGCTTAGATTCTGACAGGAGATGTGAGAAGTAATCCAAATGGAGGTTTTGTGATTTTATTATCCATAAAGAGATACAGCATATGCAGAGCAAAAACTCATTTTCGGGTCCTTTTTAACACAATTACGATGAAGATTTAATTAAATGATCGTACGAACCAAGATAGATGAACTTGTATACCACGATACCTAACTAAATTATGGCACTCTGGACCTACAGGTTTTACAAAGATTTCTGGACAGTTATATGAGACAAGATTTTGCTACTATATACTTCTGTAAAACTGACTTACATTTGACTGTCAGTGTTCCGTACAATGAAAATTCAAGAATTATAGGTTGGCATGAAAGATAAATTCATAGAGATGAAATCATTAATGTTTGGCAAGTCTTTTAAGACCACTAGCATCCTGTGTTGGTGACCTCCTAGTCACTGAAATTTTTACTTCCTCTCACTCACAGAAATTATTCACCAGGAAATCAGTGATCTAGAGCCCTTCTTGTCAGCAGGCCATATACACAGTAGTTGTCTCTGAAGTTCTCTAATCCTCTCTGTCCATGAGCATCTGAGTCTGATGCTCCTCACCTGAGAGAAGAGACTTCAGTAAAGAATTGCTGTTTCATACTTTGCCCGCCAAATATAAGTTTTGCAGATCTCTATCAGCCCTCTCCAGAAAACACTTATGAGACATCTAATTTTATTCAGCCTTCCTCTCTCTCCATTCAGCTACAGAAAAGATCATATCTTTCTGCATAGGTTACTGCTTAGAACATCTATCAGAAATTACTTGGACTTACGATACTTTAAAGACTGGAGGTCTTATGAGAGTTTGTAATATATGTGGAAAAAGAAGGAAACCAAGAACACTTTCTGGGTGCTTTATAACTCATGACAGCAAGTGCCAGAATATACAATGAAACGAAAACCTTTTTTTTTTTCTATTCAAACTCCTTCATTTTTAGCATTTAACAACTGTTGAATTTGCTATTTTAAAGACCTAAAAAGGTTTTAGCGTGGGATAGTATTGATTTATTATGGAATGGCAATATGCAATAGAAAAATATAATTTCAATTCCATGTTTCATTTTAATAAAGTTTCTCACATGTTTACAAAGGAAATCAATTATCTGTTTTGTTTTATTGTTCCATTCACGTCTGTTTCTGGTTGTGTATAAGTAACCCTTAGCCTAAAACTAAAACATACCAAGTTTAGTCAGTGTGTACTGGTGCAGTAATATGCCATTCATCCAGCCAAATCTCTGGACAACTGCATTAAAACTAGACATCCCATCCTCCTCTCAGACCTCTTTCCTCAAAATTAAGAAGGAACCTGCATTTGCTAGATCAACTGTGTCCAAAAAAATGTTCCTATTGACATCTTCTGTTGGTTGTAAAAACACTGTAGGGTGAGCAGTTGACTGAAACATGTTTGATGTAAGTATCTGAAATAAATGTTATTCACCATGTGGACACATTTTGTTTGGTCTTTCAGACTATATAGTTTGTTTCAGTAGTGTAACTACAACATCGAATTCCCTTCAACTGTATTCATGCTCTCTTATTCCATTATTCATTATTCCATTTTACATGGGTAAAACCACAACGCTATAGGACTAGCAACTGAACTTTGCAGATTTAGGGAGCTTGCAGACTTTAAAATATTATCATGAATAGTCATAAATCTTAAGTTTCAAATAGAGTTTCCAGCATTTCTGAAACACAGGTATATAACACTGAAGAAAACTAAGCAAGCAGACGTACTGCATATGTACTCCATGAAAGCATTGAAGTAGTGACCCACAATCATAAAACTGGAAGAAACAACTGGGTAAATCAGACTTCATAAAAGTTTGCCTGGCTGTCATGATACAGAGCCAATATACTGTCTCATTCTAGTGTAACGTATTTTTCAGCTAAGCATTCTGATCTACACAGAAACAAGATTATCGAAATCTTCACCCAAAGACTTCTTAATAATTTTGCCCCAGACTGAATTATATACGTTTTGAAAATGAAAGTGAAAATGAGTAGCATATAAGTAGGTAAGAAAGATTACAAGCTGATTTCACAATGACTTTTAAGTTGTATAAAATTCAAATTCAAAAGACGATGCTGTGAGATTCTCTGGATATTCAAAATCATTATTGATCACAGTAAATATTAACGAAATGTTAATAAAATGCTCAAATGTTGCTGGAAATGTTTTTACCCCAAAAGGGACTTTGAAAGAATAAGTTTTTCTTAGTTTCTGCTCGACATCATTTACTGGCATTAGTGACTTGTTACTAAGTCAGAATTAGAAGAGTTGCCAACATAGTTGATCAAGGCAAGCCAGTAAATGTGATGGGTTTGGATTTTAGCAAAGCTTTTGATACTGTCTCTCACAGTATGCTTCTTAACAAAATGGCCAGCACACAGGTAGACAAGTCCACATCATGCTGGGTGTACAGGTAGACTTTAGATTTGGCTCAAAGAGTTGAAGTAAAAGGAGGTACAAAGGCCAGTGATCAGTCACCAATGGGTTGTTCAGGATTCATTTTCAGGGCCAATATTCTTTAATGATTTTATAAATTATCTGGACACAGAAAACAAATGTGTGTTATTTTCCAATCATTCTAAATTAGGAGCTGTGGACTCTTCTGAGCGCAGGCAGGCCTTACAGAGAGATCTGGATAGACTAGAGATCTGGGCAATCATCAGTTTCATGAAGTTAAACAAGATCAGTGCTGGATTCTCCACAAGGTGATCTTGATTATAT
This sequence comes from Pseudotriccus pelzelni, assembly GCA_035584735.1. Classification (NCBI taxonomy): domain Eukaryota; kingdom Metazoa; phylum Chordata; class Aves; order Passeriformes; family Tyrannidae; genus Pseudotriccus; species Pseudotriccus pelzelni. Next base: position 93,624,592 of record JAWMRA010000001.1, on the reverse strand, counting down.
ATACAAACTGGGGAATGAAAGCATGGAAAGCAGCTGCTCAGAAGAAGACATGGTCAAGTTTGGGTTGATGGCAAGTTGAATATAACTCAACAGTGTGATCAGGCAGCCAAAAGGGCCAACCTGTCCTGTGGTGCACCAAGCACAACACAGCCAGCCGGTGAAGGAGATGACTCTTTCACCTTAGACTGCACTGGTGCATCCCCACCTTGACTACTGTGTGCAGTTTGGGCACATCAATTCAGGAAGGACATCAAAGTATTAGAGCCTGTCCAGAGGAGGGTGATCCAAGACAAGGGCCTTGAGGGCAAGACTAAGGAGGAGTGGCAGAGGTCACTCCATTTCTTCAGCCTCCAGAGAGAAGGCTGAGAGGTGACCTCATCACTGCCTACTACTGCCTCAAGGGGGATGGCAGAAGGGGAGGTGCCAGTCTCCTCTCTCATGACCAGTGATGGGATGAGGAAATGGAATGAAGGTGGGTCAGGGGAAGTTCAGACTGGACATAGGGAAAGGTTCTTCACTGAGAAGGTGGTCGATCACTGGAATAGGCATGACCCAGGACAGTTGTGATGGCACCACGCCTGTCATGGTTAAAGAAGCATCTGGACAATGATGCTACTCATATGATTTAGTTTTAGGCAGTCCTGTTAAGAGCAGGGAGTTGGACTTGAGCATCCTTAGGGGTTGTTTCCAATTTGAGATATTTTACAATTCTATTTTACAATTCTATTTGAATATGTATTGATTTAAAAAATATTTTCTATTAAAAACTGGAGAAAAATAATAAAAATAGATAATGTAGGAAGTAATGAAAAAGATATATAGCTTTAAACATGACAAAAGAAGGATTTTTTTTTAAGGAATCATCATAAAGGATGGAAAAAGTTAAAAATGGAAGAGGAAATATTCTGAAAGGATACAAACTGGACTGAAAACTAAAGTAAATCTCAACAAGAATAGGAGATAGAGAGAAAAAATAAAATGGAAACATAATAAAATAGAAAGAGGATAGAAAACAATAAAAACATATGCCTTCAAAAAGCTCTTAAAGACAATAAAATGTGAGGGAAAACCAAAGAAAATTCTTCCATCATGATTATATGTGATTAAAGTTAAAAAAGAAGACACTAAAATAAAGTAAAAAAAAAAAAAAGAAGTACAGCAATAAATGCTTGCATTCTTCACTGAAAAGAGCTTACCCTTGAGGTCCCAAAAAGGATCTATGCAGTGACCTATGGTTTTCACTGTATTTATACAGGAGAGTGAATAATGAGCTGCCAAATATTAAAGATGACAAACATTTTTCAAAGGAAGCAAAAAATAGAGATGACTGCAAAATGTTGCAGAAGGAGCTCATTGTATTCAGTGATAAAAAATATCTGAGATAATTCAGTGCTCATAAATTCAGTGTAAAGCACACGTAGCTATCAATCTAACTGAAGAGACACAGTGATAGTCTTGGAATTAGGCATTACCATTCTCAAAATTAATCTTAAAATATTTCTAAATAGGCAAATATCATGCCAAAAATTAAGAGTGAAGGAGTATAAAATGAAAATAAACAAGCAAATATAACAATGTTGTCATATAAATGCATGGCATACTCCATGCAGACTAACATGTTCTAATCAGTCATCAAAGAAAAAAACCTAGCAAGCTTAGACAAAGTACTGAGAAGGATGAAAAGGATGATCAGAAGCATGAAATGAGTCTCCTAGGAAGTGGTACTGAGGAGAAGGTATTTCTCAGCTTGAAAGAAACAACCCATGGAAGATAAGATGGAAGTCCATAAAGTTGTGAATAGGTTGACGAAAGCAAATAAAATTTGATACTCAATTTTTATCATATTAGGAAAAAGTATGAGAAATACAGAAATCAACTGGTGTTCTGTTATAATGGTATAGGAATTGAGCAGAAAATAACCCTCCTGGTGTTCCAGCTGGTCCTCAGAGATCAGATGTGCTGAGTGCGGGTGGGTTTAATTTCTGGTTATAGCAAATTTAGCATTTTAACAAGCACAGATGCACAAATAGTGCAGTTTGCCAATCCTATACTATGGGTTTGATTGCATTCAGTAAGGATTTACACAGTCCAGATTCATGAAGTTAATATGTTAATGGAGCTTAATGAGAATCTCAGTTACTTTCAGTCAGAATTGACAGTTGACAAAAGAGATGGAATAATCACTTTGGTCCTCCACCACATACTGAGGCAGCAGTAAAAGGCTCTCTGACCTTCATCAGAGGGTCTTTGCATGCATCTTTAATCTCCTTAACAAACTGTATTTGTTACAGGGCTTGTTTTCCATGGTGCAGATAGTGTAGCTGTTGGCTGGTACAGAGGTGTGGTGGTTTTCTCTGCCTCAGTGAAGCAGCATCGAGCTGAGAGACCTCTGCTTCTCTCCAGACATTACTCAGTTTCCAGGCCTTGCTTAAGGCAGGTGCAAGATAAGCAAGAGACACAACTCATGCTTTTTTAACCAGCCTCATTGATTCTTCACTGTCTTAAAGCAATACTGTACAATTCTGACCATTTACTGAAATTGGCTAACAGTTCAAATTATTAGGGAGAGTTGAAATACTTAACCATAATATTGTCATGAGATATTAAAGGCAAAAAGAGTGGGTTCAAGAAGAGATTGGGCAACTAAAGGTTTGTTGGCTACTATCCCACTGGTCTGGATGTACCCTCTGCCTCAGAAAGTTCCTAAATGTTAGACCAGTATCTGAAAGAATATATATTTGATATTATATTATGTACATATTTTCCCTGAGCATCTAGTGAAAAATTTGACATGCCTTTGGTTTGAGCAGAAAAGCAATTTTTAAAGTCTTATAAAATGAGAAAATAACAGGCAAATTAGCCTAAGGTAGATGAACATATAATAAATATTTAATTCATTCTTCAGAAATATTAAAATTATATAGACAGTGAAAGTCATCTGATTGTATCAGAACAACGTTTTGCCAGAGTTTTTAAAACTTATATACAGTCTTTTGTATAAAATAAATACAGCAGCAATGATGGAGAGAAGTCTCATCTACCCTAAACATCCATGAACATAAGGTTGAACCAGTGTTACTAAACTTCAACACTTAAATATATAAAAATTAAGATTTTAAGCACATAAAATTATTTTATATCCATCATACAATAAAAGCCAGATGAATCATGTTAGTTAAAACATGCATTTACAAGAGCTTGACCTTCACATTTTGGTTTACGAAAAGGTGAGCTGAACAGTGCATTCATAATTTAAAAGCTTTTAAAAAAGCATAAGAAAATATCAAATTATTAAAAATGATCTTCCATTAGATTTTTTTCTGTCTTCATTTATGTGAATAGTTTATTTCATCTGCTTAATTTAGTAACAATATGTCAAATGGATTTCTGCAGCTGAAGGTCAATCAGGCAACACCAATCTCAGCAGTAAACATCTCTTGGAAAATAAGATTTCATTGGTACAGTCAATAAACAAGCTGCCATCAATAAAAACAAAATACACTCTAATCAAAGAGAGACACATGCGCTCATGATTATGCTTCCAAAAATGGAGGGTCATGCTCATCTGGATGAGGCATAAAAACTACCAGATGGTCGGGGTGGCATAGGAAGGAGTGGGTTTATTACTTCTCTTCATAATACCAAAATTTGATCATTATGCTAAGCAAAATAGATGCAGAAGTTTTTCTAATTCAGTTTGCAGCAAAGGGAGGCATGCAACAGTTTGTGAAATCCTGGTCTAAGGTTCTGCAATTAGAGTGGATTGTTTTACCAGAATATAAAACATTTAGTCTCCCTCACATCAAAAGAAAAATGTTCAGATATTATGTTAGAAACAACACTGAATATTAATAACTCTTTTTTTTTTCTCACTCCCGTTCCTGGATACTTACAAGCCTGTCCAGAAACAGAGTGTTTACACTCTGGGCATTACTCCATGTACATTTTTCTTGGGGCTTTCATGCCTTTGAATTAATGACAGTAAAGTTAAAATTCCATGCCACAGCAAAGAATGAAGTAAAACAAGGTAGCATATGAAAGAGAAAATGAAACAAAGTAAAGTAACATTAAAACAATTCTACCCATATTCTTTGCTGACAGCTGAGAGAAAACTGAGGTCTCCCTCTGAGGCAATCTTATGGAAGGAACAGTCAGGCTCTCTCCGATACTTTTCTGTGATAACTGTACAGGTGGGAATCTTGGACCGGATTCACAGTTAGCCATTTACACCTGAGACACTTCTGGTTCCCCTTCCTTGTCTTTATTTTTCTCCATGTCACGGTCTGCACATACCTTGAAACTTGTACGTGGGCACCTGAACAGAAACCCCTCATGAAGCTTTGCTGTGGTCACAGTATATTTTTTTCTCCTACATAATCCTCTAGAGTCCAGTGTATATACTGACTAGATCCCTCTTGAATATGATGCAAGTGTAGATAAGTCTTACATTTGTATCCCTACATATTTAGATCTTAAATGAGGCATACAGCAGAATTACACAATATGTACATGGTTTGGACACCTTTCACCACGAGAAAATACTTCAGTGAAAGACAGAAACTACTTTCTTTGTGCAAGCAACTAGTACTGTGTGTTAAGACAACCATCATTTTGATCAGTTCTACCTAGCACAGAAGTTAGAACATCAGTGTTTTTTTGCTAATGATATGGAAAATCTGAGATAGTGGCAAGATGGGAATGGAATTCTTTTTATTTTTTTTTTTAAGTGTAGGAGAGTAGACAGATGCTCCAGCACTTAGATACTTCTACTCAGCACTAAGAAAACCTTATCAATAATTAAACTAATACAGTTTTTATGCCTGATTTGGTGCACTGAAGATATTGCTTCTCTACATCTGTTAACTTTCAAAATTAAAGGAATTAGAATTATTTTTAGGTACATAGCTCTTTGGTTTCCACCTTTTTTTCCATGTTTGCTGTTATCTTCCTTCAAGTCATGACTTTTTCAAAATACAAACTAATTTTTTTTAAAATCCATATACCACAGGTGAGGTAGAGAAATAAGAAATTTATCAAAGTGTTTAAAAATAATTAAATTTCTCCTTATTCATATTGAACTGAAGTCTCATCATGCCACTGGTATTGTTATTAGAAACTGAATTGCAACTGACTTAATTTCATTAAGATTGTACATCTTTTTTTGTCTTAAAAGGGAAAATATGAATCATTTTTTAGATACAGTATTGTATGCAGAACATTGTTAATATTTAGGCAAATACGTGATCTTTGTTACAATTACAAAAGTTGCAAAAATAATGCAAAAAATAGTAAAAATATATTTTCTTTAGAGTTCTTAGCATTCTTACTCTTAGCATAAAATTATTAGTTAAATAGGGAAATCTTTCAGTTCTTCTTCCTCTTACAAAAAACAATCAAACCCCCAATACATGAAGTCTTCTTAAAAAGCAAATAAATAACCAATATAAAAACCCCCATCAATAATAAAAAAACCAAAACAAACCCAAAATCCAGATAAATAAAAGGTATGAACCCAGAAAATAGAAGAATTTAATATATAAATCTTTTTTTTCCATTCTTTTTTTTTTTCCCCTAAAAGTAACATTCTATTTAAAAGGACCCCTCTGGGCAATTTTAAAGCAAATAAAAATATCTCTTAAAATCTCCTCCTTCTGGTTAAAGGAGGTTTTATAGTTTAACTGTAGGGACAATTTTCATTAACTCTATAAGCTTCAAATTTTCTTAATAATGGTACAATGAAGAGCATACCTTAGCAAGATTGTACTTCAGCAAACTCTCTGGAGGCAATGAACCTAAGAAATAAACAAAAATAGAAAGGAATAGAAACTTTATTACTAAGGTAGGCACCTATGACCTCAAATAATTGGATACAGAGCTAGCAACAAAGAATAGTATAATTATTACATATAATTACAAGAACCATTTCTTGTTACCACCTCTCCCTCCCCAAAAAATGTTATAGTGAGATTATATAAATTATAAACATGTGTAAGTTACTTTTTATGGCAACAGGTTTCACCCTTTTCATCACCCAGGGGAAAAACATCAAAACAATCTGAATAAGCAGTTTGAATAAACTTGTGGGTTGAGGGTTTTGATTGTGTGAATGGCTTGTTTTTGTTTGTTTTATAATATGAATTGTCTATGTCTGTAGTAGATTGTTTTCAGCTAATTCCTTGCAGCTGTTACTAAATTATAGGCTCTGCTTTCCAAGGCCACTTAGGGAAAGCAAAACTAGCGCTATGTAACCACTAATCTGACTATGTAATGGTCTGAATGAAAAACATTTGCTATTTCTAGTTGTACAACACACAATCTTTGCCAGCTACTCATGTGACTGAATGACTGCCATCCATTTATTTCCCGATAAATCTAAAGAATAATCTTTATATTTCTTCAAAAACATTATATCAATAAAGATAAACGGCTTGTCTAATTAACTCAAGTGTCATTAGCCAAATATTATTTCATAGAAGCTAAGACATTGTAGTTTTACTAGTATTATAAAAATGTGAAGGTCTGATTTTAGTTACTAGATTAAGGGCAGAAACTAATATACCTAGACAAACAAAATTCACCTAAGTATCCACAGATTATTTCAGCCTCATTAACCATGCATTTTGCAATATCCAATTGTAGTACATGATTTTTAGAAGAGTTTCCGGAATAACAGCAACTAACAATCAAATCCTCCAAAGAGTGGGTGTTTATTACATAACCTGATAATTCAATCTATAGAAATACGACTGTATTTTATTCTACCTAGACCAGAGGATTTTATATTTACAAGATATTTGTTCCATGTTATCTACTGATAATATGAAAATCATCATGTCTAGTGGTTTGATGTGTATTTTCTCTGCTAAGGAGAAGAGGAATGTTATAAAAGATCTATGTGTATTGTTAAAAAAATGTATTTCTGGTTAAATTCTTATGAAAGTGATAGTTATCAATGCTGCCCTGCTTTTCTCTTACATGGTGATGTTGCTGAATACACTATTGCAGTGAAAGTGTTACTTTTTTTTCCAGTAAATAGAGGGGTTGGGGCCAGAAATCTAAAGAGCTTTAAATAGGATTTGAATACTTAATTCGAGATTATTTTGATCACAGGACAGTATGGATACATGTTTTCAGAAAAGTTCTACTGAGTCTAGGTTATATTGATTTTCAAAGTGAATGAGTTTTTCAATACCCATTTTTTTTCATCAATTTCCTTATCTTTCCTCTTTTTAATCTGTAAATCCCAAATGAATATGGGAATACTTCACTTATGTAAGGACAGAAGTGTGGGGAGGAAGGGCAGAGAAAAAGAAAAAAGATAACAAATGATTGTTCCATATCTTTTGTTTCTCAATCAAAAACAATTCACGGAAACCAGAACCCACCTTACTCACTATATTACAAAATAAAGAGATTACAGAGTTCTCATAGTTGTGAAGTTGCTAACTACAAGTTCAAACCCTGTGTTTCACAATATTTTGTGCCTGGCCAATTGATGGTTTTGAGGGTTGCAATTGTTTTTAGTTTTACAGTACTGTTTACAAGACAACTACTAATTTATGTATTAAATTCTTCACAACATTCTGAAGGCTGAAATTTAGGTTGAGAAATAATACTGGGCAGACTTTAAAGGACATCATAGTGCTGTAACTTGTGACTACGACTTCAGGAGAGTCAAAGGCTCACAGGCAGTATTACTCAGAAGATCCATAACACAATGGTTGTCCATGAATACAATTTAGTATGAGACTCAGGCAACGTCTTGCAGATGGCTCCTTAATTTGAAGATTTCACTTAAGTCTTTTTGATAAATTATGTTCATTATCACTTAAAATTAATAAAACTACACTCTGTAACTTTCCAGACTGTTGGTTCTTGTTTCAAGGCTTACCTATGTCAAAATAAATAATTAGGGAGCAAATAAAAAATAGGGACAATACAGAAAAGACAAGTTATTGTGTATCTGTAGGCAAGTTAAAAACTATTTTAACAAAAAACCCTAATTTAGTGCTTTACACAGCAGGTTTTCTTCTCTTTCAACTTTCTGTACTAGAGAACTTTCCTTGCCAACACTTTCCAGTAACCCTTTTCCCCCTCTCCTCTAAGTGCATCCCCATTTGCACTATTTCCCCTTAAAGAAACTTATTTCAAACTCACTTCCTCAATAACAAAAACTTTGTTGAAGACGGAGTCCTGAGTCTAATGCAAATGGTAATAAATAATCATCAGTGTCCAGATAATTTCAGGAAATTATGTTATTATAAAGCTGTTGCATTCAATACACTTGTACATAAGGATTGTTTTGTAACCGCTACCTGTTGCAAATTATGCACAAACATTAAAGCCAGTGTGATTATTTGCAAGTATTTTTCAGCTAGAAGCATTAATTATGAATATTTAAGGCATATGGGCTTAATGAACTGTTCATCAAATGAACAGTTTAAAGTGCAAAAAATGGTTCCCACTTATAGCTGACTGCCCTACGATTTCCCCTTCCGTATGGCTTGGCAAACTGTGTGCCCTGCCTGACAGAGCACAACACAGCTGTGAGGCAAGGCTCATATAATTATACCTTCCAAATTTATAGCTAAGCCTTTTATTTATTAGTAAAGGTAAATTATAAACAGATGCCAGTGTTTTGTGTCAGAATCTTCATTTTTGGCTGATAAACTGCCCTAGTTTGTGGACTGAAATATTGAAGAAAGCCATTCTTAGCATAAGAACTACAAGTCAGTGATGCAGTTCCATTAGGCAAAGGATATGTAGTCTATCCACTACTATCCTGCACACATTCAAGTTAAAATTATCTTTCTGACTGGTCAAAGTTCTGATTATCTGAAAATTTAGATGATTTATATTCTCTGTGCATTGTTCTGAAATGATGACTCAGGTTGTACAAAAATATTCAATTGAGACTAATTACATCTGCCTGTATTTGCTCCTTCATCTTGTAACACCATTAAGGACTCTTGAGGAAAGCTCAACCAGACTCAATCTGATTATTTAACTGAATGTCTACGATATACAGGAGAATAAATTAGGTCTGTACAACCAACTTAAGTTCTGAGAAGTCTTATATCTGGATTGGCTGATTCTGACTTCTGACATTAATAAACTAGTGACTGAAAATGGCTTTCAAACATCCAGTGAATATTCTTACACATTTTTGAAAAATTCTACTTTTTATGCACTAGCATAAAATTAAATACCAACCATTGGTTCATTTTAAAAGGTTATATATAAAATAAGGAACATTTGTAATTAAACCTGGTTTATAATAAAATAATCAGGTACAATAAATTTAATTTTCCAAGTATTCACAATTAATCCATTGTTTTCTCTGTTTCTTCATATACTAATGTAGTAAAAGAGTTCATTTTTTTGGTTTTCTAAAATACTTTAATTATTAATCTTAAAATTGTATTTATCAGGTAATGAAGCAAAAGTGTGATAACTGCTGAGGCCTATCTTAAGGTTTTATTTGTCTGAATCATTCATGACATAAAAGCAATGGATCTCTGAGGGAAAAAAATAAGATGCATTTTGACTTGATTTGATGTTCCACTGACATATTGAAAATTAAAGTCAATATAGATGAATTGAAAGTAAGACACGCAGAGCACAAAACTTCAGAATGAATTATATTGGTCTTTTTTCAGGAAGAATCCATAACATAATCTGCACATTTTATTCTCTATCTGGAAAAGCAGAGGTTGGCAAAGTGTTCATAAAAATAGTCAGTGTATAATTTCCAAACTATTAACGCATTAACATATTTTATGCCTTAGGTGTACTTGCTTCAGAAAGAGGGAGCAATAACACTTCGTGTTGTACATCATGACATTCCTTAAAACATACTGTAACTCCTCATAGCTCACGGAGTATGTTACATATACATTGTCAAATTCTTACCCTTTTTCAACCCTACACATCTCTACTTAGCCTATCCAACATTTCATTTCTGTGTTGTGGAAGGACCTGCTGTTCCATGCTGGGCAGGTTGAACATCCAACATCTCCACACGTTTAGGCCAGGTTGGGTGGGGCTCTGAGCAACCTGTTCTAGTGAAAGGTGTCCCTGCCCACAGGAGGGGTACTGGAACTACATGATCTTCAAGGTCCCTGCTGACCTAGTCCATTTTATGATATGGAGTTCCTTGTTTATTTCACAGGAAGACCTTGGTTCTGTTGGAATAGCTGTGAAGATGAAGTATGGATTAGTACAGTTATGAATAATCTAGAAATAATCTGTTTCTAATGTCAAGGTACATGACATCAGTAGTTGATACTTTCAAGCTTATGCTTTGAATGAAAATATCTCATGCTGGAAAGATTCAGAAGTTGTAAGAAATACACCTTTTATCAGGATATAATTCTAAAACTACATTAAAAATTATACAGTTTTAATATTCATTAGGCAGGGAGTCTTTTTTTTTTATTGATTTTTATACCGAAAATTTTATTGCTTTTGTAGCTTTGAAACCTACCCGTAATTTTTTAATTAGAAAAATAAAGCATCTAAAATACCAAATCAAATGGAAAAGAACTGAAATAATTACTTTTTCATTTTCCCCGGGGCTGTCACAAGCTTGTTTATTTTGTATGATTGATACTAGCCACTCAGGTGTTCCAGTAAAAGGAAGAAAATAGCTGCTTAAGGCTTCATCTTAGGCTTGTTACCGCTTAATAAAATATCAAGAAAAATGATCAAAAGAAAGAAATGAAAATAAGTTGCACAACACATCCATAGTCCCCATTTATGCTTAATGAGAACAATTCATTACTACACTTAAGTGGAGGAAGGGGGAGGAGAGAGAGAGAGAGAGAAAAGGGATTCATAATTTTCCTCTTCATCTATTTCTCCTCTTATTTTTATCATTGAGAAATAGTTTTTGTTCTTAAATTACTTTAAAGCAGATTCTGATCAGAGCTAGACTGGCCACCCATCTTCTCTTGAGCCATATAACTGAATGGCTGAGAGAAGATTGAATAATATTAGTCAACACTAACAAAATCGGATCGTAATTGTAAGCCTTATCATATTTTTAGCTACAAATTGCTGAAACTATGAGACAAACAAGTTCATCACAGAGCATTGTACTTTGGGGAAATATAAATCTCTATAAAATATTGACAGTTTATTTGAGCATGTTTCATCAAGACAAAGTATTTAAAGACAAAATTAATGATAATGAAAAAATGCTATTGATTCTGAAATGCTGAGCCAGCTAGCCTTCTGAGTGTCAGTCCACTAATGTATTTCAGCACTGCTGTTGAACTCAGATCACAAAATATCTTTTCTCTGCTGGTCGAAATGGCAAAATTTCAAAACACTCCAAAAAATGAAAAAGTTCAACTTTTCAGAAAATATTTAGGTGATATAAAGGTGGCAAGGGAAAGACCAAACAATATTTACCTCAGGTCTTGTTGTTCCTTTTTTAACTATATTCCTGTGCAGATTTGTTCTAAAATTAACCTTTTTTTTTTATATTGTCTTTTCACAGGATGCTAAATTCTTTTTTTTCTTTTTTTCTTTGTTTAACATATCCGCAAACTATCCTTAGTGTGCAAAATTTCTTTTGCATTATTTGTATTTTAGATAGACTACTGTATAATGGTTGATCTATCTCCTTAAAAACACTGAATGAATATGAGGCTGTATGTTCTCTAACAGTTTTTCATGCTTGTTTCCCCAGAACCTTTTCCTATTAGTTCTTGTGTGAGTTGTTACAGATTTTCTTGGCCACATAAATCTTTTGAAGAATTCTTCATTTTTGAAAGTGGTGAAACATGTTCCTTTGTTTTCCTCTGAAAGATTGGTGCAAGTCCTTCAATGAGTAATGAAAATTAGCATTGTACAAAGAAAATTAACTCAGTTTTAGAAAAATCTTTCATTTTTTGATCCTGTATTGCAGAAAAACACATTATAGTAGATTGCATTAATATACTAGATTTTTAAATGCCCCAGTTGTGTTCCCATTTTTACCTGGCACATTTATTTAAACCGTAATCTTACATTTCATCTTTTCTCATTTAGGGTGCTGTTTTCTGTAAAACTTGTTCTTTGTTTTCCTGAATACATTAAGATCCATTTCCAGCTTATTAACATTTGGAAACATTTTTTAAAAAAAGAAAAAAGTAGAAAGAAAAATATAATAGAACTTTTGCCATTGACAAACAAAATTTCCACTAGCTGTCTTCAATGCAAATAACACCCAGTGTGATTCAGCTTCTTTTTCAAGTTTATTTTAAAAATTCCTTGCCTGACTTTGTCAGCAGATATGCAGGAAGGACTAGATTTACAAGTCCTTAGGCAGTTCATTTGCTGTTTATTTTGGATGCTTTGGATTGCAGCCTCTCAGCACTCATGCATGACCTTTTTCCAAAGCTGCTGTTTTTACCAGAGTTGATTTAATTGCAGAAGTGAACTTTAACTTTTGAAGAGTCATAATCCACTCATTTGATGCACATGCAGTTATCTTTCTTGTACTCTACCAGAAAAAGGTTCCTATTAAAGTTCAAAACTGCCTTGTTGAGTTTCTGAGCTAAAAGAACATAAAGTGTTGTTCATTACAGTGCTGTCTTACTTTTTATTCTTGAGAAGGAATTCAGTGACAATATTACGGATGTCATCCAGCCATATCCTATACATGTATACAGATAAGAGAAAGTTTAAAAATTAAAGGAAGTGTCTTGGTATGTGATAAGGTCACTTTTACAATATCTTCTATTTTGGTAAGCAAACACAAATACCTTAAAATTCAGTAAACAAGATGTCCTTTACTGGGGTAAAGGAAGAGAGAGATGATGTAGGTTTCTTTTTGGCTCTGATATGAAAAGGCCTGGCAACAAATGGCATAATAAATAAGCGGCTTAAACAAGATAGAAGAAAAAGAAGACTAGAGATAGCAAGTAAATTTTACCATCCTTTCAGATGCTAGATACCTCACCTCCATACACAAACGAATAGAGCTCAGATGGATTTTCATATAACACTGTGTAGATTCTGTCTGTGGAGAGTTCCCCCCCAGTGGCAGACACAAAATCACATCTTTTAAATGAGTATGTAAGTTTTAAGATACACAATGGTTAAAATGCATTTCAAATCAATAAATGGAATAAGAAAACAAAAGAATACCCATACCATATTTAAGAATGTCAGCTCCAGCCAGTCAGCATATTCAGCGTCTACAGAGAACTTTTAATCATGCATAATGGGAACATTTTAATTGAATTGACTGGCCTAAAGTACAAGAACATAAGTTGCTGAGTATTAGGAGTTTGATCCATTAAGTTGATCCAGTGCTAAGTTTGACCAACAAATAAATTCAATTATTTTAATAAGAAGAAGTACCACTTTAAATAATTATGTGATTATTTTGTGACTCACATCCATACCATCACTGGTTCTCATCCAAATATTGCTCTAATATTTAATTTAAAATATAGGAAAATGTAAGTAACTTCGGGAAATGGAAAGTGAACACTTTCTTGTCTCTATATGGCACCTTGGAAGACAGACATTTGGGAATGATGTAGCTATCTAAACATTGGCATCTTTTGCTACTGAAGATACAGAGACATCTGCATGGGGCTGTCAGAAACAGCAGAGGACTTCTAGGTAGTCTTTACTATTCTAAAGAGGGCAGTTAGTGGTCGCCTAAACTGTCATGGTTTAAGAATGGTACTTTCCAATTTAGTACTTCCACTAAAACCATCCACTGCTCTCCTCACCCTCCCCTGTGGTGCACTGGAGAGGGGAATTGGAGGCACAAAAGTCATGGGTTGTCCTGGTTATGTGAGAGGGGTAGATCCCGAGACCAGTGGGGGTCCTTTTCCTGAGTTGTAGCTCCACGTGCTTGGTCCCAGAGGAACCAGACACAGACACAATGTGCAGCGTGAAGGTCAAAGCTGATCTGGTTTATTGGTACAACATGGTGGGTTTATAAGGGCAGAAGAAAGGGAGTCTGGGACAGGGGGACACCTGGACCTAAGATTGGCCAGGTAACCCAACCCACAGGGGAGGAGGAGGTGGTCTTAACACAAGGACCCAAGGGATTGGTCAAGGGCAGCAATTTCCCAGGTAGCC